>JASEVX010000004.1:21770988-22210049 GCA_031761405.1 Serripes groenlandicus
TGTTTGATTTTGAGAATTTTAGATAAATTCTTATCTTTTTTGGTTACTTTCTTTCTTCAATTGTGATCATTTATTTATCACATATAATTCTTCAACATATCAAACGGGTTTTGCATGGTGTCAAACATTAGGAAAACCTTTTTTTAAGGTTTTGCTAATTTTGGACTCGGTCAGTTTTAACATTTGCGTTTAGCTCAACGTTAAAGTTACATCATTCAAATCACTTCATACTTCACATATTTGTTAAGGACCATCGTACAATTAGGTTAGATAACTCCATTGTATCCTAAATATGGAGTAATGGCCCTTGATTGACTTAGGAAATTTTATTTTTAAATTATATTTAAATGTATGTATATCTATTCAGTTGCTTTTACATATATAGAGTATATAATATGATTTAATAGTACTTAAGTGCAATATAATGAAATAGTGCTTTATGTGAATAAGCGGCATGTAGTCGAGCGCGCTGTCCTCCGACAGCTCTTGTTATTTGAAGTACTTTATGAAGGGCAAGTTGATTATTTGTTGTACCTGTCATCATAATTTCATGGATGTAAAATCTTGGCTATATTTTAAAGTTAAATATAATCTTAACCTGGTGATGATTTTTATTTTCTTTGCTTAGGTCGGTAGGACTCGTAATTGACGTAAATAATTGATCGTGCAGCAAGCAAGGGGCTAACTGCAGTTCGCGGAGAATTATTCACCGATCAAAACATATAATAAATGTTTACCCGAAATAGGTAGCACCTATACTCATATTACGAAAAAAACACATAAATGGGTTTTTTCGCTTATAGATAGCTGGGCCACTGATGAGTATAGTGGTCCCAGTAGATAGGTAACAGGTGTGAGATTTTTTTTAAATCGGTATTTTGAGTATGTATAAAAAGCAGACGTAAAACACAGATTGAAAATTATTGTCGTCTTTTTAATCATTTTTTTTTTAAATCGATATTTAAGATCATTTAAGTGCTGTGTTATGTGGGAATTAACATTTGTACAAAAAGTTAAAAATAAATGGAAATCTGTAAGCAATATGTTTTCCCGTTCGCCAAAGAAGGACGTGACGTCATTTCCGTTACACTTCATCTTGGCGTAACGTCAATGGAGCGACGTCGTTTCCCGCAAAAAAGTGGTATCAACATGAAAGACCCCAAATTCCTATACATTAGCTATTGACTCACTCATTCAAACAAAGACCTAATAACACATGTGTTATTAGGTCTTTGATTCAAAGTATAATTATTTATCAAACATTGTGGCAAAAGGATAACTTTCTCATAAGAAGCAATTGTTCTTGTGGCGACAATCTTTTCCTAAATCGTCTGTTGCATAGGCCTCAGAAACCGTCTCTAATAGGGAAAGGGTTTAGTAGAAATTTGACCCCTTACATAATTTTTTCCAGTCATATTGACTGGTTGAAAAAGGCAGTCGCCAGGTGGCATCAGAAAAGGGCTGATCTATTTGCTTCTTTGCCATAATGCAGGTGATCGATTAAGGATCATCTTGGCCGTCATGTTTTAACCTCGTTCATTATAAATGTATTCCTTGATTTTCTGAAAGTCTTTACTTTATTATTTTCTGTTCAAATAATAGACAACAGCAATACGAATTCCAAACATGTTTTAATAATGCAAGAAACATGACATTAACATTATTATTGTCTAGTCAATTACTTATAAATCCTTTTTTATGGCCAAAGTAAATAGGTAGCACCTATATATATATTAGAGGGTTGAAACTAAATGCATGGAAACAAAAAGGAGTAATTTTAATTTGTATAGTGTGACCTTAGACTACAACAACAAACGGTGTTGTGTGAAAATCACTTTACCCGTGAAAAATATCTAACGGCTGTCTCGAAAAGTTCTCGAAATGGAAATAGAAGGACGACTTTGCAGCATGAAGACACATACAAGCGGATAAACTACTTATATCAGGTACACTTAACATTCATTTTGAGTAAAAATATTCAGATAGTGTTTGACTTGAGGTTTATTGCTCTATTTCTACATTGCATTCGTCACCAAATGTCATCGGACTTGTAGGATCATAACATGTAAATTGAGTATACATTTAAATTGTTATTCTCTTACATTAACCGTATTTACAAAAATCCATTATATTATAATTTCACTTACTGAAATTACAAAATTAATCAAATTAAGACATAAACACGTTTTTCTTCTTTTTTTTTGCGGCAAGATGAAATATCAAAAATCGTAAAAAGGGCTGTTTAGGGTCAGAGAAGGTTCGGATTAACCCTAGAACTGTTAAAAGTCGGCATTTCTGTAAATACTTGAAGAGTCAATGGTTTAAAGGACCTAAGATCCCATACCATAGAGTTTTAAGAAATAATATATAATTAAATTAGCTTGTTAACCCTTTCCCTCATACGACAATTCTGCAGCAGACGACTTTGAACATATTTTGTCTAATAATGGAAAATCTCTATAATTGAATGGATAACCTATGACTAAAAGTGGAAAACATTGTGACAAAAGGAAAAATTGCACGTTTTGTGCAATTTCTTCTTTTGTAACTATGTTTTCAAAAAGCTGTCTGCTGCAGAGGCGTCAGAAAGCGTCTATATGAGGGAAAGGGTTAAAACACTTAGCTGTTGTTTTCTGTTAAATACAAGGATATATCGGGAACTTGAATTGAAATTTATCTAATTATAATTATTGTTCCTTGTTTAGAATAATAGAATATTTTTCAACCTGTCATTTACTGGGTAACTCTTTTCCAATTTTCAAAAACACTTAACACATCTACTACAGAGCTAGTCTAGGTTTCAGAAACTTTCTGCACCCGATTGCGATTTTATATTTTGACCGTCCGCATCAGAATATTTCAAATATTGAGACTATTACAGAGCCAGCAGTCAACTTTGAAATTGTTTGGGTGGAAATATGAAGAATTCCATACAATGATTAAAATACTAAATAGGGTATATAATATTAATAACTTTTGTAAAAGGAGAATTTTTCATCATGAACAATTGTTATTTTAGTACAATGTTTTCAAATGTGTCTGCTTCAGATGCTTCAAAATTTTGAGACTATTACAGAGCCAGCAGTCAACTTTGAAATTGTTTGGGTGGAAATATGAAGAATTCCATACAATGATTAAAATACTAAATAGGGTATATAATATTAATAACTTTTGTAAAAGGAGAATTTTTCATCATGAACAATTGTTATTTTAGTACAATGTTTTCAAAATGTGTCTGCTTCAGATGCTTCAAAATATCTGCAAGTGGAAGAGGGTCATGGCCATGCTTAAAGTCCTGGTTGCTGTTCTAGTTATATATGGCGACTAGGCCATGCTAACATTTAGTTAATGTCTTTTATCTTGTAGGCGGCACATAAATGTCTGCAGACGACTCCAGCGGATTTAAGTCTGTGTCGATACTACGTATACACACTGCGGACAATTACCAAGAGATTGACATTAAACATGTATGTAAAGTAAAGCCTGTCTCGTAGGTCTAGATTAGGGGAAACAAACCTGTCTTTTCCAAAAATAATTATACTGTGATCCGGCAGTGGTACTCAAACAAATAATCTCACCGAGACGATTCTTTTGAATACCCAACCAGGGGCGTAGCTTGGCAATAATCAATGTGTAGGCCGTCTTGTGAGAAAATCAACATTGTGGACTCTGCATAAAGTATCGACCCAGATCAGCCTAAGCATGCCACACAGGCGTACATGGATATACACTTTTCGCCTCCTGTGGATTTTCTGTTTCAAGAATCACTACTCTATCTATCCCCCCTTAGACGGAATGTATCGGCTGGATCAGTCTGCGCGGACAGCGCAGGCTGATCTGGTTGATACATTATGCATATATGTGTATCGCCGCAGCTGCATTTTGGGGCATTTTTAGAAATGTGTAGGCACGTGCCTACAGTGCCTAAAGGGAGCTACGCCCCTGCCAACAACATAATTTTTATAAGGCAAATAATTATTTAAGAACATGAAATGTGACCCTAATCTAGAGCTAAACTTCTTATATATTTAAATCTAACTCAATATATATAATATTATCACTTTGTCCTGCCTCATTTAAAAAGTTTGTACAATTAACTTATTACCTGATGATTTATTAGTCCCCTACCGGCGTGCCGAAGGGGACTATTAGGTTTGCCACTCCGTCCGTCAGTCCATCTGTCAGTCAGTCAGTCAGTCAGTCCGGCAAATCAGTTTTCCGCACTTTTTTTCTACATGCTTTGAGGTATTGAGCTGAAATTTTGTATATGCCTTTGTAATCATGTGTCACAGATCAAGTTCGCGTTTCCTGGGATTTCGTCAATTTTTTAATGAGTTATGCCCCTTTTTGGACTTAGAATATTCGTTTTCCGCATTTTTTTTCTACATGCTTTGAGGTATTGAGCTGAAATTTTGTATATGCCTTTGTAATCATGTGTCACAGATCAAGTTCGCGTTTCCTGGGATTTCGTCAATTTTTTAATGAGTTATGCCCCTTTTTGGACTTAGAATATTCGTTTTCCGCATTTTTTTTCTACATGCTTTGAGGTATTGAGCTGAAATTTTGTATATGCCTCTGTAATCATGTGTCACAGATCAAGTTCGCGTTTCATGGGATTTCGTCAATTTTTTTATGAGTTATGCCCCTTTTTGGACTTAGAATATTAATCGGTAGGGGATTATGGTATTGCTTGCAATCCTACAGTTACTTGTTTTCTATCAATGTGTAACTTGAATGCAAAGATGTTATTCATTTAGACTAGTGAATCTATTAACCATTGACCTAATGAGATATTTTCAAAATAACTATAAGTTTGTAGTAATAGTAAATATGTTCAAATTGTACATTTAAACTAATAGTTGACTGTTGAAAACTTATTTTTCATTATAATTTCAATACAGTGTATTTGCTAAGAAGTAAAAGTGTCCTCAGTTTAAGAATTCAATACATTGTAGGAAAAGTGCAAAGTTCTTGTTGTGTTTGTAGGCACCCCAACATGAAGAGAACAATGTGTCGGCGATGTTGTGTTTTATTAATCCCCGGAGTGACTGCCATGGTTAGAGAAAGAAGTATGACATTGGATTATATTTACTTTATTATTCCTTTCCCACATTCATCAAATCTGCAGCAGACCAACTTCTGAGACATACATCTGAGGGAATTTTTAGGAAATCTTTCAAATATTAAAAAAGAGTATAAATATTGTGGGTAAAGGATAAATTGTTTGTTATTTCTTCTTTTTCTAAAATAATTTCAAAAGCCATCTGCTAAAAAAAATAAAAACATGTCTTCAAATGGTTAATGGATAATTACCTTATTTACTGATAAACTATGAATACCCCACAATAAATGCCTAAGAGCATCATGGCAAGCCTGTCTAAGTAGGAACGTCTGATGTTTCAATCAAAAGTTCTTCTGAAATGTTTATTTAACCCTTTCTCACATGATACAACAAATCTGCGACTTTGAAAAGAACAAGACAAAAACACGGAAAATCTCTATAAATGAGGGTATAATTACTGAAAAAAGTTGAAAACATTGTGGCAAAAGGAGATATTGCTTGTCTGCTGCAGAGGGGTCAGAAAGTGCCTATACGATAATGCAATGCCTATGCAATGATACGGCTAAAAAGTCCATTATTGCTCCTCATGAGTATTTTGCCTGTTTCCACAGTATTTTCATAGTTGTCTGCTGTTCAATCGTTGTCATCAAATATCACTTCTATCCAGAAAAGGGTGCACTTCATTAGTTCCTTAACATCAAAATTACTTCAAAAAACATTGTGTGCAATGGGAGAATATCCATCTGTCATGATGAAATGCAACAATTCTTCAGAGCTATCCAAATGATACTGGAAGATCTGTCATTTCAGATAAAAGACAGAAACATGCTGTAGTTACCTGTTTAGAATGTGGTACGTTAAAAAGATTTGTCGCTGTTGCGGACAAGATTCCATGGATTGACAAAGACGAGAGTTGGCAAGAATTTGTAACTAATGGTGTCCTTATCAACAGGCCTCAGAGTAATAAACAAAGTCGGAAGAAAAACAAAGGAAATCAGAAACAGAAACAAAATTCTACACCGAACACTGACAGTCCTGCACAAAGTCAATCAACTGATAATTCATCAAATAAATCAAACCGTGATTTAAAGTTATGACATTATATGCCATTTTTAGAACCTTCTGCTTGAAAACATCCTAATGTATATATAAAATCTTGACAGTTTGGAGCATAATTTTCACTGAGTTAAATGAGAGTGGGAATAGGAAAAATGCTAAAAACGAATATCTCCTTTACTTACAATATTTTTTGTCTCGCTGCTATGAAGTAGCGAAAGGGAGACTACGGTATTGTTTTCTAGCAGCGGGCACGGCAGCATTAAACATTTGCATTTAGTTCAACATTAAGTTTTCTTCTTTTTAACCCTTTCCCTCATATAGACGCTTTCTGACGCCTCTGCAGCAGACGGCTTTTTGAAAACATAGTGACAAAAGAAGAAATTGCACAGATCGTGCAATTTCTCCTTTTGCCACAATGTTTTCCACTTTTTGTCATAGGTTATCCATTCAATTATGGAGATTTTCTATGTTTTGACAAAATACGTTCAAAGTCGTCTGCTGCAGAATTGTCGTATGAGGGAAAAATGGACATTATTTCTTCATTTTATGTTAGATTGACTTCACATTTTCCTCACTTTATTATACAAAACTCATCAACAAATACACAGGTTTATGGGTCATACATTTGAAAAAAAAAGTGAATTGACTATTCAGAGAATATGAGAGCTATTGTACACACCTATGTAAATAATCAAGTTTATAGATAACTCTGTCCTGCATATACAATATAATGCAAATTAAGGCCCTTTTTGTGTCACCTGCGTAGCATGGTAGGCATTACTTTTTTTTTTCCGGTGTCTGTCTGTCGTCACACTTTTTCGTCACGTTTTCAAAAAAAAAAAATTCTACTCAAAGGATTACATTGAAACTTATGACAAATGTTTATATCAATTTGTGTGATTGGTTCACAAAAGGGGGATAATCCAAATATTCTTATATCAGAGTTATTGCCCCTTTTCTGTCAAAAATTAAAATTTTCTGACAATGCTCCGGTAGGTGACACACGTGCTCTGGTGAGCACTCGATTCTAGTTTAGCTTAGACATTCTGGTTGGGCGCAACTACTTTAAGAGTCCATATCTCAGTAACTACTGGATGCATTGCATTAAAGTTGTATATAACCCTTTTCAACCATCACACCTATGTAAACAATCAAGTGAGATAACTCTATCCTGAATATAATGCGTAACTTGGCCTTGGTTAGGTAGCTTAACCTTGATTAACATTGACTCTAGAGGCCACATTTTTCATCCAACCTTCATGAAAATTTATCAGAACATTTGCCTCCATCAAAACTCAAAATCGAAACTGAGTAATGGGGGTAAAAAGCTAGGTCACAAGGTCAAATTTTATAATAACTTGATTAACACTCTAGAGGCCACATTTATCTTTCAATCTTTATGGAAAATCTTTAGGACTTTTATATCATTCTAGTTCTAAACTGGGTCAATGGGGTCATAAACTAGTTCATTAGGTCAAATTTTAGAATAAATTTCTGAACACTCTAGAGACCACATTTTTCTTTCAATCTTTATGACAAATCATTCAAATTTTTCAAATTTTGTTGACAACAATGCATTGATCTTCACTTACTTTTTACGTTTCCCCATTTGCCACAATGTTTTCAACTGTATTTATGATTCAAGATATTTTTCACTAAATGTTTTTTTTGCATATTGATACCCATTAATATGCAGTTTTCGAAGAAGGGCATGCTACCCTCAGCCCGAGGTCTTGTCTGACTTAAAGTCCATATCTCAGTAACTACTTGTTGCATTGCATTTAAACTTTATACACCCCTTGGCCTTCCCAACCATTACACCTTTGTAAATAATCAAGTTAGCTATTTATATCTTGCATATAATGCAAACTATTGTCCATTATTATTTGACTTAGAAATTCTGGTTAAGGTTTTGCATGCAACTACACAAAAGTCCATATCTCATTAACTGATAAGCGGTGGAATAGTCGAGGGCACTGCCTTACGAACACTTGTAAGATTAATAGAAATCGGGGCAATTGCCCATTTTTCCTCATTTTCTGATGCAGATGCGTTACAATGTGTCCTGATGTGGAAAAGGGTTTTAAGGGCATAAAATACATTTTTCACTAATGCTGATACAAGTCACTTTTGATGTGTCTGCAGCAGACTGTTTTTAAAAACAATGTGGAAGTAGCACTCACAACAAACAGTGCTGTTATCTTGTAAAGACACAAATAGTTCTACATGAGGAAATTGTTTGTAGATTTGTGAAAGTCTGTTGTACAGGTTTTTATTTGAATGATAAATAAAATGTTATGTATGTTGCATTGTTTTGTTGAAAAAGAAGTAACGATTTCTCTGATACATATATGATGAATAATACAGCTAACTGCTAATTATAAATATCATCTGAATGATTTTCTTTCTTTCATTGGATGTATCACTGCCTTTTGACATTATTATCACTGTCCCACTTGCAGATGATTCCGATTCATTTGCGGCAGATGACTTTTGAAGGTATTTTGGCAAAAGGAGAAATTGCTCAGGATGAGCAATTTCCTCCCCTTTTGCCACAATGTTTTAAACTGCATTTAATGATTCAAGATATTTTTCACTATTGCCAATATATTTTCAAAGTAGTCTACTGCAGAATTGGCATTTGTTGGAAAGGGTTAAGACGCTAGGCCGAGAAGGAATGAACACTGTGATGGTGTAGTAGCCAGAACATCCATCTTGAGAGAGGTTTGATAAATGGTCTGGTCATACCAAAGACTTTAAAAATGGTAGAAAGGGATTTCCTATTTGGTGTTAAGGGTTGCAAGGATAGCTTAAGCAGACGACCAACAGTATAATTATAGCAGCTAGACATAAATATTGTAAATCTCCATAATTGGAATTGATTAGTACATGTATAGAGTTGGAAAAAAATATATGATAAAATGAGAAATTGCTCATTATGAAGCAGATACATCAAAATGGGAAAGGGTTAATTTGTCAGTCAAAACAAGATGTGTTTGTTCTATTTGCAGCAATGTCACAACATGAACTTTTTCGTTAGAGTTGATGTATAAGAATATGATATTATGTAAAAGCTACATTTATTAAAGTTATTATGTAAATATCTGCATAAAACTTTGACTCAGAATCTTCAAACTTCATAAAAAGATTGGACTCCGTAGATGAACGTATTAATTTTGTGGTCACTGGTTCCAAGGTCAAGATCGCATGGACCTTAAAGATAAAAAATCCATTTACGCTAAATACCTCAAGTATACTATGTCCCAATGTCTACCAACTTCATAGAATGTTTTGACTTAACGAGTTGATAATATTTTTACTTATGGGGTCACTAAATCGAAGGTCAAGGTCACATGGGCATTGATGGTAAAAAAAAAGTGTTTCTCTCAATACTTCAAAAACCCTTTGTCCCAGAGTATTTAAACTTCATAGGATGATTGGGCTTATTTGGTTGATAACCCCTATTATTTGTTGGATCAAAGGGACATTAACCCTTTCCCTCATATAGACGCTTTCTGACGCCTCAGCAGCAGACAGCTTTTTGAAAACATAGTGACAAAAAAAGAAATTGCACAAAACATGCAATTTTTCCTTTTGCCACAATGTTTTCCACTTTTTGTCATAGGTTATCCATTCAAATATGGAGATTTTCTATGTTTTGACAAAATACATTCAAAGTTGTCTGCTGCAGAATTGTCGTATGAGGGAAAGGGTTAAAGGTCAAATTCGTTTCTGCTCAATACTTCAAGAACACTATTCGCCAAAGTCTTCAAACTTCATAGGATGATCAAACTTATTGAGTATATAATCCCTACTGTTTTTTGGATCACTTGGCCAAAGGTCTAGGTTACATGGGCCATAAATTTCAAATACCTTTCCAATCAATACATCAAGAACCCATTTTTCAGTCTCCACACAACAAACTTCCCAAGCAACTGGCTGCTTTTCCACATAGACTTATTGGTGGAAGACGAATGATGCATGTCGCATTGACTTTTGTCAATCGTCGGAAACCAAGTTGGCCGAGCCGGGATTCGAACTCACAACCCCTGGATTGACAGCTCGCGTCTCTACTGACTGAGCTACCGGTGCTCAGAATGTTTGAACTCCTTGAGTAGATGACCTTTATTGGTATTGGAGTCACTGGGTCAAGGTCACGGGCTGTAAAGATCAAATCTGTTTTTGCTCTATATCTCAAGAATCCTTTGACCCAGATACTTCAAACTACACTGGATTATTGTGCTCCTTGAGTAGGTGACCTATATTGTTTTTAGCTTGCATGTGCATAAAGTGCTCAAGGTGGGTTATTGTGATCACCCTTTGTCTGCTGTATGTGCCACATGCATCAACATTTTCTCCTCTATAATCAGTTAATTAATTGGGATAAAACTTTGAGTATCTTCTCAATGGCTTCACCAACATTTCTTAATTTATATTATCCAAGCAGAACTCTGGTTTCCATGGCAACCGAAAAAAATAAACATTTAAAAAAATACTTCTCAAAAACCAGTTGATTGATTGACAGTGCAACATATGATACATGTTTCTTCATACTAATGTTGAAATATACGAGTTGTAGTAAAAGATTGTTGTTGTGAGTAACTTCTTTTCCACTATTCTTCTTTTTAAGACCTCATTTTCTACGTTTAATCAGCTAAACGTAAACTAAAGATAGTTAGAAAGACAATAAAATATGCATAACAAATGGTTTATCAATCTACATTATATAATGTTAGGAAAACACACACAACAAAGATTTTATACAGCATAAAAGGTAAAGAGTATTTTTTAAAAACTTTGATGTCTCTGTTCACCCATTCTAAATTTTATACCGTGCATTTATTACATGACACCGGTTATGGTCGCGTCCATAGATACAGGAAGCCATACAGAAAATGTAAGTTTCTTCGCATAAAACGCTTTCAAAAAGATCAAAAAGATATTTAATTTATAGAACTTGATCCTTTTCACCAATAAAATATAAGGATGAACGGACGTAAAGTTATTGTTTCGTGATTTGAATAAGTCTATGTGGGATATCGTTTTGTCGCCATTCAGTACATTCTCATTGGATTCGTGCCTTTCAGAAATTCAATTTTAATGCAATATGTTAGACAGAAATAACATGAGATGTCTGTTACACTAAGTCTTGTTAGATATTTCCTTTTGTGTTGCTTGCTTACTTGTTTATGTATGTCATTCAGTCAACATTCAAGTGTAAAAACAAATGTATTTCTTTGTTTATTTAAGTGACGCACACAAATTGACAAGATGCCATCCAATGCTAAAGTTTACATCCACTATGGTCCTTATATGGCTGTTGGGACTGTGGAATACAGGCTTTCTAGACTGAAAGGATTGGAATGTAAGTATTTCATGGAAGCATTGGTTATTATAAACTGAAAAGTGTTGTTGTTTTTTTATTTTCAAGAAAGCAATAATTAGATTGACTACAGATGTTCGAATTCGATCTTCATAGAGCCATTGGAATCATCTGGTACTTTTAGGTCAGCTATTTGCATTGTGTCATTCTAGCATCTTTTCTGTGAACTGATTGAACCTAATCTTTATTCAACGAGGAGAAAGAAAATAAAAACGATGTAGCTTTAAGTTTATGATATTGCATCTGTTTGGTTTGCACAAATTTCATAGTTAGAGATTTTCTAATTTTTAGTTTTCAGTCATGTATGCTAGAGGAGTCTTCAATAATGAACTCATTGAACTGGATCAATATATATCAACCAAAAATTAATTTTGGTTTAATTAATCTCTCAAAATATTATAATGATGAGGATACTTGATGTGGATTGCTCAGATTATTCATTAATGTAGTATGGTAATAGGCAAAGCCTAGGTCGTGTGAAAGCAAGAACATTTTAGCACAGTCAGTTATAAATTTTTTATAAGTAATTTACGAGTCCTATCCAAATCATCATCTTTTTAAGCATATATTCCACTTAAAAGTATGGCCAAGATATTAAAGTAGGTGATCAATTATTCACTCTAGAAGTATGTTTTGTTTTGAAATTTACTTTACATCCAATCAAAATGTAGGAATATCGTGACTGTGCCATAAATCATTTCTGTAACCTCAAGTCTGCAAGTATACAGCTGCTTGAAACAAAATGTCCACAAAAAGTATTATAGGGTTTGAGATGTAAAACTGTAAGTTTGTACTGATTTCTCGTTTTGTGATCTCTTATGTCTTCGTACATGTGACTTATAGGCGTGTTCAGCTCTAGCTTTCACACATATAAAATGTGCACAATAGTAGAGTTTATAAGTAACTGTAAAATTCATATTATTTCATGGATATTTTGTATCTTTATAGCCTCACTCAGTCGAGATGGACATAGCGTCGAGTTTGTTAAGTTGGAGGACTGGGATGCTGTCAAATTGTATGTGAATGGAGAAAATGTCTTTAAATGTAACATAAATGATCTGGATTATGGTGAGTTGACCTAAACCTTCCCACATGTATACAGATGCATTTATACTAAAATATGAAAAAACACAATAAATGAAATTATCAGTATTCAGGTATAGGTAGACAATACATGTAGTGCAGTGATTGGCCTCTCCTACCAAATGTACTGGGTTTGAATCCTGTGAAGAGCAGTTTTTTGCCTTTGGGATTTTTCCATCCAAATGGCATAGGAAAAATGCTTTTTTTATCCTTTTGCCACAATTTTTCAGAATTAATTTGCTTCAGATGCATCAAGTTGTGTCTGCATGTGGAAAAGTGTTGAAAATAAGATTTGGACAATAACATTAACACCCTAATAAAATCCCTTTTTTTACATATTACATGTATGTGTCAAAAGAAGGCTGGACATAATCCTGAGTCTTCACTGTGCATACTTGCAACAAGAGCCAAACAAACCCGACATGGCTAATACCACTTCTCAGTGTGAAAGAACAGGCATAAAAATATGTACGCAGCTCCCTGAACAAGATTAAAAGAGATATTTTTTACGAGAGCAGACAAAATGCTATTTTTTCTTTTCTTGTCATCAATACCATATTTTTTTATTGATTTTAGATTTCGATAGTAACATGTTTACAAAATTATTTCAGTTATATCATTGTATGCTAGTTTTCCTACCCTTGTGTTTCCTAGCTGTCTTGCAACAGGGAACAGACTACCTTTCTACATTGATGGAAGACAAAAGACTTTTGTCAATCGTCAGAAAGAATGAATGGACATGGCAATTGAAAGGAAACACTTGAAAATTGTCTTGACTAGAGCTTAGATATTTGATGTGTAGAATTGTCTAGTGGTTCTCTACCAAGATTGTTCAAATTATGTCCCAAGTGTCAAAATTGACAACTCCCTCGGGGTCATCCGTTTCGCAAAGAGATATAAAGGCTAACATTTGAATGACTTCTTGTCTAAAACACAAAGGCCTGGAGCTAAGATATTTGGTGTGTAGCATTGTTTAGTAATCATCTACAAAGATTGTTCATAGTATGCCCCTGGAGACAATTACACTGCCTCTGGCTCGCCTGTTTTACAAAGAGATATTATAGGAACAAAAGGCCCAAGAGAGCCAGTATCGCTCCACTGCCATTGGGCAAAAATTATATCTCCAAACAGCCCCGCCACCTGGTGGCCATGTTTTTTGAACAATCACCATGGCTTGAAGGAATCTCGTAGAGTGTCACCCACGAAACATTTCCGCAAATTTATTTGAAAATCGGCCAAATAATTTAGGAGGATTTTTTAAGTTTTCACTATAGCCATATAAGGCAAAATAGCCCCACCTCCTGGTGGCCATGATTTTTGAGCTGATAGAGGATCACCCAAGGAAAATTTCTACAAAATTACTTGTAAATCGGCCCGATACTTTCGGAGAAGATCTTTAAATTTTTCACTATTTTCTTTCTTGGAAACCAGAATTTTGGATGGATCCAACAAATTTGAAGGAATTTAGGGGAGGACATTGAGAGGATGCTTCCTATCATGTTTCATCCCAATTGGCCGAGTGGTTAGGGAGGAGAAGTAGTTTCTGAAACAGAAGGCTTAGAGCTTAGATATTTAGTGTGAACCATTGTCTAGATTGTTCAAATTATGCACCTGGGGTCAAAATTAGCTTGCCCCTGGGATATTTGTTTTACATAAAGATATATAGGAAAATAAACTTCTTGTGTTATTGTCAGACTGCAGTGCTGTTAAACCCAACTCATTCATTCTCAAACAAAATGAAAGTTATAAAACTTTCACTCTGTTGAGCCATTTTAACCCTTTCCCTCATAGACGCTTTCTGATGCCTCTGCAGCAGACGGCTTTTTGAAAACAGTTACAAAAGAAGAAATTGCCAAAAACGGGCAATTTCTCCTTTTGCCACAATGTTTTCCATTTTTTGTCATAGGTTATCCATTCAATTATGGAGATTTTCTATGTTTTGACAAAATACGTTCGAAGTCGTCTGCTGTAGAATTGTCGTATGAGGGAAAGGGTTAATAGGGCCATCTTGTCTGTTAATTATGCATTTAGTTTTTAAAGGAACTGTTTATGCTCACACTGCACATTGTTTGTTTCAGGCTCTGACGGCGAACTTGATAATCTCTGTACACAGGCAAGGGACGCTGTTAAGAAGGCTTACTAATTGTGTTAGAATTATAATACATTCTTATTATAGATATATCAGCTTTAATAAAGATTTATTTTATGCATATACTTTTCAATAAACAGTTTTTATTCCTTTTTGATGGAAGAGCCTTGTTAAATGTAAAATATGAAGTTTGTGTCTGCTTTTGTTTCATTATATGGGTTTTCTAAAGAAGACAGTTGTTAAAATGTTTTTTGCAGGTAATTTAGTCATCTACATGTACTTTGAAAACATTGCAAAATGAAAAATGTTATATCTTGAATGTGAGTGATCAGTTGAAAACATCGTGACGTAAATAAATCTGTGAATAAAAACGACACCAAATTAAGTTACTTTCTTTCTACATGTGTGCTTGCATTGTGTATGCTAAATATGATCTCTTTAGTTGCAATGGTATTTTTTCTATTTTTCTTTTTAGAGTATTCAAATCTTTCACATAGTTTATACGGTAAATCAACTATTTACATGAGGAATTATTTTTAAATTATTGTCTTTTAGATGAACAAGCCATGCAAGTATATAATATCTGGAAAATTTAGAGTTAAAACTTTCATAGTGTTGAAAACATGATAGGGAAAGGGCAAATTGCTATATTTAGCAATTTCTTCTTCCCACACAATGTTTTCCAAAGTTGTAAAACCACTCAACTTCACACAATGGCATCTTTATAGGGCAAGTTGTTAACAAATTCTTTGTGAATTTATGTCTTTGTTGTTAATGGAAAGATTTAATTTTTATAAAAAACAAACTCCCATGTTAACTTTAATTAAATTTTACATTCCTTTTTTATCATTATTATTAAAGATTAAAACCACATTCAAATGTTTCTTATGTTCAAGATATCCGTGTTAAAAACGATGAGGCGATGAGGGGTATCAATCCAGAACCTGCGCTCAGCCATTCATTCCTTCAAATGATGGATTAACCCATTACTTCACACCGACGACTGCTGTTGCGGACAGCGTTTGAAAAACTTTTGAGTGCAATATTTTCAATTTGTCAAAAAGTTACTTTCAGTATTTAGCTCCACTGGCTGAAAGCCAGTCGAGCTTATGTCATGGCAATTGTCCGTCGTGCGTGTGTGCGTTAACTTATTGCTTCAAACGATTTCTCCTCCCTTACCACCTGGCCACTTCCAGTATTTAGCTGAGCTTATGTCATGGCAATTGTCCGTTGTGCGTGTGTGCGTTAACTTATTGCTTCAAACGATTTCTCCTCCCTAACCACCTGGCCACTTCCAGTATTTAGCTGAGCTTATGTCATGGCAATTGTCCGTTGTGCGTGTGTGCGTTAACTTATTGCTTCAAACGATTTCTCCTCCCTAACCGCCTAGCCAATTGAGATGAAACTTCCTAGGAAGCATCCGTTCAATGTCCTCTCCTAAATTCCTTCAATTTTTTTGGATCCATGCAAAATTCTGGTTTCCATGGCAACCGAAAGAAAAAAGTGAAAACTTAAAAAATCTTCTCCAACAAAAGTGTCAGGCCGATTTTCAAATCATTTCATAGAAATGTTCCTTGGGTGACCCTCTATCAGATAAGCCAAGTTGATTGTTCGAAAAACATGGCCGCCAGGGGGCGAGGCTATTTTTCCTTATATGGCTATAGTGAAAACTTCCCTCTATCAGATTCCTTCAAGCAATTTTGATTGGTAAAAAAAACCATGGCCATCAGGGGGCGGTGCTGTTTGGAGATTTAATTTTTGTCTAATAGCCGTGGAGCGATACTGGCCCTCTTGTTTCATTTTGTTATTCTCCCGATTCTAAAGAAGACAACATATGAAATAATGGGTTAAGTCATTAAATATTGTCACCACTCGCCAGTATCATTTGTCGTCCACAAGTTCAATTGGCGAGTCGGGAAATGCATTCATTATAACGTGAACTGCCAGGGGTGATATACATGTAAATGAAATACTGTTGAAACGATGTAAACCTTGGATCAATCGATATCTTGTCCAACTTTTTTCTCAAAAACCAATGGTTACATTAGAAAGTGAACTGGCTGGCGTGATATAAATGAAATACTGTAGAAAACGGTGTTTACCTCCGATTAATTGACATCTTGATACGTTTTAATACTTTTCAACACTGAAAGAAGGCCAGTAAATCTTTGAGTGCCCCCCCCCCGAGTGCAAATTATTTTTAAATAAATAATTTATGTTGGTGAAGAGGTCTAGAGATAAAGAGTAACTATGTCTGATCAAAACATTATTCAATTAAACCCTATAGTCTAGGTACTAAATAGCATAAAATGGTTGAATACTGAATATGCCCGAATTAAGAGCAATACTGGTTCATATGTTTACTATCATAACGTAAATGTTGTTTGTAGTTCTATTCATCGAGTAGCAAGTAGCAAGGCATGAAAACAATAACACAAGACAATTCAATGAGTTAACTACATCATCCTTGGTGATTTTTTTTATTTTGAAAATGATTTACAAATGTGAGAAAAATACAAACTGCGGAGACATAATTCTGCAACTGTATAGAAATAACTCCAGAAAGGAAAAAAATGCAAAATAGACCTACACCAAACTTATTATTTATGAATTTATATCAACAAAGCAATCCTTTTTGACACTTTCATCTGATTGGCAACAATTGCTATTACTCACGTTGTTTATCTGATATGTATAAGTGAGTAATCAAATCAGTTGTGTTAGTAATTACTAGAGATGTCATCAATTGGAAAGTGGACAACCACCCAAAATGTTGACAACAGAACTGCATGCCCCTTTATTTTTGCTTCTAGTGTTTCAAATTCAAGTGCTCTTTAATGTAGAAATTAAATTATTCTTTTGGGAGGAAAAATCGACAAACATACCTTGACATTATTAGGAGATATTTTGAACACAAAATCAATTTTGGATGGACTGAATCATAATGATTTTAAAGATGACATCACTAGCAGGTTCTATGCCTTAAAGCAAGCTTGTATGCTACTAATAGCGGTCTAGATCAAGAGTAACAGTCTTTTCCCTACACCATCTCTTGTATAACCAAATTAAACCCTATATTGAGGATAATCAAAAGAATATTCTCATCAAGAGATGAGTTTTAGGAACCAAAAATTAGGTTGAAGTAAGGAGTTTACAAAAACGCACCCTTTATCTAGATCTCTATACAATTGTAGATTTTTTAACATTAAGGCATAGATAACAGCCAACCAATAATTTATGTTTTCAGAGAGAAACTTATTTCATGAATCTTAGCTGGTCTTTTTTTTTGCAATTAATTCTTTTATTAAAACATAATGAATGACCTTTTTACATGGAAACATGGTAAAAAATACAGTTTTTGACATGTAAACTGCATCACTTCAAGTCCCTTCCGTTACAGGCGTCTCTGTCTTTACCCCATTTTCAACACTGGCACTACGTTTCTTTGATTTTGATCTCGAGCCAGATCTGGACCTGGACCTCTTGTGAGACGACCTCTTGTGTCTGGATCTAGATCCAGACCTACGCCCTCTAGAGCGGGACCTGGAGCGAGTTCTACTTCTCCTACAATACAAGAAAACTTGCTCTATAAAATACTTGCATTTTCAAAATTATCAAATAACATCATTTTCGTTTAATCTCGTTTAATCCACAGGTACAAGTCTCGATTAAATTCTAACTAGAACTATCACTGAAGATGATAAATACCCCCTAAACAGCACCTTGACCTACACCATAACTTAATAAGTAAAAGGGCCATAACACGCAATTGTAACGCCTTTAGGATATGCAAATCTCCTCTTGGTATAGAAGCTTCATGTAAAATGTTATTGAATTCCACCCAGTTGTTTATAAGAACCGACCGACAGACAGCCCAACACAGTGACTCCTATATACCCCCTCTTCTTCTAAGGGGGTATAGAAATAGCATTTGACTATATATTGACACGGTACATTTCCTTTTCAACGGCCAATTTTTCTGATCGCAATAGCTGTAATTTACCTTAAGATATTTGCGTGGAATTACTATTTTCAAAGATGTACAGTCAAAGGATTTGTTTGTTTTAACCCTTTCCCCCATACGGCAATTCTGCAGCAGACGACTTTGAACGTATTTTGTCAAAACATAGAAAATCTCCATAATTGAATGGATAACCTATGACAAAAAGTGAAAAACATTGTGGCAAAAAAAACGTGCAATTTCTTCTTTTGTCACTATATGTTTTCAAAAAGCCGTCTGCTGCAGAGGCGTCAGAAAGCGTCTATATGAGGGAAAGGGTTATTGGTGTTTTACGCCGCTTTCAACATTCAAATTGTATTAGAGTTAATGGAATTATAAGCGAGATATAGCTTTAAATGTAAAACTACTGCTCAGGGGCATCACTGAGGTGACGTGAGGTCAAGAGTAAAAACTCATTTATCAGATGATTTTTCCATTTTAAAATTTTTTAGAAGTATCCTATAATTTTAATGCGCTGCTATAAAACGGCAATTATAAATTACTTATTTTACAGCTATAAAACACAGCATTGACTGATCCTTAGAACTGCGGACTTCATTGATAATGCAAAAAATAACAAGAGGGTCATGATGGCCCTGGAGCGCTCACCTAATTTTACTTTTATTTCACTTTAGCCATATAAGCCCCGCCCTCCCCTGGCGGCCATAGCTTTTGACCAATCAACATGGCTTGAAGGAATCTAATAGAGGGGCACACTAGGAACATTTCTACAAAATTATTTGAAAATCGGCCTCACACTTTCTGAGAAGATATTTTAAGTTTTACTATAGCCAATAAGGCAAAATAGCCCCAACCTGTGGTGGCCATGTTTTTCGACCCATAAGCATGGCTTGAAGGTATCTGATAGTGGGTCAACCTAGGATTAATTCTAAAAGATTATTTGAAAATCAGCCGGACACTTTTGGAGAAATTATTTTAAGTTTCCACTATAGCCATATACGGTAAAAAAAGCCCCACCTCCTGGCGGCCATGTTTTTTTTTAATAATCAACATGACTTGAAGGTATCTGATAGAGGGTCACCCAAGGAACATTTCTACTTTATATTTATTTGAAAATCGACTAACCCAAGAGAAGAAAATTCTTTATTTTTTTCCGATTGGTTGCCATGGAAACCAGATTTCGGCATAGATCCAAAAAAATTTAAGGAATTCTGGCGAGGACATTGAGAGGATGCTTTCTGTGAAGTTTCATCACAATTGACCCACTGGTTACAGAGGAGAAGATGTTGACGCACAAAGCACGATGGACAACGGACGAAAGGCGATCACAATAACCTTGAGCACAGGTGTAAGCTAAAACAGCTCATAATGTTCAGCGATCTATTCAACAACAATGATTTCTTTTAAAGATTTTTTTTGATAACTTGACTGTTCATTAATTGTATGTGGGACAGGGTTCAAGGAGATTAGATTCTAACAATATAACATATTTTATTTTGCTTACCTGGAGCGTTTCTTAGACCTTGACCTTGATCTCCTGGATCTTGACCTTGACCTCCTTCTTGATGATTTCTTGTGGGAACGCCTTGACCTTGAGTTCGATCTCCTTTAAAAAGAGAACAAAATGTATTTAGCCCTTTCCCACATACAGAAGCTTTCAAATGCCTCTGCAGCATACAAATTGCAGCAAAAGGAGAAAAGCAATTTATCCTATTGTCACAATATTTTCAACTTTTTTCAATAATTGTTCTTTCAGACAGTTGCCCAATATGTTACTTAATGCTTTCAAAATTGTGAGCTGCATGTTTGTTTTATGTGGGAAAGAGTTAAATCATCAGAAATATTTGCTTAACATATGTATTTTATTAATTTTCATTTAAAAAAATTCCAAATATGTTAACAAAGCAAGAGCGAGTCCAAAATATTCGCATTTCATATTGCGACAAAATGAAATGGTGGTTACAGCACAAACTATCAATGTTTTCTTGCTCCATCATGTTATGTATAACAGATCACATTAATCGTTGCAGCTTTTAAGAATCATTTGCCGACATGATTTTTTTAAAAGTAGTTTGCAAGCAGGAAAGGATTCACCATACCTATTCCTTGACCTTGACCTAGTCCTTCTACGTCTCGATCTACTTTTTGATCGAGTGCGGGATCTTTTTCGGCTGTTACTCCTGCTACGACTCCTCTTATTTTTATCATCATCTTTTTTCCTTTCTTCTTCTCTCAGTTTTCGCTGCTTCTCTCTTTCTTCCCCTCTTTGCCTAATTCTGTCTGCATGTGTCGCCTGAAACATAACATTTTCATAAATTAGTTTTAAAATTGGTCTGTAGTAATAAACAAAAGGCCCATGATGGTCCTATATCAGTCACCTTATATGATAGAACTAAAATATGCCAGCGCTCTTTTGGTCTTTTTTCGAAAACAGGGGCATTAATGCATAATTGTCAAAGTTATGTGACTTGATATAAACATGTGTACATTATATGTGTATTAAACTGCTTTTGAGTTAAGAGGTAAGGTTAAAGTTTTGTGATTACGGCGCCAAGAGAACCACAATAGCCACACTTTTTTTTCTTCAAAAAAAAACAGACCGCCTTCGGTTGAGCAAAAAATTCAGTGAACATTCAAAAAAATAAATTACCTTCAGTTCATCCAATTTGTCTCTGATTGTAATAAATCCTAGATGAAGCTTCCCACCAAAATGGTCAGCCAGTCTTCGATCATTGTCATGGATGCCTAAATATGCTGAGCAAATCTCACAGACTCTTAGTTTTTGCTGTTGATAGCTTGAGGCTGGCATCGAGTTTTTGTATTCTTGCTGTGTGAGGAGGATAAACAATAAATAGTAATTACAGGTGTGTTTTAACATTTAACTTGCTACTTTACTATAAAGGCACAAGAAATGTTGCCTGGACTTCAAGGCTAACAAATGAGATGGTAATTTCAACAATTATTGTTTTGTATGAAGCAATCAATATTTTCCATTGTCATTAGAATATCATGGGAACCAAGCCTTACAATTAACCCTTCCCTTGTAAACCAAATCTGCAGCAGTTGACTTTGGAAGTATGCAAAATCTGTTGAGTTGTAAAACATTGCCGTAATTTTCCATTTGCCAATTTTTTTAATATGAAAGTCACCTTCTGCAGATGTGCTTGCATACTGGAAATGTTTAAATTCAGTATAATATTTTTGGAGTTCTTGTCTACTTTGATAACTTGGAATGTGACTGATACAGATTAGAAAATATTGCTGGTAAAGGAGGAATTGCTTGTTTCAGACAATTTCTCCTTTCCTCTCAATGTTTTAAAAACAGTGTTAAACATCTTAAACTATTTGTATCTGTGAAAGGTTAATCCTTTTAATGATAAATCTGTTGAAGATATCTATGAAATTATCCAGGAAAAATTGTGGAAAAGTTTATAATTGGAAATATAATAATTGAAAAGAGTTGAAAAATTCCTCCTATTGTTAAAATAGTTTAAAAAGGAACAGAAGTCAAAAAACGTCTTTATGTTTGGAAAGGATTAAATCATGATAAAAATGAGGGTTAATCCTTCTAAGTAATATTGATATTTGGAATGCATTCTTTCAGGGTAACAACTTGGTAAAAGGCTTAAACCGTGCAGGCTATTCATAATATCTCATTACATCTTACTATGACTTCAACCAACATTTTCCTGGATAAAAGCATCACACCATTGAAGGTTTTCAAATATTTTGAGAACATTTATAACTTTACTTGAAAAATATTCTTTCATTTGTGCCATGTTAAAATATAGTTGATTGATTGAATAGGGTTTAACGCCATTTTCAACATTTGTTTATGCCTATCACGACAAACAGATCAAGTACTTATGCGTTTGCTGGTTTTCCCACACCAGTACACCACACAACAGGCTGCTGTTAAACAGCCCATAGGTGAAAGACAAATGACGCATGTCACAGTGACTTTTGTCAAACGTGGGAAAGAACGTTGGCCTAGTTGGGATTCCAATTCACAAACCCTGTATTGACAGCCTGTGTCGCTAACCACTGAGCTACCGGGGCTCGGCCTGTTAAAGTATAGAGAACTAAAGATCATTCTGATACAACTGCTGATATTTTATTTGCTGAATGATATACCATTACCATTATTATACAACAAGGGAGTTCTAAGGATTGCATGTGTCACCTGCAAATAAGTCAGTGTGATGGACAGATACAAAACAAGAGATTCCAATGTGTCACCCTACCAAGCGACACATAAATACTAGACAAAATCTATGGTTGAAACTTTTTTCTAGAAATGACATGGGACAGAATTTTCCGGATTTTCAAGAATAAAAAATATATATGAAAGTAACCGTATTGCAATGTAGTCCAGGATCAGCCAATATGCACATTCTAATCTTTGTCTGTATTGTTTGTTTCTATTTAATACACACATTTAATCCTTTCCCACATACAACAAACCTCCAGCAGACGACTTTGAAAACAATCAAGCAAAAACATAGAAAATCTCCATAAACGAAAAAATAATATCTGAAATAAGTTGAAAACATTGTGGCAAAAGGTGAAATTGCTTGTTTTGAGCAATTTCTCCTTTTGTTACAATGTTTTCAAAAGTCGTCTGCTGCATAGGTGTCAGAAAGCGTCTATATGTGGGAAAGGGTAAAAGACATTTCCAGGTTATCTTCATGTGCTTTTGAATTCAAAGAAACTTAAAATATTTCCTTAATTCAAGCATCTTTCAGAAAGAGAAAGGGTTGGGAATCCTTAAATTCACTTGACCTACTGACCTCAGCTGAGACTTTATTTTTCTTCAGATCCTCCACATCGTTCATGAGTTGCATGGATTCGTCCACCAAGCCTTCTGCCCCAAGACCTTCAGCTTTGGCCAGTTTGGTCCCTATCTCCTCACCAAGGTTGTGGATTGATTCAGCCTGTCAATTATAGATTCAATAATACATCTAAATAACATTCTAATTCGGAATTCACAAAGAAGCAGAATTACTACACTGGCCTAAATCAGAAATCATGTGATGTGTTATTTTGGAACTTACAGCATTCTTCAAATTAACAAGAGCTGTCCGCAAGAGAGCATGCTCGACTATATGGCCATTAGATACTATAGACAACAGTTGTTACTTAGATAGTATGGCACTATAAATCAAGTTGGATAAGTCTTGTGTTCAAGAATAGCATCTGCTGTTTGTGAGAAAAGGCCTTGCATGTAAAACTTTAACCCAAATTTCGGACTTAAAAAAGGACAACAATTTATAATAAATTCAGTCAAGAGATACCTAGCCTGATTGTCTGATACCATTAAAGACTATATTGAAGTTTTAAATTAATCCCGAGTGGTTACTGAGATATGTGCATGCTAGTACCATGCATGCAAACTTTAACCAAATGTTCAAAGGCAAACAAGGGCCATTATGTGTACTAAATTCATACAAGAGTTAACTAACTTGACTGTCTGACAAAAAAATATAAAGTGAAACTTTTAACCCTTTCCCACAAATAAACACTTTCTGGTGCCTTTGCAACAAACAACTTTTGAAAATAATGTGACAAAAGATGAAATTGCTCAAAACAAGCAATTTCTTCTTTAGCCACAATGTTTTCAACCTTTTCCAGTAATTAAACCTTTATTTTTGGGTTTTTTCCATATTTTTGAGAAGCCATTTTCAAAATTGTCTGTTGCAGATTTGTTGTATGTGGGAAAGGGTTAACTACAAATTAATTTCTTACTTTACTATTTGCCTCTTCACTCAGTTCTTCCTGAGTTTCCTTGAGTCGGCGTTTGTACATCTCTGTTTTCCTGTCACACTCATTTATGAAGTTTTGGAGATGTTCCATGGCCTGGAAAAATAAATAACAGAATAAACATATGGTACCTACGGAGATAAACCGGTTTTAGGGATCATTGACAGCAAAATTGTCAATGGGATGGGGAGTAGTGAAATTAAACAGATAACTTAAAACTAGGGATGTACAATTTTGTATAGATTCATAGACAATAAATATCCACTGTTTTAGTCGAATATGGTTGCGCATGTTCCTGGTTCCACCAGTCCAAGACAGTTCATTACCACACAAACTGCACTTGACTTTGTTATCATTAGCACAGTGTTTGAAATACTTCCAGACAAAGGATGTAGCAGGCGGCATTATGGCAATATATTCTGAAGATCTTTTTTAACGAAGTGACTGTTATACGATTTATAATATGTTGAATGAAAAAGGTACATAGCTGCAAATCTTTAAATACCAACTCAGTGGAAAATGTGTTTCAAACTTCAAATTACTCTTCCAATCGTGTTGGTAAATAATAATTTACAAAAACAACAATTCAAATGTATCACACTCACTCCAATTAGTTGTATTATCAAAACGGCGCCGAATGTAATTAATAAGTCATTATCTTATAATTTCTGCCTTTATTAGACATCAATACTTTTTTTAAAAGAAACAAAGTGTCCTTTAATTGACAATTACACAGACAAACCTTCATCAATACAATCGAGTGCGGCTGTTATCGCAGTAATGTAAACACTGGCCGATCGAGGTGTGTATAATTAACCTCTCATGTCAGATACGTGAGACAAATTGAAAAGAACAAAAGGTGACAACTGTGTATATATTTTATCTTTCCTTCCGAGTACTCGGTTACCGAAAATACTAACCGGTTAATAAATAACTTAAGATGGATCATACCACAAAGAAAAGAGAAGGTAAATACTTACATCAATGTCATAGAAGTAATCCTTTATCCTGGAGGCAGTTTCAAAATCAGCTCTGAGAGCAACATCATGGTATTTAGGACAATCACCCAAATCCATCCTCTGTAAAATAAAACAGGAATCTTTAAACAGAGGCCTAGATAAAGGGGAGGAAACTGTCCACTAGTAGCTCTTATGACCTATTTAACCCTTTTCCCACTTATATTTTTTAAGTTTTCACTATAACCATATAAGGCAAATAGCCCTGCCCCCTGACGGCCATGTTTTTCGATCAATCAACAGCTGGAAGGAATGTAAAAGAGGGTCACCGAAGGAACATTTCTACAAAATTACTGAAAATCGGCCCGACACTTTCGGAGAAGATTTTTTAAGTTTTCACTTTAGCCATATAATGCAAAATAGCCCCGCCTGGCGGCCATATTTTTTGACCAATCAACATGGCTTGAACAAATCTGATAGAGGGTCACCCAAGGAAACTTCTACAAAATTATAAGAAAAGCGACCAGACACTTTCAGAGGAAGATTTTTTAAGTTTTCACTATTTTTTTTCTTTCATTTGCCATGTAAACCAGAATTTTGCATGGATCCAAATAATTTGAAGGAATTTAGGAAAGGACATTGAGAGGATGCTTCCTATGAAGTTTATTCCTAATTGGCCAAGTGGTTAGTGAGGAGAAGTCGTTTGAAGCAAAAGGTTGAGCACGTACGCACAACGGACAATTCGCCATGACATAAGCTTGACTGGCAAGTGGAGCTTAAAATAAAAGTCTAATTACTAAAAGGAGTTCAAAACACTGTGGAAAATGGAGAAATGTAACAGAAGAGTAAGAGGGTCATAATGGCCCTGGATCGCTCATCTGTGTTTTGCAATATGATTTGTAATACCAACCACAAAGACTCAATGTGTTTCTTTGAACAACTTTGAAAGAGGACCACCTAAGGAACATTCCTTTGAAAATATTATGAAATCGGTCTATTAGTGAAGGAGGAAAAGTTGTTTGTAGGAAAATGTGAACGGACATTGAGTGATCACAATAGCTCAACCCGCGCTTCATGCTTAGGCGAGTTTATAATTAATATAGCAGAAACTCAACTAGAGATTGCTTTTTTGAAAAAGCGCTTGTCTCCCCATTTGTGTGGTCGTAAGGGAGGAAAAGCAATGATGGAGTCAAAATCATTATGGGTCATCTACAAGTTAGGACCAACCTGCACACCAAGTATGAAGTTCCAGGGCATAAGCCTTCTCGAGTTATTGAGTAAAAGCGATTTTTCAGCTGAAGGTTACCGTGACCTTTGACCTTGTGATCTCAAAATCAAACAAAATCAATAGGGGTCATCTAATTAGGACCAACCTGCACGCTAAGCATGAGTAAAAAAAAAATGTTACTGTGACCTTGACCTTTGACCTTGTGACCTCAAAATCAGACAAATTAAATAAGGGTCATCTACTGGTTAGGACCAACGTGCGAAACCAAGTATGAAGTTCCACGACATAATCATTCTTTAGTTATTGAGCGGAAACCATTTTTCAGCTGAAGGTTACCATGACCTTTGACCTAGTGACCTCAAAATCAATAGGGGTCATCTGCTTGTGGTGACCAACCTGCACACCAAGTATTAACTTCCATGGCCAAAGCCATTAAGCAAAAACAACTTTTCAGCTCATTGTCAGATGTACTGACATCAAAATCAATAGGGGTCTTCCACTGGGCATGGCAAACGTTTATACCCAGTGAGGAGTTTTTCGGCCCAAGCATTCTTCAGTTATTAAGCAGAAACCATTTTTTTCCTCACAAGGTTACCATGACCTTGACCTTCTGACATCAAAATCAATAGGTGTCATCTACTGGTCATGACCAACCTGCATACCAAGTATGAAGTTCCTACGCCCAAGCGTTCTTCAGTTATTGAGCAGAAACAAGTGTGATGGACGTGAGCTTGACCTTTGACCTAGTGATCTCAAATTAATAGAGGTCATTTGCTGGAAGTGACCAACCTGCACACCAAGTATGAAGTTCCTGGACCCAAGCACAGCTCATTGTCACTGTGACCTTAACTTTAGACGCACTGACCTAGGGGTCTTCTACTGGACATGGCCAACCTGCATACCAAGTATGGAGTTCCTCATCCCAAGTGTTCTTCAGTTATTGAGCGGAAACCACTTTTTACCTCACAAGGTCACCATGACCTTGACCTTTGACCTTCTGACATCAAAATCAATAGTGGTCAGCTACTGGTCATGACCAACCTGCATACCAAGTATGAAGTTCCAACGCCCAAGCATTCTTCAGTTATTGAGCGGAAACAAGTGTGACAGACAGAAGGACGGAAGGGGCAAAAACAATATGTCACCCCCATGTATGGGGGAGACATAATTAACTAAGCTGTCCTGTCAAGAACGATTTATCCATAAGGGTAAACTATAAATGCTATGAAATATAAATAAATTACTTACCGTACTGGACAAAATATCATGGGGACAGCAGCCTAGAAGAAAACTCTTGCATACTCTTGGGTCGTCAAACTTCATCTGACATCTGGAAGAATCACCTAAAAATAGTCAACAATCAAAAATGAGTTTTAAAATTGAATCATTTAATGTTTAATCAATTGATTCATAAAATTCATAACTTATCCGTTGTTTACCCTTACTCACATAGAGAGAAGCAGCGGGTCATATTTAATACATCAATAAATCATAGCAATGTTTCCAAAAGTCGTTTTGTGCATATCAATTTTTATGTGAGAAATTATTAAGATTTGCAGAGACTAAAAATGTGTCTTAATAATTAATTTTCCTATGATTGGTCATTTTGTTAAAAGACACTGTTAACATTCAGGCATGTGGAAATCAAAAGTTGTACTTGTCAATAGTACAGCACCCTACAAAGACTCTTCTGGTCTCCCTTGTTCCCGAGGTCTATGTTAAATGGAATGAACCAATCTTTGTCCAAAATATCTCCTTTAATTCATTTAAACCCATGTTGTGGTACTAACAGAATTGTATCTTCTTTAACCCTTTCCCTCATATAGACGCTTTCTGAGGCCTCTGCAGCAGACAGCTTTTTGAAAACATTGTGACAAAAGAAGAAATTGCTCAAAACGAGCAATTTCTCCTTTTGCCACAATGTTTTCCACTTTTAGTCATAGGTTATCCATTCAATTATAGAGATTTTCTATTTTTTGACAAAATATGTTCAAAGTCGCCTGCTGCAGAATTGTCATATGAGGAGAATGGTTAACCCTGTCACATAAAACAAATCTGCAGCAGAAGACTTTGAAATCATCCAAAGAAAAATATGGAAAATATCTTAATGTAAAAATTGAATTTTAGGATAATGTTGAAAATATTATGGCATAAGAATAAACTGCACATTAAGAGCAATTTTTTCTTTTGCCCCAATCTTTTCAAAAGTTGTCTGCTGCAGAGGCATCAGAAAGCTTATGTATGTGGGAAAGGGTTAAATACCCACAACATAAGGTTAAGAAGCAAAAAAGGATTTTCAAACATAAAATAGTATGAATGACAAGTCATCTGTTGAAATCCACACCCCTGTAGCTGCTTGCATAATATTCATTATTAAAATAAAACATGTTCATAAACAATGTCAGTTCCTGTACTCCATGCCTGTTCTAGTATACCATCATCCTTCCTTGTGAAGATATGAAGTCTATTTAATTGACCTATACTATCAATTGTGTTCCATTTCAAAAGCCATCATCAATACCAGTAATACTTGATTTCAGTCATGCTTTTGTTCAGAAATGTCTTTTTTTTTTTGGTTGTTGTGCTTTTTTTTAAATTTATTTTTCTATTTCTAACAAAACATGATCATTTTTTGTTTGTTAAAGAACGTAGTGACAAACAAACTTAGTACTAGTTCAACTGAACCTGTTCCAATATCTTATACATGTGCATCATGATCATTGCTTCAACTTTCACAGAATTAACAAATCTTGTAAATTTGCTAGAAGATGCTCTTGTAAGGAACCCTCATATCGGTATAAAGAATTCATAGCGTTCCCTCAAAATACTGTGAATTACTTTTTTCTTTCCCCACATAGGCCTTTGACAAATCATCTAAAAATATTTTCTGCTATGTTTCTTTCTCTTTTCCCTTGTTTGCCCAGATGTTATCAATTCAACTTTTAATATCTTAACCCTTTTCCCCACATACAACAAATTTGCAGCAGACCAATTTAAAAACTCCCTCATAAAAATTTAGAAATACTCAAATGAAATTATGATTCTTGAATAGATTTGATTACATTATGACAAATTATGGAGAAATTACTCATATTGAATGATCACTTTCAACATTTTGTCACAATTTTTTCAAGAAGTTGTCTTGTACAGATGCATCAGAAATTGTCTGTATCTGGGAAAAGGGGGTTAACATTGCATATCTGGATTAGGCTTTGAATTCCCTGACAAAACCTAAAAGAAGAGCTCTAGATGAGGTGTCTAATTCGTATTCTAAAATCCTTATTTGACTCATAAACCCTATAGTGTGGATTCTCAAAATAATCATCTGTGATATGATTTGTTGGGTTATCCACACCATAGGGTCTGGTTCAGTATCCCTTTCCCTCATATAGACGCGCTTTCTGACGCCTCAGCAGCAGACAGCTTTTTGAAAACATGTTGACAAAAGAAGAAATTGCTTAAAACGAGCAATTTCTTCTTTTGTCACCATGTTTTCAAATCTATTCAATCATTGTACTTTCATTTACATGTACATGTAGTGGGAGATTCCAGTTATCTTCTTGTTTGTTTTCAAAGTTGTCTGCTGCAGATTTAGTATATGTGGGAAAGGGTTATCGGAGAAATATTTTGGGGAAAAGACCAGTTTACTCCCTCATCTACAGATCTGAAAATTTTCAATGTTATCATTAATAAGTCAAATAATATACTACATTATCACACTGTTTAACTTACAGACTCCATGGTCAATGTCAAATACAGCTCCCCCACAGCATTTTCACTCGAGAACCAAGGTTTATCTCTCGGCGTGTGAACCCCACATCGTACCCAAGAACATTTGTGCTAATCTTATCTAACTATTTTTATATAACTAATACAAGTCATACAACATGTAATTGTATTTATACGTACATACAATTGGACATTCCAGTTCAAACTTTCCATCATCTGTGTATACATACAAGTTTCTACCAGGGGGAATGGGGAAAGATAAAAGCTGATGGATGTGTATACATACAGATTATGGTTCCCACTTTTATAGATCCTCGACGTAATTTTTATAATTTGTTGCACTATTTAACTCTTATACCAGATATGATATTTTGAAAGAAATCTGTTTTGAAAACATCTGCAAAAGTCAACTAATTTTACAGCTGAAAATTTGGAATTATGCTTTTCATATAGAGTTGAAATTTTGAGCAATTGCTCTTTTTCCCACCCTGTATTTAGTCTAGTCTTCTGCTGAAAAGACATTAAATGTTGCCTGTATCAGGTAATTGGTCTTAAAAGAGATATTGCAAACAGTGCAGTCCCACACTGAGTGTTATTGGTATAAAGTATCAAGACTTACAGTTTAGCAGCAATCATCAAAGTAAAAGTTAGGGGTCTTCTCACACTTCAGAGGTTTTGCTTTGTTCCGATTTATTGGGACTAAAGACTGTTTTCAACAGGTCTTCAATCACACTTATCCTTGTTTCCCCCCGCAATATATCACTTATTACAGAATCAAACCATATATTGTGGCTTTTTAAAAGAATCCCTCAGTAGGACTATTCTTTTGAGTAACCACAATATAGGTTTTTGGGGTCAGTTAAGGATCTTAAAATGTGAAATACGCACCTATTGAAGCAAGACGTTTCTTTTGAGTAACCACAACATAGGTTTTGAGGGTCAAGCAATAATTTTCAAATATGAAATACGCACCTATTCAAGTGGGACGATTCTTTTGAGTAACCACAACATAGGTTCTGAGGGTCAAGTTATAATTTTTGAATATGATATACGCACCTAATCTAGAACCCTGAACCAAGAAACCAATGTGTGAATGCAAATCCAGAGAATTGGTCGGTCTTCTTTTCTCCATAGGAATAGTTAATTTACAAAATAACTTCAGTACTTAATAGAATTCAGGACTAATTTTTAAGGTTTAGACAGAAATAATTGAGATTAAAGGAGCTAGCACAAGAAAAGGTTGATGATACGTACAGCTGATCCTGATGAATTTAATATTTGAACGACGTCAATAGAGAACTTCTTGATAGGTGATGTGTTCATTTGCCTTTTCTTTACAACCTCCTTCATATTTCTACCAAACATATGCTGTGCATATTCCGATATATTCCTGAAAATCGTCTATGCAAGACAACTCTTCAAACCGATTAACCACAACATAAGTTTGGTGTAGATATAAAAGAAATTGTAAAAAGCGAACATTGAAGCTCTGGACAATCAATTAGAAACGTTTTATCCAGTAAATATATAATACGTACATGGCCTCACAGTTAATGTTCAGTTTGAAGTTCTATTTTCTAGAAATGGAGTAAAACAACATGACTAAATAGCTAACATTATATACACACGTGTCATGACTTCCGGGTCAATTTATCTATGAGCTATAGCCATGTGACTCTACTCCCAACAGCCTTTAGTGTTGTCTGAAAAATAAGCTATCTTCCCGATATATTTCCTCATATTCAAAAAGGTGAGCAGTACACGTTTTTTTCCTATTAAGAATTGAGAATTAAAATAAAATACTTTCAATTCATGTATACCGCTATATAAGATATAACCTATGTAAAATAATTTCATACAATTCTTGAACAATCAAGAGATAAACACAAATTTCACTTCTTAAAGAAAAATATTTACATATTATAACAGTATATAATGAGTAGAAATATTCCTGCCAGTAAAATATATTTTAACTCACGGCTCTGCCTTCATCACCTTTTATTTTTCATAAATTCTGCTGAACACCACATTAGAAAGCTCCCTTAAAAATATGTGAAATATAAAAAAAAATTAAGTACTGTGTAATAAATTCTAAAGTACTTCTAAAAAGGAATCATTCTAATTTCTATTTAAAATTCAACAATGGTAAGAAATGATTGTCTTGTTATGCAGTGTGTTATACAAGGTTAACAAATTATGTCATGACTACTTGTTGCGTATTGAGGAAGCAACTTGCTTCACTATTAGTAAGTCTATACATGAAATTGATGTTCAAAGAAAAAGATGATAGGCACCTGTATGGAAGTTTTTGTTCCTGTTATGTTGAGCTACCAGTAAATCTTAATTCATCAACTTGTGAAACTAGACAAGTTTTTACTGGCAGGAACAAGAAGTTTTGTGTGTGCCCAGACCTTTTTCTAGGCATCTCACAGGTCAGATATTCTGACCTATTCCCAATGGCAAATGTCTTTAAAATCATGCAGAATTCCTCATTTTTTCATCTTAACCATGTTTTTTTTTATCCCAAAATAAAAAATAATAGTGATTAATTTTCCCAAATAAAAAGGGCTTAAACCTTGACTGCCATCGTCTTTAAGATTTAAAATTATTGTCTAAAACTTTACAGTTTGGTTGATTGTGAAGGGAAGGAATCAAGGCTTAGATCAGGACATGAACAGAATTCTAAACTTAACAACTTCACCGTATGATAATATGATAAACTTTATCTGATAAGCAGAGATCAATATCTTATGTCTGCAGGCTAGGAAAGAAGTACAAGTACTTGAAAAATATGGGTCACTATTTCAATGTTTGCATAAATTATTTTACAGAAAAATGTGAAAATTATAAGACACAAAATTCAGATTAATTTTACATTCAATTTCCCATTCTTAATTCATCCCTTTCCCAAAAACAGATCTGCATTTTGATGGATCAGTTACGCAAGTAGTAGACAACATTAGGAAACTTTTGTGACAAATGGAGATATTATAAAACAGTTTATTAATTCCATTCAATCAGTGCTTTAATTAAGCATGTTAAGATGTAATTAACATCTTATTAAAAAAAAATGTGAATAATTTAAGCACTGGACATTTATTGTTCAACCACAACTAAAAGAAGAGAACCAAACTGTCACACAATTTGCCTGTCAGGGAGGCATAACTCTGGAACGACTAAAGTGATCTGGCCAGTCTTTTATTGCAACCAAGGTTTAATCAGCGCTCACGTTAATGGACGTATTGGGCGTTTTTACGCCCGAAAATCGATCCCGTACGCCCAAAATTGACAAGGGAGACGTCCAGGAATTAAGGGTATACGCCGACAATCAAAACACAGGACGTATATATGTCCACTAGAAATTGTGTGTAATTATCTTAAGACACTGTGTATTGTGTTTTATGAAGTGTCAATTATGGACAGTGGGAGTTATCAATTGGTAGATTTAAGCCAATCCTGATCGAGAATGTGTACCCCACCCACCCCCAGATTTGACACTTGATAACGACTTCACACCAATCAATTCTATTTTTCATTATAAACAGCGTAGGGGTAATTAATTTCAATAACCCATGTAAAAACATACTCGGATATGATAAAAGAATGTCCCTATATTAATTTAACTGTTTAAAGATTATTATTTTGTTTGCCTGAATCCATAGGAAACACTTTTTAATTGCCGATTTTTTAAAAACAAAGTTGACATGAAGATCTATCAAAATCACAGCCAGCTGTCAAAGAGGACTTGCCTATGAAATAAATTGCATATAAGCCCATTTTAGTTCATTATTTTTTTAAAATATAAAAGAAACTGAAGTCTGGAGGTGAAAATACATTGTAATTTGTAATGGGTTTTCGTGCATTTTGGAAATCGGAAATGTCATTCAAGAAAGTATTACTCACACTCATTCTTATTTGTTTTAAAGTTGACTATTATGAAAGTTTAGTGCCCTTAATGTGTGTTTGTAATATGTCTCACTGCAGAACACTTTATTTACTGGTGTTTAAAATAAAATCAATAACTCATTAACAGAAATCATTCCTTTTGCCATACTGAATGTGATTTAAGAACATAATTCATGTTTAATGTGAATGTAATGAATCATGGCCATGCCAATCTTTTGATGAATTTTATGCTGGATAGCTTTTGACACATGATCGGAAAAAAGCATTCTATAATATCACATAAAAACCTACTGGTTTAAAAGTGTAGAACCAACAATAACATTGTTGACAAAGGAGCAATATCCACTTTCTGTATTAATTAGCTTCTTTTCCAATAATGTATTTTAAAATAAAACAAAGGGAAACACAATAGAATGTGCAAGATGCGAAAAAAGCCAGCATGCCACTTGGGACTTCCAAGAATTATGAGCAGGACTTCCAAAATTCAGACCCAGGAAGTCAGGACTTCCTGTTTCAAAAAGTTAGTGCAAGCACTGTTTAATGCCCATAAACATTTCACAGCAAGAAAATTGGATAGGAACTGTTGAAGTTAAAGCTGACATGACTATTTGGCCAATTTTTAATAATTCAAGGGCCATAATCAAAGTGTCTATAGATCATTAGATGGCGCTTTGGCTGGTTATCATACTTGGCCTAGACATCAAGCCCACAAACAGTTCATGAAGTTTGGTTGACAAGGAGAAAAAAATTGTTAGACTTGGAAAGCAAACAACATATGGTCAGACTCGCTGCAGGTTTTCCCATTGTACGGTAATGAAAACATTTGTAATTTGAATTTGGAGGCCTTAAAAGAGAGCGGTTATGTAAACAATCTTAAATCTTCCTTAAAATAACTATGTTCTCAACTTAAATTATGAAGGTGTTTTTTGGGTTTGAAAGTTTTATAAGGCGGATAATAAGAGGTCCCATAGGACAGTTGTACATGTTGATTGAAGACTTTGATAAAACATTTTTGCAGCATCAAAGCTCTTAATTTCTGATGTCTATTTCAAGTATTTGGCTTATTTTTGTTCCTCCTTGTGATCAATTTCAATAGTTTGGGAGGTCTAAAATGTCAACCCAGGGGGAGAAGACATGTTGCTGACTTTTTCAGTGCATCCAGCAAAAAATACCTCCACAAATAGCGAGTGTTCACAATGAGGAACAAGAAAGAGCCATAAAATTTGCCCGATTGATTTGCGTCCCCTTTAGCGATTTAACATATTTATAAGTAAAAAAATAATTATGACATTTAAATGTTTTGTTTGTTTAATTGATTGATGTTCAAAGTACTTAAACAAATTACAGAAATGTCATGTTGACTAAACTTTAAAATACATTTATATGTTGTCGACCATGATGTCAGATGTCACATAATGTGCAGATCTGATAATGTGTGCCAATTTTTTTGTCATAGTATACTCTTGAATGACTGTAGGTGGAATAAAATTCCATTCCACATTCATGAGAGTTTTTAATATCCTTCATGCTGTTCATTTAGTACTTTATCAATCCCTGTGGCCATGTTCATCCAAGATATGCTCAATTGGGTTCATATAGAGAGACATGCCCAATGTTTAGAATGGTTATGAAACTACTGAGTGACACATTCAGGCGACGGTTCTTAAAATGTGATTGAAATACTAAACATTACAATTTACATGTTCCGTTTTGTTTTGTCCTATATTGCAGCCAAACACATGACACTCCCACCCCAAACCTGTTTCTGACAAACAAACAAGCATAGATGCAAAACTCACTCTCAAAATTCTGAATACTTGAACCTGGTGGTCAAAACAGCTCTCGAGTTTCCATACACATATAAGTAAAATATTTGTTAATTAAAATATAAAAAAAAAAAAAAAAAAAAAAAAAAAAATATTTACGTGCACCAAAAAATAAATAATTGAAATCCCTAAAATCTTATTTAAATCATTTAGAATTTGCTTGCTAATTTTATCATCTGTTATGTTATTTATTTCACAACCAAGTCTACATTCCTTGTTGCAATTTCCCTTCGAATTTATCGGAGTGGTGCTTTTCTTTCCAATGGTAAAAGCTGAAATAAAATGTTCAAAAGAAAACAGTTTCAAACACTTAATCAATTTCAGAATAAAAATCTGCAATCGAAAAGCATAGGGATTGATTTATGGACAGTTTTGAATATCCGGATCTGTTTCCCGTTTTCTCTCAACCCAACAAGTCACATACAGTAATTATTGGTCACATTATCTATTCAGAGACATTCAAAATCAAATATCTATGATTCTTGGTTACAAAAATAATAGAAAAATAGGTCGGAATTCCTTATTGAATCGACGAGGAAAGAGCATACGGCAAAATGTGCAGATGTCCCATTTTGATTATTGTTTCCGGCGTGTTAGCTGAAACAAAAATTACAATTCAATTGTTATTGTCATGTCGATGAACTTAGATCGTCACTCACCATCTCTGGACGTGCCCATCAATTCATCCAGCATGGCACGCATCTGATCCTGGGCCGACATCTTTGATACAGAAACGTCCTCTCTCAGAAATAAACGGCGATTTGCATTTTAACCACGTCAGTTCAATACATCTCAAAATGGCCGATATATTCTGACAAAATGCAAATTATCAGGGGAGATAACCGCGCAGAAAAAAAAATGAATCGGAAAAAATAATGTTAAATATATATTATAGTGTCCCTGAATATATCGTCTGTTAGTAAAAGAGTGAGAAATGTGATTTATATATTTTTACTAAGAAAATCGACTTAAGTGTATCCATGATTTCAAAAAAGTGAAACGGTCATGGTTTTCACGGGCTTAACTGGGTACGTAAAAGTAAGGGGCCGAAATGAAGCGCTTCGGTATTTTGCCTTTTCGCGCCAATTTCTAGATAAAACATTTTCTTGACAGCAATAACACGTGTTAACAGCATAAACGTTTCAACAATAAAGTATCATTGGTTTTCTAACATGTTTAATTGAAAGATGATGTCAATTACAACCAATTTATTTTATTTTAAAAAGTTTATTTATTTTTTACCAACCTAAATAATGTAAATTTTAGATTTTAAAAAAGCTCTGAAAATCAACATTATGAAAGATTATTCCTTGAGATGGATTAAAATATATTTCGATAATTTTAAAATATTTTCTTGAACTTTCTATATCGGATCATGAATATTCCTCATAGATCTTCTTTCATTTTAGAAATTCAAAATAAAACTTTCATAGTTCAAGATATTAATTTTTGAAATTAAGTAGATCTAGATCTATATAATTATAGATCCACTCCTAGGCTGAGCTCTTAATTAACCCTTTCCCTCATATAGATGCTTTCTGCAGCAGCCAGCTTTTTGAAAACATAGTGACAAAAGAAGAAATTGCTGATCGAGCAATTTCTCCATTTGCCACAATGTTTTCCACTTTTAGTCATAGGTTATCCATTCAATTATAGAGATTTTCTATCTTTTGACAAAATATGTCGTCTGCTGCAGAATTGTCGTATGAGGGAAATGGTTAATTATATCTAGTAGCCATTATATCAATTGATTAGTCCACATCATTCTAAGCTATTTTTATAATGTAACTTAAAATTAATATTCATTATAAAATCTTGAAAATTCAAGATATCTTGAATTCGCAGCTTAAAATGTACATATAATAATGAGCAATTTCCTCTCTTTCCCATATTGTTTACATCTCTTTTAAAAAATTAATTTTATATAAAAGTTTATTTGAAGGGATTTTACATTGTTGTGCCTAGATATTGTTTAAGTCGTTTGTTTTTGATTACTTTTATTGTATATGGGACAGGAATACCTGGTACAGTATATGTCCATTCAGTAGGTGATAAAAAAATGGTGGGTTTTAATTAATTTAGGGATAATAAATTTCAGTGAACAACTTGAAGTATCAAATTAATATCTGATAACATAATAATATATGTTGTTACTAAGTATTTTGTCAACAGAAATAAAATCATAATTTTTTTATATAGATCTATATATATTTTTTTCAATATTTTATGATCAGGTTAAGATATGGTAGCGAATAAATTACTTACCTTGGTGTTGATACGTGAACCAACAAGAGTTTTACTTGGTATGAAGAAAAGAGGATTTGGAGAGGGTCGTTGGAATGGCTTTGGTGGAAAAGTTGAACGGGGAGAGACAATCACCCAGGCAGCATATAGGTAATATTACGAGCTTTCACCTTCAAAAGTTTAAAGTACACCAGTATGCATCACACTATAAAGATGACAAGCCTATTGGCTGGTATTCAACATTAACCCTTTCCATCATATGACAATTCTGCAGCAGACGACTTTGAACATATTTTGTCAAAAAATGGAAAATCTCTTAATTGAATGGATAACCAAGACTAAGAGTGGAAAACATTGTGGCAAAAAGAGAAATTGCTTGTTTCTTCTTTTGTCACTATGTTTTCAAAAAGCTGTCTGCTACAGAGGTGTCAGAAAGCGTGTATATGAAGGAAAGGGTTAAATATTTCAGTATTTTTATATAGTTTTTAATGTCATCTTTCCCTCAGAATGCTGATGAATTATTTGTTACTGGTCCTAGTCCATGGGAGCAATGTATTATTCTATAAAATCTGATCCAATCAACATTATTTATCAGAACATTCTGTAACATGCTGAGAAACCTTGCAGCCAGATCAAAATGCGCAAATACCCAGATTCACAGGTTGCTCTGCACGTAGATCTGCCCTTAGACAGGTTGGAATTTCTCTCTTTTACTAGCTCATATACTACTTATCTAAAATTAATGAAAGATCATTTATTCAGTATTATGCTGTCATTTTTATTTGACTTTAAAATGTGAGGTGGGAATACATTATTGTTGTATCTCTATATTTATATGACAATATGGTGGGCAATGGGATAAGCTGTTGTTTGTGGCTGCCCTTGTGTAGATTTTGATATTTACTGTATCCATTTATATTCATTGTCAAAGTCTGAAATAGTTAAAAGATATGGTATTCATATAGGCAGGGACACTCCCTGATATAGGTAAGAAGCTTGCAGTGTTGTTTTGAACCGTTGTATTATAATCAGCTTTGACCTAGCTCAGTGAAACAGGAAGACGTCAAAGCCCTCTTGACACTGATCCTATATAATTATTTAGTAATTCTGTCAACAAATCAAAGTACTTGAGTGATATGACACCGTGAGATACAGACATATAATAGTCTCTGTAATCTTGACCATTGATCTATGTCAATTAAACATGAACCCATCCAAGCTCTCTTGACACTGCATCTGTGTATGAAATATGAAGGAATTTTGTCCGGAAATTAAAGTGCTAGACAGATGACATTGTAATGATTGTTTAATACATAAGTATTATAGTCAATTTGACCTTGACCTTTGACCTAGGTTCGTAAAACACAAACTTGTACAATAGGCCTTGCTTGTGAACATATGTATACAGTATATGAAGTTATAACACTATCTGGAAGTTGCTAGAGTGATGACATCATTGGCACACTTACAGTCACTGTGACCCTGACCTTTGACCTAGGTCACTGAATGGCAAACTCATACAAAATGTGATGCTAGAGAACGTATGTGTTAAGTTTCATATCATATAGATATAAGAAATATTCAATTCTATTTTGAAAAAAAATGGGAAATCAAAAGCAAAACAGCAGATGAGAAATCGGGTCATATCATTTAGACATGATGAGCATTAAACATTGTATGAATTTTTTTTTATAAAGTAGTTGGAAATTTATGTAATTGACAAAATACTTTGATTTCGCTATTATTCAACCATTTTCAAGAGATGATATTTTGTTTCACATGGAAAAATATATAATGACAAACCCTTACCCCAAGTCCTTGATTGAAACAATGTTTAATCTTGTGTTCTTATTGCCCAAGCTTTTTAGAACAACATAATATCTGTATGATTTGTTTTCACAGAGAGCTGTATGAAGAATCAGAAATAAAAGCAAGCAGTTTATCTGAAGTAGGAAGACTTCTCTTTGAATTTGTTGGAGAACCACAGAAACTTGAAGTTCATGTTTTCAAAGGGTCAGAATATACAGGTATCCCAACAGAAACTTCAGGTAACCCAACTTTTCTAATTGCCCCCTTGTTATGGCAATCAAAACTTCCCCACATACAAAGTGATATAAATGAAAAATGGTTGTATCCTTCGAAAACATCCAAGGAGAACAAGGTCTTGTAAATTAAAAGAATATATTGACATTTTGTTGGAAAATATTGTTGGAAAAGGAGTTCTCCTTTTTAGCTCCACTGGCTGAAAGCCAGTCAAGCTTATGTCATGGCAAATTGTCCAGTGTGTGCGTCAAATTTTTGCTTCAAACAACTTCTTCTCCCTAGGGTGACCCTCTATCAGATTCCTTCAAGCCATGTTGATTGATAGAAAACTATGGCCGCCAGGGGGCGGGCGGGGCTATTTTGCCTTATATGGCTATAGTGAAAACTTCAGAAGTGATTTTCAAATAATTTTTTAGAATGACCCTTTATCAGATTCCTTCACGCCATGTTGATCGATTGAAAAACATGGCTGCCAGGGGGCAGTTCGTGTGTTATATGGCTTTAGTGAATATCGCCGATTTTCAAATAATTTTGCAGAAATGTTCCTTGGGCATCCTACGAGATTTCTTCAAGCCATGGTGATTGTTAAAAAAAAACATGGCCACCAGGGTTGAAGGAGATTTAATTTTTGCCTAATGGCAGTGGAGCAATACTGGCCCTCTAGATTGCTTTCTAAAACTTGTCAGCTGCATGAAAGCTCCGACATCTTTTTTGATCAGGTATCTGGATACAGAAGACTTATTACAATTTTAGAAAACATTTTGGGTAAAAAGAATTGTTCCTATATGTAACAAACAGTTTCTACGAGCTATGACAATTTGACTGTAATATGTCCTTATCTTCAAATATTTTCAATTTTGAAAAGAGGAATCCAAATTGGCTGAGTGGTAAGCACACCTGATGTGCAACTGGAGGTCCCAGGTTTGATCCATGCTCACTCAAGTCATTGTGGAGGGATCATGGCCAAGGCCTATTTCTTAGCTTAACCCTTTACCTCATACGGCAATTCTGCAGCAGACGACTTTTGTCAAAAAATAGAAAATCTCTATAATTGAATGGATAACCTATGACTAAAAGTGGAAAACAATGTGGCAAAAGGAGAAATTGCTTGTTTTGAGCAATTTATTCTTTTGTCACTATGTTTTCAAAAAGGCATCTGCTGCAGAGGCGTCAGAAAGCGTCCGTATGAGGGAAAGGGTGTATACTGATTAGTCATCCAGGGAACATGAAAGTGTTATGTTAGCGTGATATAACTGAAAACCACATAAAATCCAAAAAGTAAAGTCCACTTTTCTTTCTCTCTCAACCTAGAAATGAGACCTCAGTGGTTCCCTGTTGATGAGATACCATTCCAGAAGATGTGGCCTGATGACAAGAACTGGTTCCCGTTATTTTTGAAAGATGTTAAATTTTCAGGATACTTTTTGTTTGAAGGACATAATAATATATTAGAATATACACTGAAAGAGGTGGATACTCTGCCAGAATGATATTTGCTTTTTGATTGTTTTTACATTTTACGAATAAACATGTATGTTTTATATTTTGCATCTTAGGTTATGTTTTGATATCAAATGGTTTCTATAAGTAAGAATAATTTCAACAATTAAGGGTTACCCAATGAACCTTTGGACCATATCATTTTCTAATCTGGCAATTGCTTTTGTACCAGAAGACTTTTTAAAGATTCACTAAAAACAAATATAAGTAAAACAAGACCCAACCCCTGGCAGTCATGTTTTTCAACTGATCTGAATAATTTGAACAATACTGGTAGAGGGTCACCCAAGGAACATTTGTGCCAATCAAATCAGGCCAGTACTTTTGGACAAGAAGATTTTCACTTTATACAAATAAGGAAAACAGATTGGAATAATTTGAACAATCTTGGTAGATGATCATCCAATGACCATTTGTCTTCCAAATAATTTTTATATCAGGCCAATACGTTTGGACAAGAAAATTGTTTAAGTTTTCATACAAGGAAAACAATCTCCACCCCGTGGCGGCCATATATTTCAATGGATCGGACAGATTTGAACAATCTTGGTAGAGGGCTACTCAAGGAACATTTGTGCAAAATATTGTTTTCAAATGGGGCCTGTACCTTTGGACGAAGATAACCTAAGGAACATTCCTGTGAAATTATTTTTAATTTGGTTGATTGGTTTAGGAGAAGTCCTTTGTAGGAAAATGTTAACAGACATACACACGGACAGATGAATAGTTATCGCAAAAGCTCTCCTCGCACTTCGTGCTCAGGTGAGCTAAAAACCCTAACAAAACTATTTCTAAATTTGTGAACAATGTTGGGTGCATCTACAATATTCATTTTATTTTGACCAAGTTCTTTACTCAACTTGACCCAGGTTCTAACATGAACTGGAAATGTATGGGTAATGAAAAGGTTTTCTTAAACTTGACCCGGTGACCTAGTTAAATGCCCCAGTTTACAGCTTGACCAAGAATTGATGAAGATGAATGTTCTGATGAATTTTCATGAAAATTGGATTTAAAATGTGGCCTCTTGGAGTATTTTCTCTTAGAGTATTCTTATCCAATTGATATAAACCATGATTGATTTAAGGGAGATAACTTGTAACAACTAAATAAGATTTTATTTAGAGTGATTTCCCTTTCCATTTTAAAGATAAACAGGACCAGAGACATATAAACACATGTATGTGTTTATATGTCTCTGATTGGACATAGGTCAGGTGGATATTTGAGTGAAATTTTCCGTTTGACATTTCCCTAGTTTTAATCAAATCCAACCAACAATGATGGCTCTGGATGAACAGACGACTCCAAACCAAATATAACATCCGCCTTTTGCGGGGATTAATTTCTCTTCCAATGTTTTCCTTTGGCGGAAGGGCACTTGATTTTCAAGTTACCTTAACCCTTTCCCTCAAACAGATGCCTCTGCAGCAGAATTCATTTCAAATCATTTTGACAAAAGGAGAAATTGCTCAACACAAGTCATTCATCCTTTTGCCACCATTGTTTTTTCCACATTTTTACGGATATGTTTTCAAAGTCATTTGCTTCAGATTTGTTGTATGTGGTAAAGGTTTAAATGCCCCTTGTTAACTCTTCCAAATGAAAACATCTGAAGAAAACAATAAGAAATGTATTGACATGTTGTTATTAGTAAAATTAAAATACATTGTTGTCCAAAGGTCTTCAGTAAAGGTAAAAGAACATTCAACAAAAATAATTTTAATTTCTTTACCTAGTCTCTACTTTCTCTTAAGCTGCAAAAACCATAAGGACTGTTGATCCAGGGGTTACAATTTCTAACCTTATCTTGGCAAAAATAATTCTGATGATAGACCAAAGTTATAATGAAAAGCCCTTTGTGTTCAGCCATTCGCTAAAAGTCTGAATGTTGTGTTGACTACTTATGCAAGAGAATCAGGAAACATGGTTTGGCTAAAATGCCAAAATGTCTTTTACTGAAATACTGTTAACCCTTTCCCTCATACGACAATTCTGCAGCAGACGACTTTGAACATATTTTATCAAAACATAGAAAATCTCTATAATGAATGGATAACCTATAATTAAAGGTGGAAAACATTGTGGCAAAAGGAGAAATTGCTCGTTTTGAGCAATTTCTTCTTTTGTCACTATGTTTTCAAAAAGCTGTCTGCTGCAGAGGCGTCAGAAAGCGTCTATATGAGGGAAAGGGTTAAAAAACGGTTTTAAACACCCATCAATTATGAAGAATTTTCCTAGCTCTGTACAGTGCACCTTTTGTATTTTCCTAACAAAAACTTCGAACGAAAAAATTATCAGGAATAATAAAGGACAACAACATGTGTTATAAATATATAATTTATTAATTAATGAAAGCAACAAATAACAAAAACATGATTTAACAATCTTAGTTAACCCTTTCCCATATAGAGACGCTTTCCGACGTCTTTGCTGCTGATTTCGTTTGAAAGCACTGCGACAAAAGGAGAAATTACTCAAAACAAGCAATTTTACCCTCTTGCCAGAATGTTTTCTACTTCATTCAATAATAATACATTCATTTACAGAGATTTTTCTAATTTTTGTCCAGATTTTTCAAAGTCGTCTGCTGCAGATTTGTTGTATGTTGGAAAGGGGGTTAAACTACATACCTGTATATGTATTTGACAAAATCTAAATCACTTTTGTTGACAAATGCAATATGACCAAATTCCTTTGTAAGAGAGGAAGAAAAGAAAATGAATCACGTCTGCCCATTTGGGGTCTTATAATTGAATCTCTATTTCAAGGTATATTATTAGCATAAAACCTTGATTTTTTTGGTCAGAAGATACATTCAGGTCTATATAACACATAAGCATGAGTGAAGACTCTGGTAAGACGGTGTATATGCACTGACTCACCTGAGGTAGTGTAGTTTGTATGTGCAAAAAGACCCCATTTTGCCAGACATGATTCAAGTCCTAATGAAAAACTATGGCGGCCAGTCTACATGGACATGATTTCTTGGATCTGCATTTGGATAACCCTTATGCAGACATCTCTTGAAAACCTGCCTTTAACACGTAACCAAAACATTTTCTAACATGAGCAACACAGAGGACGCAAACAAATTGTTGAGATTATAAGCCCTCATGAAACAAAGTCCTGTGGAGCTCAATACGGGTGGACAATTTAAAAATTGCCAAACTTAAACTATTTCTTCTTTTCTCACAATGTTATAACTCTGTATCAAAACTATTGCAAAATTTGAGATTGACCTTAACTTTGCCATAGTCAGTTGTTTTTCTAACTCGTGCATTAACTCTTTACCTTACATACTAATTCATCTTCTTTGTAAACATCTGAAATGAATTTCACAAATTATAGAAGTTGAGGTTAATCCAGAATTGTAAACAATGTTGGAAAATATTTCCTTAGCTGAGGCATCAGGGAAAAGATAAAGTTGAAATATAACTCTTGACTGGTTTAATTTGGTAGAAAGAATTTCTGTTATCTACTGCCGCTACCAAAAGTTTTATTCCACTCCAGGTACAAGTCCAGATCTTTGTCGGACACAGATGGTCGTACTGCTCCTAGGGCATCCTCAAAGTCACAAAACTGTATCCCTCTCACCTAAAATAGACAATAACATGTACCTTAAGATTGATATTTGTTGCCGAGTTTTCAAACTGAGGTAAACTATTGAGTTGAACAATATTATAAAGTTGTCAGAACGACATGACTGCTTTGCTGGCAGTCAAGAGTCTAGTTTGTGCAATCTATAAATTTATGAAAGTTTCAAAATCCAAGGCAAAAACTTTGCTTAGAATAATCAGCCAAAACAAAATATTATCATTAAAATATCTTAATACATTCCAAAATGTATTAAAAGCAATTATGACTACCGGTATGTTACATCATTCTTGCTTTCAGTCAGTATTCCTGGTGAATGGTATTCACACTGTGTTTTCACTGTTTAAGTTCAATAAAGCCTTTCACTGTTCATCTTTTCCCATATTAACCCTTTCCCTCATACGACAATTCTGCAGCAGACAACTTTGAACATATTTTGTCAAAAAATGGAAAATCGCTATAATTGAATGGATAACCTATGACTAAAAGTAGAATCTTTTGTCACTATCTTTTCAAAAAGCTGTTTGCTGCAGAGGCGTCTATATGAGGGAAAGGGTTAAATACATACACATGATCTATAGGGAATATTATGTTGCAGAAGCGATACAAAAAATCTAGTATGGTACTACAATATGTCACAGGCAGAATGTTGAGAAAAATGTAAATTTTACCTCATCTCAAGAAGACAATACAAAGCCATGTATCGCTAATGCAACATAATTTTCCTTTTATAATATACCAAGTATAACTTTTAGACAGAAATTTCTTCTTCACCCCCGATATTTTCAATAATGAAATAACACAATTTAAACATAAATTATAAATATGAATGACATGTGAATCAGGCCAAACTATATTTCAATAATGTCACATCATATTTTAGTGACGTACCATTATCATATTTGGTGCCGTAGTTTACCTTATCAAGTATGGAATTTTAATTCGCCGTGTTTGATTTGCGTTTGATTTGCGCAAGACAATCTGCTTGTATTTGCACCAGAAAAAGTGTTGTTATATAATATTTACACATTTTACATACATTTGGATCTATTTTTTCTGTCTCAAATCTGATTCTTCACTTACTGTACCTTTCATCATAATTTAAGAAGAATTGTCAAGAATGGCAATATTGGAAGAAAAACAAACATGCTACAACCATTGATTGGCAAGCTACCCAATCCAAGATTCAAATGCAAGACGGATATTACGGTAACATCTATACTTTGCAAAGATTCAAGAAGAGCAATAGAAAGATAATGAAATTATAAAATTAATTACAGATCTTTGTATCTTGTTTTAATAATAATAAATACCTGATCCGCTGAAATGTGTTCTATATCACAAAATGACATGTCCCTTATTGGACCTAAAGCTGCTTCTCTACACAATGTGGCCATGTCTGCTCCAGAAAAACCTGAGGAACAAAGTACAATTTAAAGAAATATTGTTTCCAGACAAAATCTCTTATTATTATATCAAACTTTAAGTGGAAGGCAGTATCAGCCTCCCCTACCATGAGATTTTTCCACGTATGGCACATGTACTAGTTTGGTTTGCTGGGAGCAGACATCGAGCATGATTATTACTTATAATTTGAAAGCTTATCAATCGGAGGTAAACTGATCTTTTCCCCATAAAACCCTCTTATAACCAAAATTGAACCATAGCTATAGGTTGTGGTTCTTTAACCCTTTCCCTCATATAGACGCTTTTTGATGCCTCTGCAGCAGACAGCTTTTTGAAAACATAGTGACAAAAGAAGAAATTGCTCAAAACGAGCAATTTCTCCTTTTGCCACAATGTTTTCCACTTTTAGTCATAGGTTATCCACTAAATTATAGAGATTTTCTATGTTTTGGCAAAATATGTTCAAAGTCGTCTGCTGCAGAATTGTCGTATGAGGGAAAGGGTTAAAATAATTATTCAAGCTAGTGAGATTCATCATTAAAGGTTAGATAAGGTTTTTTAAATGAACATGAAGCTATAGTGGTTTTTTTTAACAGTACATGAAATAAACATCTTTTCTGATGCTATAGTGTTTGTTTTTCATCTAAATACAGCTTCTATCACGAGAAAGTAAAAACTCATACCTTGATAAAGACGGATATTTATTTAATCTTTTCCTGCCACAGAAATAATTGTTATTAACTTAGTAATAAAACAGGTTAACATATTGCACTTACCTTGTGTGCTGGTACAGATCTTATCCAGCTGATGTTCCTCCAAGTTATAACTCTGTTTCTTTAGTAAATTGAGAATAATTGTTTTTCTGGCTTCGTATTCTGGTAATGGTATGTACAATCTCTTCACAAAACGCCTTCTGGCAGCTTCATCTATTTCTTGGGGTCTGAAACAAACACAAAATCATCAAAATGAGTTATAAAATAGCAATGGGAAATAACTTAATGAAGACACATCAAAACTGAACAAGCTTATGATAAGCATGAATCTGCTTAATATTAAAACTTCCGATAAAGTTTAATTGAACTCCAATAAATAGTTGCTGAGACATAGCCAGGACACTAAAACAGGATGGACCGACACATGCATAGACCATATGGTGACTATAGGCTATTATAGCTATATAAGCTATCTATTCTTTTGTACACATATACAATTTACACTTCAGAAAAACAAGCCATAGGCTATCTGCGGTCAATGAAGATAAAGTATTGTCTGTTTTTCCAGTCTTTCTGATAACAATTTACAATGCTGTTTAAAAGCTTCTTTGCCCTTTCCAACTTTTAGACTTATTATCTCAACTGCAACAGATCAATTTGTAAACATTGTGTCAAAGGAGATTTTTTTCAACTCTATTTAATAAATATACTCATATACTTTTATTTAATAAGATTTGCCATAGTCAGTCCTGCCAACATGTTTTCAAAGTCATGCTGTAGATTTGTTGTATTTGAGAAAGGGTCAAAGAATCTTACAAGTTAACAATGAAAAGTCTCCCCATCCCCCATTGATGCTCATACAGTGCTTTTGTAATATGCTATTTTAAAAGTCTTTGATGACAGTTCAATTCAGTCAATACTCTGAATTTCTATAGAGTGCCCATTCACCTTGATAATCTATCCCATACTTAACCATTTCCCTCATATGACAATTCTGCAGCAAACGACTTTGAACATATTTTGTGGCAAAAGGAAAAATTGCTTGTTTTGAGCAATTTCTTCTTTTGTCACTATGTTTTCAAAAAGCCGTCTGCTGCAGAGGCGTCAGAAAGCGTCTATATGAGGGAAAGGGTTAAAGTAATTATACAACATATATAACAAATTACAGGCAAGTTACAAGTAATCTGATATTTGTGTGTGTAAAGTCTCAGAAAGGTATGTCATTAAACTGATTGATTTAGAAGAGTTACCTGTTTGTTGCTCCAATAACAAGAACTCTATCATCTGTACTTGTCGCAGCACCATCCTAAAACAGCAAGCAAATTTTACACTTTACTTCCATATGATTTTGTGTAGCAACACCTATTTTGAAAGGATCTGGAAAACTGGAAGTATAATTTTGATGAATATCAGAAAATATTATTGGAAAACAAATAAGTGCACATAATGAGAAACAACTTTTTTTTAACAATGTTTTGAAAGTGTCGCCTACTGCATAAATGCCATCTGCATCAAGGGAAAGTTTTAACCTTTTTACTGAAAATGGTTAATCAGTGCTTCAGAGAACTTTTATTAAAACACTTTCTAATTTTCTCACGTTCCTTCAAAGTAGGTCAAGGTCACAGCATAAAATATTTTGGAATCACTTGAAAGGTCTTCCCACAAGGAATATATAGGCCAAATATGAAAGGGTCATCTCTAATAGGTTAAAAGTATTGACCAACTAGAAATGTGTCCATTGGTCATGGCTGTCCCCACTGTTAGTCTTCTTCACAAAAGAAAGAGCCATTGTTGTAGTCATAGTTAATACAATTGAATGTGCATTAGAACTTCATATATCATGAAGATAACTAATTTTTAGCTCTACTGGCCAGAGGCCAGAAGAGCTTATGCCGTCGTGCGTGCATGCGTGCGTCCGTAAACAATTGCTTGTGAACGCGATACAGTCATCAGTTTTGATTGTATCTCAATCAAACTTATACAGAAGTTAGATATCCATGAGAGCTCGGTTCCTTTCGCAAACCTTGAAGTTGTCAAAATTGCTATAATACAGCTTGTGAACGCGATTAAGTCTTCAGTTTTGATTGTATCTCCATCAAACTTATACAGTAGTTAGATATCCATGAGAGCTCAGTTCCTTTCGCTAACCAGTCAGATCCGCCCATGCAAGACGGGATTATGGCCCTTGAAATTGTCAAAATTGCTATAATACAGCTTGGGAACACAATAGAGCCTCCATTTACTATTCGATCTTCACCAAACTTAGATAGTAGTTAAATATTGATGAGAGCTATTGCAAACCAGCCAGATCCGCCCATGCAAGGTTGGATTATGGCCCTTGAATTTGCCAAAATTGTTATAATGGAGCTTGTGAACACAATAGAGGCTTCATTTACTATCTGATCTTCACCAAACTTAGATTGTAGTTAAATATTGATGAGAGCTTGGTTTCTTTCGAAACCGAGCCAGATGTGCCCTTGCATGACTGGATTATGGCCTTGAAATTGTCAAAATTGCTATAATACAGCTTGTGAACACAATAGAGACTACATTTACTATCCGATCTTCACCATACATACATGCTCTGGATTGGACATGACCAAAGAACCATCCCAGGAGAGCATGTGCCCTCATGAGCCTCTTGTTTATATGTTGTATCACAACATGACTAGTTTTTGGGGTTAGGCTAATATTCTCTGCAATCAGGGAAGACCCAAATCACACTGTAGTGTGCCATGCAGGTCTTTTGTTCCGTCTTGTTCAGTTTCCCCAGGCAGCACTCAATTTGAATTCATCTATTAATCCTTTCCCATATACAACAAACTTGCAGCAGATAACTTTGGAAATATCTTTGCAAGACTGAGAAGAAGCATATAAATTATAATTATTGAATAGAGTTGAAAACCTTGTGACAATAGGAGAATTTGCTCATTATGGGCAATTTGTCCTTTAGTTACAGTGTTGTCAAAAGTCATCTGGTGCAAATCAGTTCAATAATATCTACTCATCTGGGAGACAAAGTATCCAAACATTTGTAAACCACAAAAACATACCAACTGAACAAGAAATTCTGTTTTAATTCTTCGAGATGCCTCATTTTCCCCATCTGTCCTTTGAGTAAGCAGTGAGTCTATTTCATCTATAAATATTACTGCAGGCTGTTGGGCTCGTGCCACAGCAAACAGAGCTCGCACCATTTTCTCTCCCTCACCTACCTAAAGTTAGACATAATATTATAGACAAGCAAACTAGGTGACATGATAATTTGCAGAAATCAACACATATGACACAAACATGAGACAACACAATTATTGCATAAAAACACTAAATAGATACATTGTATAATGAGTGTTGAATACTAGCATAACAAGAGCTGTCGGAGGACAGCGCGCTCGACTATTCCACCGCTTATTTAAGTTACCGAGATAATGGACTCTAATGTAGTTGCATGCAAAACATTAACCACAATTTCTTAGTGGGTGATAATTTGCATTATATGCAGGATAGTGTTATTTAACATGATTATTTTCATAGGTTTGATGGTTAGATAGGGTTGTATAACCTTTCAATGGAATGCATCAAGTAGTTACTAAGATATGGACTCTTAATGTAGTTGCACGCAAACCTTTAACCATAATTTCTAAGTAAAAAAAGGGCAACAATTTGCACCATATACAGGATAGAGTTATCTTAATTGGTTGTGTTTATAGTTGTACAATTGGGAAAGGTTGTATAAAGTTTCAATACAATTGTTCAAGTTGTTACTGAGATTACACTCTAAATGTAGTTGCAAAACTTTAACCAGAATTTCTAAGTCCAAAAAGGTCCATAACTTGCATAAAATGCTGGTTGGTAAGGGCTGTATAACGTTTCAATGCAATGCATCAAGTAGTTACTAAGAGATGGTCTCTTTATGTAGTTGCATGCAAAACTTTAACCAGAATTTATAAGTCCAAAAAGGCCATAACTTGCATAAAATGCAGGATAGAGTTATCATACTTGATAATCTACATAGGTGTGATAGTTGGGTAGGGTTGTATAAAGGTTCAATGCAATGCATCAAGTATATACTGAGACGTGGACTCTTAATTTAGTTGCACGCAAAACTTTAACCAGTATTTCTAAGTAAAACAAGATGTGTTTGTGAAACACTGATGCCCCCCAATGGCAACATCTAGGTCAAAGGTCAAGGTCGCAAGGTATACACATGTGAAATATGGTAGCATTACCTGTTATTGTTCAAAAGTAGTGGGGAAGGTTAAAAAAAAAATTGAGAATGGCAACATCTAGGTCAAAGGTAAAGGTCGCAAGGTCAAAAATGTTGGTACTGACAGAAAGGTCATGTCACAAGGAATACACATGTGAAATATGGTAGCCGTATCTGTTATGGTTCAAAAGAAATGGCCAAGGTTAAAGTTTTTTTCGAGAATGGCAACATCTAGGTCAAAGGTCAAGGTCGCAAGGTCAAAAATGTTGGTACTGACATGTGAAATATGGTAGCCATACCTGTTATGGTTCAAAAGTAATGGCCAAGGTTAAAGTTTTTTTCGAGAATGGCAACATCTAGGTCAAGGTCAAGGTCGCAAGGTACTGACAGAAAGGTCATGTCACAAGGAATACACATGTGAACTATGGTAGCCATACCTGTTATGGTTCAAAAGAAATGGCCAAGGTTAAAGTTTTTTTCGAGAATGGCAACATCTAGGTCAAGGTCAAGGTCGCAAGGTACTGACAGAAAGGTCATGTCACAAGGAATACACATGTGAACTATGGTAGCCATACCTGTTATGGTTCAAAAGAAATGGCCAAGGTTAAAGTTTTTTTCGAGAATGGCAACATCTAGGTCAAGGTCAAGGTCGCAAGGTGAAAAATGTTGGTACTGACAGAAAGGTCATGTCACAAGGAATACACATGTGAAATATGGTAGCCGTATCTGTTATGGTTCAAAAGTAATGGCCAAGGTTAAAGTTTTTTTCGAGAATGGCAACATCTAGGTCAAATGTCAAGGTCGCAAGGTCAAAAATGTTGGTACTGACAGAAAGGTCATGTCACAAGGAATACACATGTGAAATATGGTAGCCGTACCTGTTATGGTTCAAAAGAAATGGCCAAGGTTAAAGTTTTTTTTAGTATGGTAACATCTAGGTCAAAGGTCAAGGTCGCAAGGTCAAAAATGTTGGTACTGACAGAAAGGTCATGTCACAAGGAATACACATGTGAAATATGGTAGCCGTATCTGTTATGGTTCAAAAGTAATGGCCAAGGTTAAAGTTTTTTTCGAGAATGGCAACCTCTAGGTCAAAGGTCAAGGTCGCAAGGTCAAAAATGTTGGTACTGACAGAAAGGTCATGTCACAAGGAATACACATGTGAAATATGGTAGCCGTACCTGTTATGGTTCAAAAGTAATGGCCAAGGTTAAAGTTTTTTTTGTGCAGACAGACAGACAGACCAACAGACCAACCAACCAACAGACAGGCCAAAAACTATATGCCCACCGAATCGGAGATTCCGGGGGCATAAAAAGGGCCATAACTTGCATAAAATGTAGAATAGAGCTATCATACTTGATAATCTACACAGGTGTAATAGTTGGGTAGGGTTGTAGAAAGTTTCAATGCAATGCAGCAAGTAAATACTGAGATATGGACTCTTAATTTAGTAGCACGCAAAACTTTAACCAGAATTTCTAAGTAAAAAAAAGTGCCATAACTTGCCTAAAATGCAGGATAGAGTTATCTAACTTGTTAATCTACATAGGTGTAATAGTTGGGTAGGGTTGTATAAAGGTTCAATGCAATGCATCAAGTATATACTGAGATATGGACTCTTAATTTAGTTGCACGCAAAACTTTAACCAGAATTTCTAAGTAAAAAAAGGGCCATAACTTGCATAAAATGCAGGATAGAGTTATCTAACTTGATAATCTACATAGGTGTGATAGTTGGGTAGTGCTGTATAAAGTTTCAATGCAATGCATCAATTAAATACTGAGATATGGACTCTTACTTTAGTTGCACGCAAAACTTTAACCAGAATTTCTAAGTAAAAAAGGGCCATAACTTGCATAAAATGCAGGATAGAGTTATCTAACTTGATAATCTACATTGGTGTGATAGTTTGGTAGGGTTGTAGAAAGTTTCAATGCAATACATGTAGTATTTAAGAACTTGCATGCAAAACCTTAACCAAAGTGTGACGTGGACGGCGACGCCGACGCCAGGGTGAGTAGTATAGCTCTCATATTCTTCGAATAGTCGAGCTAAAAACTGTTTTTTCGTCAATTTTTTAATAATGTACGTTATACTAGATTTTGTTTGACAAACATTCGAAAGAGAACCTTACGTATAAAAATCTGTTAACCCTTTCCCACATACAACAAATCTGCAAATCTTTGAAAACATACCCCAAAAAAATTGGAAACTACCTTTAAATGAAAGTACAATAATTGAATAGATTTGAAAACATGGTGACAGGTTTTGAGCAATTTCTTCTTTTGTCGCCATGTTTTCAATAAGCTGTCTGCTGCAGAGATGTCAGAAAGCATCTATATGAGGGAAAGGGTTAAGAAATAATAAGTGAGATATCAATGGACAAATTTACTTTCCCCAGTCAAGACATCTGAATTTTCCACCCTAAAGTAGCTTTATTCTCAAGCAGAGGTAAGATTGGAGAAGCGTACACCTATTGTAGATTTTCTTACACTTTACTAGATGCAGATTTAATAAAACATAGCAGAAGACAACTTCTGAAAAACATTATGGCAAAACTGAAAAGGAAATATTGCTCATCATAATTATATTATAGAACTTTTTCATATTTTTGTCTTCTGCAGATTCGATTTTATGTGGCAAAGGTTTAAAATATTAATCAACGGATCAAAAATATTTGAACAATCTTGGTAAAGGGTGCCCTAAGGAACATTTGTGCAAAATAATTTTTAAATCGGGCCAGTACTTTTGGACAAGAAGATTTTTAAAGTTTTAACAATGCACATATAAGGAAAACTAACTCCGCCCCCTGGCAGTTGAAGAAGTTTTTTGTTTTATTAGGGTTAAATGCCATTTAACCCGTTCCCTCATATAGACGCTTTGTCTGCAGCAGATGGCTTTTTGAAAACATAGTAACAAAAGAAGAAATTGCACAAAACGTGCAATTTCTCCTTTTGCCACAATGTTTTCCATTTTAGTCATAGGTTATCCATTCAATTATAGAGATTTTCCATTATTTGACAAAATATGTTCAAAGTCGTCTGCTGCAGAATTGTCGTATGAGGGAAAGGGTTAAGTCTTGGCATGGTAACAGAGCACTTATTCATGATCCCTGGGTGACAACCAAGGACAGTTAACAGAATCTGGAAACAAGAAATATCTTTAAACAAGAGGGCCATGATGGCCCTATATCGCTCACCTGATTTAATAGTTTTCAAAGTCTTTACTCTTTTTAGGCCAATACTTTTGGATAAGAAGATTTTTAAAGTTTTAACAATGCACATATAAGGAAAACAATCTCCGCCCCCTGGTGGCCACGTTTTTCAACGGATCAAAAATATTTGAACAATCTTGGTAAAGGGTGCCCTAAGGAACATTTGTGCAAAATAATTTTTAAATCGGGCCAGTACTTTTGGACAAGAAGATTTTTAAAGTTTTAACAATGCACATATAAGGAAAACTAACTCCGCCCCCTGGCAGCCATGTTTTTCAACAGATCGGAAATATTTGAACAATCTTGGTGAAGGCTGCCCTAAGGAACATTTGTGCAAAATAATTTCAAATTGGGCCAGTACTTTTGGACAAGAAGATTTTTAAAGTTTTAACAATGCACATATAAGGAAAACAAGCTTCGCCCCCTGGCGGCCATGTTTTTCAACGGATCAAAAAAAATTGAACAATCTTGGTAAAGAGTGTCCCAAGGAACAATTGTGCAAAATAATTTTCAAATCAGGCCAGTACTTTTGGACAAGAAGATTTTTAAAGTTTTAACAGAGCATATATAAGAAAAACAAGTAACTGGATTGCAAGCAATACCATAGTCCCCTACCGGTTTGCACTAAGTCCAAAAAGGGGCATAACTCATTAAAAAATTGACGAAATCCCAGGAAACGCGAACTTGATCTGTGACACATGATTACAAAGGCATATACAAAATTTCAGCTCAATACCTCAAAGCATGTAGAAAAAAAGTGCGGAAAACGAATATTCTAAGTCCAAAAAGGGGCATAACTCATTAAAAAATTGACGAAATCCCAGGAAACGCGAACTTGATCTGTGACACATGATTACAAAGGCATATACAAAATTTCAGCTCAATACCTCAAAGCATGTAGAAAAAAAGTGCGGAAAACTGATTTGCCGGACTGACTGACTGACGGACGGAGTGCAAACCTAAGAGTCCCCTTCGGCACGCCGGTAGGGGACTAATAAGCTCCGCCCCCTGGTGGCCATGTTTTTCAACGGATCGGAAATATTTGAACAATCTCGGTAGAAGGTACCCCAAGGAACATTTGTGCAAAATAATTTTCAAATCGAGCCAGTACTTTTGGACAAGAAGATTTTTTAAAATTTGGCAATTTTCCCCTTTTCTGATGCCGCAGCAACCAAAGTTCTACTTGGAATTAATTTCTTTGAACAACTTTGAAAGAGGACCACCTAAGGACCATTCCTGTGAAGTAATTTTGAAATCTGTCCATTGGTTTAGTAGGAGAAGTCATTTGTAGGAAATTGTCAACAGACGCCGACGACGACGGATGATCACAAAAGCTCACCTTGCACTTCGTGCTTAGGTGAGCTAAAAAGATAAACGTCCAACAATATGTGAAAACACTAAGTAATGCATCATATGCGCATATTATTTGACTTGAATATCAAAGAGACATATAAACACTGTGTTTATATGTCTCTGAAAATCAGAAAGGTTTTGCTTAGTTTGAAAAACGTCTCTACACAAATGTGTTTCATGACAAATACTTCACATGACTGGAGATTACGCGAGGCTCCCAAGGGGTGTATACGTTTCAATTGATGATAAATAACTGACAACTTATCATGTTTCAAAAATAATTAATATTTTGCTCTTAAATATTATATTTTATACATTTTCACTGTTTTTTTCACTGATATTTATTTCTTAAGGAAAACAATTTAAGGTTAGTATACAGAACATTTCATTTTAAAACTGCACCTTATAAGTGGCTCTCGAAGTATTGACAACTCGACTATGAACCAATCAAAACGTTTCATTTCCTTTATTTCTTACACATTATTCATTAAATACAACATTTGATTGGTCTACAATCTAGATCATTTGTTTAACATCTAGGTCAAAACTGAGGTTAAACACAAAAGCTTTAGTAACTTCTCCTTTTTCTACAGTATTTTGAATCTTCTGCTGCAGATGCATCAAAGCACAATTTCATCAAACCAGGGCTTAAGACGATATTCAAACTTACCCATTTTGATGTGAGAGAAGAGGCACTTATACAGAAAAATGTGGATTTCGACTGACATGCAATGCATTTACCTGTAATGAAATATTGACATTTAAGTTACATGCAAGTATACCTTTCTAAAGAAAGACCCTAAATCATTTCCAAATTCAACAAATCTTCAACAGAAAATTTAAAAACATGTTGGCGAAATATATTAACATGAGCGCCGCAGAGCGAATGCTAACGCTTGTCTGTTTTTTCGAAAAAGTGGCATCATTGAATAAGTTATGTGACTTGGTATAGACTTGGTATAGACAAGCATATTGTTTTTAGGAACCAATTTTATTTGAAATGTCGAATGGTTTTAGAATAATGAAGTAAAGTTTTGTGAAGAAGAAGACGTCCCACAGGGTATCACAAAAGCCTGCCTAAAAAAAGACGATCTAAAAATATAAAAGTAGAATAAGAAAAGATTGTGGAAAAAGGAGAATTTTCCTTCATGAGCAATTTCTCATTTTGTTACACTTTATTAACCATTTCCCACCTGCAGACTATTTTGATGCAATAACAGCAGACGACCTTTGAAAACATTATGGCCAAAGGTGAAATTGCTCTTGATGAGCAATTTCTCCTTTGGCCACAATGTTTTCAACTTTATTTAACAATTAGGCTATCTTTAATGCGGATTTTTCAGGTTTTTGTCGCTACATTTTCAAAGTCAGAGACAGATGAATTGGGGATGAGTAATTTATAAATTAAAAGTACAGACTGAACACCTTACTGGTTGTCAATGTGATTCAAGGTTAGTTTATCTGTTTTATCAACATCCCAATTATTGAAATATACTACTAAATATTGTCATACTCTTTCATAAAGTTTGTGAAGTTTTAATGAATAAATGAAACAGTAAATGTTTTTTATATAGACAATTTACTACTTGTAATGTAAATGATTACTTTCCTAGCAGTTGTTTATAATATGTGAACTGACAAAAACTGACCAAGTCATGAAATTTGTGATCAGCAGCCAGTTTTATCATTTCCGTTGGGTGGCTGCTGATTGCAAGTTTGACTATATAACAAACAAAAATAAAAAAAGACTGGATTGTTAACAGCTGATATCCTTTGAAAAGAATTAAAAATGATATTAATATTTATTGGACTAGCAGGCTTAAACTTTATTCAAAGAAAGTAACCACTTATCTGATAAAACTGAAAAATAATATTTGTTATGGATTTTCCCCCATTCTAAATATCTGTTGCCAGAGTAAGTAGTTTCCTATCTGACAGTGTTTAACTATCATTATTATATAACCTATAAATAGACGCCTTTTCATTGGCTAAAAATTAATTTTTTAGAAAAAATATCTAGCGATATTGACCATTTTTTTCTGATATTGACCCGTTTTATTCTGATATTGACCCGTTTTATAAATAGTAACAGGGGAAGACCGGGGAATCCCACGAGCCGCCTATTAATATCCTTCGCCTTTATCCGTACGCTACGGAATTTTCCGAGGTGCGTTCCGAATGACCACGGAAACTTCCGAGTGGTCATTCCGGTGACGTATTTTTTTTTAAATGACGTCATGCACGTGCATTACCAACATTTTAGACGCGCGTTTTAGACTGTTATCATGTCAAAAACGTACTGTTATCATGAGACAGAAATTTATACAACATACAGCAGAAATGTTCCTTGAGTGGTCCTCTGTTTTCTTTTCAGTTGATTAATATCAAAACAATATGATAAATTAAGGGTTATATAATAAAACAGTTATGGACTTTTCAGCTGTTATACATGATGTTGATATGCACCAAAAAAATCATTATTGACCTCGGCTATCGCCTCGGTCAATAATGAATTTTTTGGTGCATATCACATCATGTATAACAGCTGAAAAGTCCATAATTGTATAATATTTACCTATCAGTGTTTTTCCTGTTCCTGGAGGTCCAAACAATAGAAGTCCTTTCGGTGGTCCTCTTAAACCAGTGAATATGTCTCTGAAAATGTACCAGAAACAGATGAATGCAATTGCTCTCTTTCTCAAAACAAATCTGAAGCTGAAAACATATTGGCAAAATTGAGACTATTTCTTAACCTTCTTTCCCTCATACGACAATTCTGCAGCAGACGACTTTGAACATATTTTGTCAAAAAATAGAAAATCTCTATAATTGAATGGATAACCTTTGACTGAAAGTGGAAAACATTGTGGCAAAAGGAGAAATTGCTCATATTGAGCAATTTCTTCTTTTGTCACTATGTTTTCAACAAGAGCTGTCGGAGGACAGCGCGCTCGACTATATGCCGCTTATTCACATAAAGCACTATTTCATTATATTGCACTTAAGTACTATTAACCCTTTCCCTCATACGGCAATTCTGCAGCAGACGACTTTGAACTTATTTTGTCAAAACATAGAAAATCTCCATAATTGAATGGATAACCTATGACAAAAAGTGCAAAACATTGTGGCAAAATTTTCTAAGTAATTCAAGGGCCATTACTCCATATTTAGGATGCAATGGAGTTATCTAACCTAATTGTATGATGGTCCTTAACAAATGTGTGAAGTATGAAGTGATTTGAATTATGAAACTTTAACGCAAATGTTAAAACTGACCGAGTTTAAAAATAGCAAAATCTAAAAAAAAGGTTTACCAAATGTTTGACATCATGCAAAACCCGTTTGATATGTTGAAGAATTATATTTGATAAATGAATGATCACAATTAGAAAGGAATATAACCAGAAATTATGAATTTATCTAAAATTCTCAAAATCAAACAAAAATCATGTTATTTATTCCCAAAAAGTCACACTCAGCATCTTCAACATACAATGTGAAGAAAGGTATTATATGTAATTATATTCCAAATATGAAAGCCCTAACACAAGTACTTATTGAGAAAAATTTAAAAATTAAATGAAAATGCCAACTTGCCCTAAAACTTTAACCACCCAAAATCATGTTTTTTACCCCAAAAAGAAGGTCACACTCAGCATCTTCAGCATTCAATGTGAAGAAAGGTATAAGATGTAACTACATTCCAAATATTAAAGCCGTAGCACAAATACTTATTGAGAAAAATTAAAAAATTAAATGAAAATGCCAACTTGCCCTAAAACTTTAACCACCCAATATCATGTTTTAAAATCACATCTTTTACCCCAAAAAGAAGGTCACACTCAGAATCTTCAGCATACAATATGAAGACAGGTATTAGATGTAATTATATTCCAAATATAAAAGCCCTAGCATAAGTAACTATTGAGAAAAAAAAAAAAAAAAAAAAATCCAACTTGCCGTAAAACTTTAACCACAGAAAATCATGTTTTTTAACATTCAATGTGAAGAAAGGTATAAGATGTAACTATATTCCAAATATTAAAGACCTAGCACAAATACTTATGAATGAAAATGCCAACTTGCCCTAAAACTTTAACCGGACGCCGACGCGAGTAGTAAAGCTCTCATATTCTTCGAATAGTCGAGCTAAAAAGCCATCTGCTGCAGAGGCGCCAGCAAGCGTCTATAAGAGGGAAAGGGTTAATTTAAATTAACACACTATCACTGGGCTCAGAATCTTAACAACTTCTAACAATTATTATTTTATTTTCTTATAAAAATCAGTGTTGATGAGCTTATGAACCAAACTTTTGTAATGTTCCTTTTTCTAGGCACAATTAATCTTCTAACATCCTCGTTTGACCTATAAACCCTAAATTTTGAGTACCCACAACAGATCAATATACTCTAGGATTATGAGTTGCTATAGCCTGGAAATTATGCCGATTATTAACATCATACGTTTTTAAGACAACCCTTAATTCCGATATAAACTCCCTATAATCATATAGGTTTATATATCTTATACACAAACATTTGAAAACATAGTGACAAAAGAAGAAATTGCACAGAACGTGCAATTTCTCCTTTTGTCACAATGTTTTCCATGCAGAATTTATATGTCTTGTACACTTCACGCAGAATGTTTTCTGATTTCAGGAACAATGTCTAAACAAGAGGCCCTAGAGGGCCAGTATCGCTCCACTGCCATAAGAAAAAATTAAATCACTACAGCAATATGAGGCGAAACAGTCCTACCCCCCTGATGGCTACTTTTTTTGACAAATCAACATGGCTTGAAGGAATCTGATAGAGGGTCACCTAAGGATCAATTCTACAAAATTCACTATAGCCATATAAGGCAAAACAGCCCCGCGCCCTGGTGGCCATGTTTTTTGATCATTCAACATGACTTAAAGGAACCTGATAAAGGGTCACCAAACGAACATTCATACTAAATTATTTGGAAATCTGTACAATACTTTTGGAAAACAAGATTTTTAAAGTGTCTACTATAGTCATACAAGGCAAACCAGCCTGATCTCCTGGCCGCCATGTTTTTCGACCATTCAGCATGGCTTAAAGGAATCTGATAACCCAACCCAAGGAGTTTTACTACAACATTATTTGAAAATCAGCCAATCAGTTTAGGAGAAAACTTTTTTTCTTTAAGTTGCCATGGAAACCACAACATTTTGCATGGATAAATAGAAATTGAAGTAAATTTGGTGAAGACATTGAGAGGATGCTTTTAATTCACCCAGCGGTTACAGAGGAGAAGTTGTTTGAAGCAAAAAGTTGACTACGGCACGGACATACAGACAATTCGCCATGACATAAGCTTGACTTGCTTTCAGCCAGTGTAGCTTAAAAGGAGAATAAATAAGATTCTATATCTGATATATATTTTTTAAAACCCTTTTCTCTGATACAGACAATTTTAAAGAAGACTAGAGTTTAGATATATATTGTTAGAAAACTGCAATCATTACTATTAATCAGAAATTTCGCATTATTTCACACTGGTTACTGTCTCTACTTATTCAGACATATAAATTGTCTTCACTTTGGAGCTATAAATATATAGAGCATCGTAAGGAAAGGGGCTAGACAACATACAAACATAGGATTCAATTTTGTTTTTGTTGACAAAAGAGCTTTTCTTTCTCAAAATAAACCCTGCCAAGGGAAGATTCAGTGCTATGAACAACAATCAAAGCAGTCTCAGAACAATGTTGCAATAAGACTCCTTTGATGGCAAGACAACAATTTGACAATTGACAATTGAGTGATGATTCCAGATCAACCTGTTAATCTAGACAGTCTGATCAGAATCTTTCCTGTTTTGTATCATGTCTACTAATAATATTATGAAGAAACACGATAGTCTACATATGCCATTTGATCGTAAAGATGCATTAATTCAAACAACCCTGAAGGTCTGTTTTCACATGACGTGACTCAACTCTTCTCAGAGAAGTTATTATTTAAGTCGCCTTGCCAAGAAAAGCATCACGAAAATGACTATTTAATAACGTTTCTTACGGTCTTAGCATTGGCCAGACAACGATTTCTTTGATAGTCTTCTTAGCATACTCCAATCCTGCAACATCATCCCACGTTAATTCTGGCCCAGTGTCCATGATCTGCAACATCATGAGAAAACAAGGAATTGTTATTCCACCTTTTCAACATACAAACAATTTGCTGCAGATTACTTTGATTCCATCATAATATGGAATATCTTTATTAGTGATAGTTTGTAAAATTATTGCATCCAGTAACCTTTAGGAGCAACTTCTCCTTTTCTGAAATATTGTCAAATGTCATCTGCTGCAAATGTGTCAAAAGATTCCTGCATATAGAAATAGATAAATTGAAGGATTAAACAATAGTTTAATTATTTACTCAATCAGAGGGACAACAAGAGCTGTCCATAAGACAATATGGTCGACCATTTGCCATTTGATTCTATAGTAAACAGTGGTTAATGAGATATGTGAATGATAGTACCTTGCATGCAAAACTTTAACCAAATAGTCAGTCAAACAAGGGCCATAATTTGTACTGAATTCATACAAGAGTTATCAAACTTGACTGTCTGACACCCCTGAAGAGATGAATGATTATAATTAGTTGTTACTGAGATATGTCCATGATAGTATCTTGCATGCAAAACTTTAACCAAAAAGTGGCATTTTTGTGTCAAAATATGATATAGAGTATTGGGACTTGTCCGGCAACGTCATTTGTTCATGTCCAATAAGTGTGTGAAATTTCAAAGTAATAGCATCTGTGATTTGTGAGAAAAAGCCTTGCATGCAAAACTTTAACCAAAATTTCTTAGTCTAAAAAGGGGCATAATTGTGTCAAAATCTGACATAGAGTTTTGGGATTTGTCCAATAAGTGTGGGTAATTTCAAAGTAATAGCATCTGCGGTTTGTGAGAAAAAGCCTTGCATGCAAAACTTAAACCAAAGTTGCAACGCCGACGCACAAGTGACTGTAATAGCTCTCATATTCTTCAAATAGTCAAGCTAAAAACTGATTATTATTGTAACAAGAGTTGTCGGAGGACAGCGCGCTCGACTATACATTGATTGATTGGGGTTTAACGGCGTTTTAAACAATTTCTCATTTCATATCACGGCGGCCAGTTCACCTATTCATGTGTTTCCTGGTTTTCTATCACCAGTACTCCACACAACAATCTTCCCAAGCAACTGGCTGCTTTTCCACATAGACTTAGCCCATTGGTGGAAGACGAATGACACATGTCGCATTGAATTTTGTTAAACGTCGGAAAGAAAGTTGGGATTTCTCGACTATACACCGCTTATTCTCTTAAGCACTATTTCAGTATATTGCACTTAAGTACTATTAAATCATATATACCATACTCTATATGTAAAAGCAAATAAAAAAATACACACATTTAAATATATATAATTTAAAAAATCAATTGTATAACAAGAGTGCCATGATGGCCATGGATCACTCACCTATGCAATATGTTTTGTAATGTGGTCAGGTCAGCTAATACATGAGTCCAAGGTCAAGTATAGCTCCATTTGACACCAGGCAAAATAACCCAACCAATGTTGTGCGACTTTTGTCTAATTAATAGGACATAAGGAAACTGAAAGGTCTGTTTCAGATAAGAGTTCAAATCTTTTTCCTATATCTCTCTATATAAAACAGGTAAAGTCTGGGGCGTGACTAATTTTGACCAGGACATAATTTGGACAATTTTGGATGAGGACCATTAGACAATGCTTCATACCAAATATCTAAGCTATAGGCCTTTTGGTTTCAGACAAGAAGATTTTAAAAGATTTCCAATAAATCTGGGCGGGGCCAGTTTTTACCAAAGGAGCATAATTTGAACATTTTGTAGAGGGGCCCCTAGACAATGCTTCACACCAAAAATCTAAGCTCTATGCCTTTTGGTTTCAGCCAAGAAAATTGTCAAAGTTTTTCCCTATATAACTATATATGTGAAAAGGGCGATCCCCAAGATAGTGCTAATTTTGACCTGAGGGGCATTATTTGAACAATATTGGTACAAGATTACTAGACAATGGTACACACCAAATATCTAACCTCTAGACCTTGCGGTTTCAGACAAGAAGATTTTCGAAGTTTTTCCCTATATATCTCTATGTAAACAATTTCTCCTTTTGCCACAATGATATCAACTCATTTCAATAAGCATTCTATCATTTATAGAGAATTTCTTTATTCAGATTTGATAATTTCAAAGTATTTTGCTGCAAAATTTATTGTACGTGGGAAAGGGTTAATACACAGGGATAGAACTTGCTTCACATTCTCTGGTCACTCTAGGCCAAATTTTCTTTTAGCAAAAGTTGCTAAAGTCACATTTTTTTCTTTAGCAAATATGAAATAATATTAGCATAATTTTCCGACAATATTTTTGTCTGTGGGAAAAAAGATTATAAGTATAGAATGACACAATAACATACTTTGTAACTGATAAACAAATCTTTATTTCCTGGCCAGATTTAGCAAACATTACTTTTCAAAGTTATTTATTCCCTTTCCTACAATAAATGACTATCATACTATTGAATATTGACACATCTCAATAAAATGTGATACATCATGTATACTGTCAATTACTTAAAAAACATTGTGAAACTCCTAAAATGATAAACCCATTACCACTAAGATATGTGTTTTAATTTGTCCATGGTCATTGACTTTGGAAAACATTGTTAAAAGAGGTAATATATTTCAAAATGGACAATTCCTCCTTTTCCCACACCATTTTCAACAAAAAAGTGAATATTTTGTAATTGATCACCTTTTTAAATTGCAGTCTACAGATTCTTTCAAAGTGGGGATAGTCGTACTAACTGTGTGATAATGGCTTTATCAGATCATGATACTATATTCATTACAAAAAAATCTAAAGGCTGTAGTTTCATGGGTCTCTAATTTATCTTTTTGCTATTGTTTTTTAATTGGAAACAGGAATCTAGAGTATCTTTCCTGCTTGGAATCATTTTAAATTATTTTGCTAGGATCGAATGTTTTGAAAACTAATTATATGAATGTTGACATATAAATCGTACAAGCTGCCCTGTTTCAGTGACTGACCTAAATCGGTGACCTTGTTGTTTAGCATATGCTCTTCAATTTGAAGAGTTCTATGGTATCAATATTTGATGTAATGTCAAGTGTAACATGTAAATACATAAATGATTTTTTTTGATAGGTCACATCCCTTTTTATTATGTAGAGGGTGTGCTCTAAGTGCAAAAACATCCATTTCTTCTATCTCCGAGTGAATATACAACTTGGGAAAACCCAAAATGTACACGTGACCATTCCAGCCAATCGTATTTGCGATATGTAAATCGAAACTAATTTTAGACTTCCGAAAGCCCAAACGTCATCAATATTGGGGCCGTTGAATAGGCATGCGCACAAGACATGTATCGATTGTAAACTTCCGCTAATATTGCAAATGAAAGTATTCTCCCAGCCACTCGGTAAATCTCGAAAATCCACTGCAATTACCGCGATTTGTCAAAGAAATAACCTTGTAAAAGATCAACGATTAGAAATGTGTATTTATGCTTAAATTCGAACCCTGTAAAAATGTTTCGCATGGATGAATATATGAGAAACTCTTTGCTGTGTAGTAGATTTCCAAATAAGGAGATGTTTACTACAGCTTCAAGAAAGCGCGCGAAAAAAAACCACGTGATGTGTATTGCCTGCGAAAATATCACGTGGTGTTATTTCTTCAAGTAGAAAGCGACTCCATTGGATGGAGCTCTCCTTCTAACTGTAGCAAAGCAACAAATACATACTGATCACGTGGTCAACATATTTGAGTGAGTTATTTATAGAAAGGTCTACACATCCAGGTTTATCTTTCATTCCTTCTCACCATTCGCAAATGCATACCATTCTCGTGGTTGTTAGACTTACTTAGGAGCATTTCAGATCTCATTTATTCAGTGATTTTCTGTGCGCGACGGTCACGTATGCTCTCTGATTGATTAAAAAACGCACGTGAATGGGAACACTGATATTATTTAAGGTTATGCAATTGTTACTTAGCATTGATGCTTAAAGAAATTGCGTTATAGAGGCAATTTCCGTTCCCTGTCGTTTTTATGGCAATGTATTTACCCGGAACAGGAACGTCTTTGGGAATCAAGACATTGGCAAATTCGTCTGCCTCCATGACGTATCTCTATCTGTGAAACGCTTGATGTACATGAAAACAAAGCGCTTATAAGATCGCGAGTATGTCTGTTAGACTTGTACCGTATCAACTATCGGAGAAAAATTATTTAATTTTTATGAACTACATGTCGCCGATTCCCAAAGGCCTGCAGGACAAAGTAATGATTTTTTTTCCATGTTTTTCTCTGCTTTACTGATGACCAAAATCCTTTTCGCATTTTTTGCGAAACTCTGTGATTTAATTTTCGCATTTCAGGAGGCAAATTCGTAAATTGCGCAAAATGCGATCGGTAGCGTGAGCGTAGACATTCAATGTAAAACTAGAGATTGCTTTTTTGAAAAAGCGCTTGTCTCCCCATTTGTGTGGTCGTAGGGGAGGAAAAGAAATGATGGAGATGAATTTTTTAGTTTTAGACTGGAGATGAAGCAACAGTGACAATCCTCAGTTATTGAGCGGAAACCATTTTTCAGCTGAGGGTTACCATGACCTTGGTCTTTGACCTAGTGACCTCAAAATCAATAGGGGTCATTTGCTGCTGGTGACCAACGTGCACACCAAGTATGAAGTTCCTGGGCCCAAGCAATCTTCAGTTATTGAGCAGAAACCATTTTATTTTTCAGCCAAAGGTCACCTTGACCTTTGACCTACTGACATCAAAATCAATAGGGGTCATCTACAGGTTAGGACCAAGCTGCACACCAAGTATGAAGTTCCTGGGTATAAGCGTTCTTGAGTTATTGAGTAAAACACATTTTTCAGCTGAAGGTTACCGTGACCTTCGAAATTTGACCTTGTGACCTCAAAATCAAACAAATTCAATAAAGGTCATTTACTGGTTAGGACCAACCTGCACACCAGGTATGAAGTTCCTCAATATAAGCATTCTTAAGTTATTGAGAGGAAACCATTTTTCAGCTGAAGGTTACCATGACCTTGACCTTTAAGCTAGTGACCTCAAAATCAATAGGAGTCATCTACTGGTGGTGACCAACCTGCACACCAAGTATTAACTTCCATGGCCAAAGCATTCTACAGTTATTAAGCAAAAACAATGTTTCAGCTCATTGTTACTGTGACCTTTCAGCTCAAGGTCACTGTGACCTTGACCTCAAAATTAATAGGGTCTTCTACTGGGCATGACCAACCTGCATACCAAGTATGGAGTTCCTCTGCCCAAGCGTTCTTCAGTTATTGAGCGGAAACCATTTTTTACCTCACAAGGTCACCATGACCATGACCTTTGACCTTCTGACATCAAAATCAATAGGAGTCATCTACTGGTCATGACCAACCTGCATATTAAGTATGAAGATCCTATGCCCAAGCATTCTTCAGTTATTGAGCAGAAACAAGTGGGACGGATGTGACCTTGACCACTGTGACCTTGACCTTTGACCTAGTGACCTTAAAATTAATAAGGGTCATTTGCTGGTGGTGACCAACCTGCACATCAAGTATGAAAATCCTGGACCCAAGCAAAAACTATTTATCAGCTCATTGTCACTGTGACCTTTCAAGCTCATGGTCACTGTGACCTTGACTTTAGACATACTGACCTCAAAATCAATAGGGGTCTTCTACTAGGCATGGCCAACCTGCATACCAAGTATGGAGTTCCTCAGCCAAAACGTTCTTCAGTTATTGAGCGGAAACCATTTATTACCTCACAAGGTCACCATGACCTTGACCTTTGACCTTCTGTTATCAAAATCAATAGGGGTCAGCTACTGGTCATGACCAACCTGCATACCAAGTATGAAGTTCCTACACCCAAGCGTTCTTCAGTTATTGAGCGGAAACAAGTGTGACAGACGGAAGGAAGGACGGAAGGAAGGACGGACGGAACGGGCAAAAACAATATGTCACCCCCATGTAATGGGGGAGACATAATAAACAAACTTTTACACAAAACTTTATCATGCATGTTAACAACATTTATGAATACAGACCTCATTCATTATTAATTCTATCATCTTTGGTTCAATACCCTTTAACTTTTCATCGTCTAAACCCTCATATTTAACACCAGGGTTGTCACTTCCACCTGTCTTCAGTACTGCCCGTGTCATTATGTTTGCTGCTTGATTTCCACTGAGGAAAATACAACATAAATATTACACTTCTCAATGATATAACCCTGATCCTGATCTTTGTACAAAGATAATAGCTTTTTATTAAGTCATATTCAAATAGTGACAATACATGTTTACAAAAGCGCCTTGGCGCGAACGCCAATGCTTGTCTGTTTTGTCGAAAAAGGGGTATTACATAATAATTATTAAAGCTAGAGTAATGTGACTTGGTATAGACATGAGTATTGTTCCTAGGAATATTTGTAACATGCTTCATTTGAATACGTTTTTGAGTTATGAGGTAATTTTTAAGTTTTGTGACAATGCAAAGGGTATCGCAAAAGCCCTACTTTTTCTATCCCCGAAAAATAGACAAGCTAAAATTTAATTATATAGTTTATATCTTTGTACAAATATTAAAATCAATTATTTTTTGTCATTGACCCTTTACCTGATATTGTAATAATAACAATCATCAGCTTTAAAAACATGAGGGGAAAAGGTTTAAGTTGAGTTATGATAGAACTTAAAACATTGTAGTGGTAAAAGCAGAAGTTGACCATAATAAATAATTCTTCCTTTAACCCTTTACCACATAATTATAGACTCCATTGCAGCAGATTGATTGATTGATTGGGGTTTAACGCCGTTTTTAACAATTTCTCAGTCATATCACGGCGGCCAGTTCACCTACTCATGTGTTTCCTGGTTTTCTCACACCAGTACTCCACACAACAATCTTCCCAAGCAACTGGCTGCTTTTCCACATAGACTTAGCCCATTGGTGGAAGACGAATGACGCATGTCGCAATGACTTTTGTCAAACGTCGGAAAGAAAGTTGGCCGAGCCGGGATTCGAACTCACAACCCCTGGATTGACAGCCCGCGTCGTTACCGACTGAGCTACCAGGACTCGACCCATTGCAGCAGACGACTCTTTATAACATCAAGGTAAGAGGAGAATTTGCCCATGAAGTGCAATTTTCTTCTTTCACAGCAATGTTTTCAACTCTATATAATAATTATACTTTTATTTATCGTGATCTTTCATATTTTTACCAAAATGTGTTCTGAGTTGTCTCCTGCAGATTTGTCCTATGTCAGAAAGGGTTAACCACATTGTTTTCAAAAGTAGTCTGCGTAACCCTAACACAACAGGGAATGTCTATCAGGGATGGGGTTGACTTTTTCCACATACAACAAATTAGCAGCAGAAGACTTTGAAAACAGAGTGGCAAAAACCTGAAAACATTGTGGCCAAAGGTGAAATTGCTCATCTTGAGCAGTTTCACATTTAGCCACAATCTGTTTAAAAGTTGTCTGCTGCTATTGTGTCAAAATGAGTCTGCAGGTTTGAAAGGGTTAACTCATATACTAACTAGAATGGAGTGCTCCCCGGAGCATGTGTGTCACCTGCCGGGGCCTTGTTAGAAATTTTAAATTTTTGACAGAAAAGGGGCAATAACTTTGGGATTATCCCCCTTTTGTGAACCCATCACAAAGATTGATATAAACAGTTGTCAGAAGTTTCAATCCAATCCTTTGAGTAGAAAAAAAATAATTTGAAAAAGTAATTTGAAAATTTAAATTTTTGACAGAAAAGGGGCAATTACTCTGATATAAAAATATTTGGATTATCCCCCTTTTGTGAACCAATCACACACATTGATATAAACATTTGTCAGAAGTTTCAATGTAATCCTTTGAGTAGAAAAAAGTTATTTGAAAACGTGACGAAAAAGTGTGACGACTGACAGACAGTCGCCGGACAAAAAAAAAGTAATCCCTAAGTTGGTTCTACAAAAAATAGCATACGGAAAATGCTTTCAACAGGTTAACATACTATGAGACTCAAATGAATAATTAATTGAAGCCATTTTGTTGTGAGTCATAGATAAACCTCTCAAAATGATGGCAATCATTTATACACAGATTTAACTTAAATCCTAATAAAATGCTGTAAGGGACAACAAAGAATTGCTTAAACCACTACCCCACTGACAGACAGATAAACAGACATACAACGCATACTATGCAGCCATTTTGTAATAAGAGAATGACTTACTCTGTTCCCATCTCGTCTCTGTTTACCACAGGCGGTACAAATTTACTGTTCAGACCTCGTCTACATGCAAATAAATAAATACACATAGAGCTAAATTTGGCAAAATGAGGGCTCGGTTCACATACAAACAGTGATCTCTCAAGCCAATGCATACACAAAGTCCCAACAATACCTTGGTCGTCAACATTTATTGTATGTAATATAGACAAAGATGTAGCATCTGAAAATATTCTAGAAATGTAGCCAATGTACCTTTATATGATGTTAAAATGGGTAGGAAAGCCTTACACTGCTCAATTGTAACAGTTTACTTTATATTGTACGGTGACCTTCCAGGATATGATGTAATATTCAACTTCTGAGAACAAAAGATGATTGTGTAATAATGGTTCATGTAACCTGTGGTTTTTAATGATGATAGTTACTAATCGGGAATTATCTATCAATTATACACATACAGTTACAATACATCACATCTTTTGAGACCATAAAATAATAACAATAATCTTTTCTGAATGACTTTTACCCTTTTCTGCATGTAGATGTGTCTGTAGCAGAGCACTTCTAAAAAACATTGTGGCAAAAGGAGAAATTACTCTATTCAAAACTTCATGACTTATTGCACAAAATATCTTACATTTTAAGAAACATGCATGATGAATTCCATATATCAGCTTTTGACTTATACTTTTAGTCTCGCTAGATTTGATCACCCCTCTAATGTGGCTGTGAAAGCACATTCATTAACCCTTTCCCACATGCAGAAACATTGCAAGACCATTATTGCAGATGACTATTAAAAAATTTGTTGCAAAAGGAGAAATGTCTCACAATGTCTCAAACTCTATTCAATAATATACTTTCATTTTAGAGATTGTCAATATTTTCGCCTAAATATTTTCAAAGTTATCTACATCAGATTTGTGCTTTGTGGAAAAGGGTTAATGTAAGCGTTCAAGAAGCTGTATGCAACACTCTAGATCATGACTTTATGGTACAATTGAATAGACTTAATATAAATAACAAATAAAGTATATAAATCACACATACCTTGTTCCAAGAGATTTCTTCCCAGTTCCATAAGAAGAATTATTCAATGAACCCCTACTCTGTTGGGCTCCGCCACCATATTTTTTCTGATTATCAATCGCCTAGAAAAGTTCATAATCTAAAATATTAATAAAACTATTAATCTTTCATTGGTTACTTAACATTCAGCTTTTACAATGATCCAAGAGCTATGCCACCTTCAAGACTTGGGCAGCCCAGCAAGAAAATCAAATCAGATCCTTAAGAATTTCCCTCTCTGTCATATAGTCATTAAAGTTTTCAGTGTCATGTAGATTCTGGATACTATTTCTAGTGACAAGAAGGTTGAACAAATATAATTCATATTCACAATATTGAGATATCTTATGTAAGTTCTTATTTGGTATAAATTTTGCGTTCTGACTGAAAGAAGCGGAAATATGTACAGTTTTACCATTTGTTGTTTGGCAGTTCTAAAAGCATTGCCAGCCATAACTGGCTTATCACCTTCATCCTCTGTGTCTTCATACATCTTTCTTTTTCCAATCCCATAATTCTAGAAATAAAATAGTTCAAGCTAAGGTTAAAAGGAAAATTGGTAAAACCAATGACTGCTCTATGGAAAGGGCCATAAGTTTGTCAAACATGTCATAAATGAACAAGCTGATAAAGTCAGCATTTTCTCTTTATATTGAAACTCCACATGAAGTTACAATGAATTCCAGCCAGCAAGCCAGGACAGATGGTTGTTGCCATTAGTTTACTAATTTAAACAAGAGTGCCAGTGCCGCCTCAAGATTGGTCCTTTTAATTATTGCTTTTAACATGTCTGTATACATAAGCTCAAAATGAAGTCTGTGAGACCAGTTAGCTTAGCTGGAAGAGACAGGGACCTAAGATCATGGTTGCCTGGGTAGTAGGTTTGATCCCTGCAGGGGCAGCCGGGTGTTTCCTTGAGCAAAACAGTTAATCCACTCTTGTTCAGAGTTGAAAGTCTTACTCTGCTTACCAGCCTAGCGACTTACTATTAGTATTAACTAAAGAAAATAGGATACATATAAACAGAGATAGAACCCTATAGAGGCTTCCGATATGGAAGTAGGTCAAATGGCAGTGTTGATATGTATCCTTTTTTCCTTCTGAGCATAACTCTTGCAAAAATCACTCTACCGGATAATCCCTGCTTTATGCACTTCTACCTGTTTGGAAACTTGAGTTGCGTTCTCAAGTGAATATGCTATAGAGACCAAGTTTTGAAAGGCATAACTATTGCAAAAATTGCTTCATGCACATCTACCCATTATAGTAATGATGTTGACCAAGTTTTGAAAAGATTCAGTCAGAAACGTAGGAAGAGTTGGGTTCACAAGCTGCAATATCAATCAGCTACAGAGACTTAGTTACAAGGGACATAAATCTTGCAAATATCAATGAACCGGAAAATCGCCGCTTCATGCACATCTACACATTATAGTTATGACATTGACCAAGTTTTGAAAAGATACGGTCAGAAACGTAGGAGGAGTTGCGTTCACAAGAAATGGACGTACGGACATACGGAAGGTCGGACGGACGGAGAAGATGACGCCAATATACGACCGCCTCCGGCGTCGTATAAAAACCATCAAACAACCCACCTTTAACATTATTCTATTCACATTCATAAAATACTACAACTCAGATCCTACAAAGAAGAGTGTTTGGAGGCACACATGTTGCCTGTAAATTTGTCAATAAGTGAAAGTGAGAGAGACCAGTGGAGAAGTGATCCCTATGTGAGGTCAAGACAGGTGATACAATAAGTAAGGCATTGAGATGAAAGCTAAATTACTTGCCAAATCTCATAACAAGGTCAATCAACAGGAACGGAGTAATCATATATTCAACTAGAACTGTGAGTGAACTCACAAAGATACCCCCCCGTTGCGCTTACAAGACATATGGACAGACAGACGGACAAATATATTTCCGACCGGGATAATCTTACTTCATGCACATCCTCAGGTTGTGTACTGCAACTGTGTTAAGTTTCATCAGAATCAGTCCAGCCGTTAAGGAGGAGTTGGGCTTACAAGACATATGGACAGACAGACGGACAGGGTGATTCCTATATACCCCCCCAAAACTTGTTTGTGGGGGGTATAATTATACAGAGCTAAAATCCTTACTTGACATTCAAACCCTATGTTGTGGGTACTGAAAAGAATCGTCTCAGTGTCTTAATCGTCTTAACAAGAAGGATAGTATTTAACCCTTTCCCTCATACGACAATTCTGCAGCAGACGACTTTGAACATATTTTGTCAAAACATAGAAAATCTCTATAATTTAGTGGATAACCTATGACTAAAAGTGGAAAACATTGTGGCAAAAGGAGACATTGCTCGTTTTGAGCAATTTCTTCTTTTGTCAGTATGTTTTTAAAAAGTTGTGTGCTGCAGAGGAGTCAATCTGACTAAAGTACTTGATCTGACCAAATGTAAGATCTAATGGCGATCAATTCAAATTCATCTTCTTGTTTTATCGGTTTTCCAATATCGCTATATTTAGATCCACCAAGCTATTTTTATTTGAACCAATCAGAGGACTCATTTCAACAAACGTTTGGCTTAACCTTCAAAATGGCGTCAATTGACGAAGTTGAGCAAATTTAAAATCTACCATTTAAAACCAGAGCAAAGAACATTTTTCGATGCTGTATGGTCAGGGAAAGACTATCGGTGTTTTGCCTCATTCCCGCTTTGTAGCCATGATGCGGTCGTCATAAGAATTATACACATGTGTAAATCACTATGGGAAAATTGGGATCCCATGCTAAATATAGATTTTTTTGGTAAATATGGTCTTTTACTTTCACTTTCAAAAACGTGAAAGCAAGGCTCTGATTGGCTGGCGGAAAGGTCGTCTGAACGTGACCCTCTATCGGTTGTCCTCAGATCCTATGCGTAGCGTTAGTAGGAGATGATTTTAATGAGATTGCAGAGGAGTCAGAAAGCATCTATATGAGGGAAGGGGTTAAGGTGCCAATGATAACCCATAACTATAACCAAGTCAAATCACAATGGACGTACATACAAACATAGATTCGTGATCCTTAATTATCATCCTACCAAAGAGAAACAAAACTAAAGGAAATAGAAAATATAAGCATGAGCTGCGATAGCTTGGTTGGTAAAGTTGAGGGCCATTGATTCATGGAGTTCATTAAGCCATTCGAAACCGGGTGTCCCGGGTTCGATCCCCAGTCGCGGCACTACGGTCATGGTGGAGTGCCCTTGGGCAAGGCACATTTTCTAGCCTAGTACTGGTTTGTTTACCCAGGGATCATGAATAATTAAATTTAATTGCGCGCTAAATGACCTTGGCTGTCGATGCGCCATAAAACAATATACATTCATTCATTAAGCCATTCATTCTATCCATTGATTGACAAAAAATGTTGTAATTATTCATTCATCTTCAACACATAGGCTAAAAGTCTTTTTAGAATGGTAGATGTCGCCTGGGAAAAAGTGTTATGTGATGTGCTGTAGATCCAGGAACCACATGGTTATGTGAGTTGGCCCTGGGATATAACAGAAACATTGTTGTAAACTGTGTTAACCCTTTCCCTCATATAGGCACTTTCTGACACCTCTACAGCAGACGGCTTTTTGAAAACATAGTGACAAAAGAAGAAATTGCTCAAAACAAGCAATTTCTCCTTTTGCCACAATGTTTTCCACTTTTAGTCATAGGTTATCCATTCAATTATAGAGATTTTTCATTTTTTGACAAAAAAAGTTCAAAGTCATCTGCTGTAGAATTGTCATATGACAGAAAGGGTTAAACTCAAATCAATCAAAAGGTTTATACCAGCTGTCAAACAAGCACTCACCTCAGTATTCTGTCCAAACTGTTGTTGGTTCTTCTGATTCTGCCAGGTCTGAGTATTAGATCTTCCTGTTTTCAAACCAAGACAATAAATATGAACCCTTTTCCACATACAAGAAATCTGCAGCAGACGACTTTATATTAGCATAATCTAGACAGAAATTATTTAAATCTTTATGAATAAAAGGGATCCTAATGAATAGTTGAAAATAGTGAATGAAGAAACTGTTAAATTTTAATACAGAATTGATAATAACAATTGAACAAGAGGGCCATGATGGCCCTATATCGCTCACCTGAGTAAGTGTTTTAGGGTCCTAATTTAATTGCTCTACAAAAATAAGAAGGTCAAAAAGTCATAGTGAAGGTCATCCAAAGACAATGATGATATTTGATTGTAAAGGATCACACTAAGGTCATGGTCACATGTTTATAATTCAATGTAAAGGACAGGTGACAAATAAATGAAGTTTTTATCGTGTTCACAAAGTCAATTATAGCAATTTTGACAATTTTAAAGGGCCATAATTCAGTCATGCATGACATCTGGCTGGTTTTCAAAAGGAACAGAGCTATCATGTATATCTAGCTACTGTATAAGTTTGATAAACATCTGATAATAATTGATGACTTTATTTTGTTCACAAGGTCTTCAAAAGGAACCGAGCTCTTATGAATATCTAGCTACTGAATAAGTTTGGTAAACATCGGATAATAAATTAAGACTTTATCTTGATCACAAGGTCAATTATAGTAATTTTGTCAATTTTAAAGGTTTTTGAAAGGAATCGAGCTTTCATGGATATTTAGCTACTGAATAAGTTTGGTAAACATAGGATAACAAGACCTCGGGCTGAGGGTGACTCGCCCTTCTAAGAAAATCAGATATCACTATGCAAAAAGAAAGTAAAGTTGATAAAATGTGAACAAGAGTTGTCGGAGGACAATATAGCTCGCCTATCAGGGCCATCGTATATCAGGGCCTACTTCAGAACAGTTAAAGTATTAGGTAAAGTCGCACAGTATCACCTATTGCAAGATAATACACCTTTTCAATACTTTTGACAAAAATTCTAAGTTCAACTAGAATGGAGTGCTCCCCGGAGCACGTGTGTCACCTGCCGGCGCCTTGTCAGAAAATTTTAATTTTTGATAGAAAAGGGGCAATAACTCTGATATAAAAAATATTTGGATTATCCCCCTTTTGTGAACCCATCACAAAAATTGATATAAACATTTGTCAGAAGTTTCAATCCAATCCTTTGAGCAGAAAAAAAGTAATTTGAATATTTGACAGAAAAGGGGCAATAACTCTGATATAAAAATATTTGGATTATCCCCCTTTTGTGAACCCATCATACACATTGATATAAACATTTGTCAGAAGTTTCAATCCAATCCTTTGAGTAGATTAAATTTTTGACAGAAAAGGGCCAATAACTCTGATATAAAAATATTTGGATTATCCCCCTTTTTGTGAACCCATCATACACATTGATATAAACATTTGTCAGAAGTTTCAATCCAATCCTTTGAGTAGAAAAAAAGTTATTTGAAAATTTAAATTTTTGACAGAAAAGGGGCAATAACTCTGATATAAAATTATTTGGATTATCGCCCTTTTGTGAACCAATCACACACATTGATAAAAACATTTGTCAGAAGTTTCAATCTAAACCTTTGAGTAGAACAAAAGTTATTTGAAAACGTGACGAAAAAAGTGTGACGGACAGACAGACAGACAGACGCCGGATAAAAAAAACAAGAGGGCCATGATTGCCCTGGAATCGCTCACCTGATTATTATTTCTTTTTCACTTTAGCTATATAAGCCCCGCCCCCTGGCAGCCATAGTTTCCGACCAATTAACTTGGCTTGAAGGAATCTGATAGAGGGTCACCCTAGGAACATTTCTACAAAATTATTTGAAAATCGGCCGGACACTTTCGTAGAAGAAGATTTTTAACTTTTCACTATAGCCATATAAGGCAAAATAGCCCCGCCCCCCCTGGTGGCCATGTTTTTCAACCAATCAACTTGGATTGAAGGAATCTGATAGAAGGTCATACAAGGAATATTTCTACAAAATTATTTGAAAATCGGTCTGACACTTTGGGAGGAGAAGATTTTTTAAGTTTTCACTATAGCCATATAAGGCAAAATAGCCCCGCCCCCTGGCGGCCATGTTTTTTGACCAATCAACATGGTTTGAAGGAATCTAATAAAGGGTCATCCAAGGAGCATTTCTACAAAATTATTTGAAAATCTGCCAACCAGTTTGGGAGAAGAAGATTTTTTAAGTTTTCAATATAGCCATATAAGGCAAAATAGCCCTGCCCACTGGCGGCCATGTTTTTCGACCAATCAACATGGCTTGAAGGAATCTGATAGTGGGTCACTAAAGGAACATTTCTACAAAATTATTTGAAAATCGGCCTGACACTTTCGGAGGAGAAGATTTTTTAAGTTTTCACTATAGCCATAAAAGGCAAAATAGCCCCGCCCCCCTGGCGGCCATGTTTTTCGAACAATCAACATGGCTTGAAGGAATCTGATAGAGGGTCATCCAAGGAAAATTTCCACAAAATTATTTGAAAATAGGCCTGACACTTTCGGAGGAGAAGATTTTTTAAGTTTTCATTATAGCCATATAAGGAAAAAAATAACCCCCCCCCCCCCTGGCGGCCATGTTTTTTGACCAATCAACATGGCTTGAAGGAATCTCATAGAGGGTCATCCAAGGAACATTTCTACAAAATTATTTGAAAATCTGCCAACCAGTTTGGGAGAAGAAGAATTTTGAAGTTTTTTTCATTTCGTTGCCATGGAAACCAGAATTCTGCATGGACCCCAAATATTTGAAGGAAATCTGGTGAGGTCATTGAGAGGATGCTTTCTGTGAAGTTTCATCCAAATTGACCCACTGGTTACAGAGGAGAAGAAGTTGACGCACGACGGACGACGCACGATGGACGCCGGACAAAAGGCGATCACAAAAACTCACCTTGAGCAAAGCTCAGGTGAGCTAAAAATAGACAGACAGACGTCGAATAAAAAAAAAAGTAACATTTGTCAGAAGTTTCAATCCAATCCTTCGGATAGAAAAAAAGTTATTTGAAAATTTAATTTTTTTGACAGAAAAGGGGCAATAACTCTGATATAAAATTATTTGGATTATCCCCCTTTTGTGAACCAATCACACACATTGATATAAACATTTGTCAGAAGTTTCAATCTAATCCTTTGAGTAGAAAAAAAGTTATTTGAAAACGTGACGAAAAAGTTAGATTTTTTGACAGAAAAGGGGCAATAACTCTGATATAACTTGACCTTGACCCAGGGTCAGGACGGGTGTAGTGGGGTGCATAGATGGACCAATAGTTCCTAAATGTATAAACTAAATATGAAAGCAATCAATGTCATAATAGTGAATGCAGTGATATGTTAAACGTTAAACGCAAACCTTAAACCTTGTAACTGAACCAAGTAGAAATGACCTTGACCTTGACCCAGGTGCAGGACGGGTGTAGTGGTGTGCGCAGATGGATGACCAATAGTTCCTAAATGTATAAACTAAATATGAAAGCAATCAATGTCATAATAGTGACTGCAGAGTGATATGTTAAACGTTAAACGCAAACCTTAAACCTTGTAACTGAACCAAGTAGAAATGACCTTGACCTTGACCCAGGGTCAGAACGGGTGTAGTGGTGTGCGTAGATGGATGACCAATAGTTCCTAAATGTATAAACTAAATATGAAAGCAATCAATGTCATAATAGTGAATGCAGAGTGATATGTTAAACGTTAAACGCAAACCTTAAACCTTGTAACTGAACCAAGTAGAACCAAGTAGAAATGACGTTGACCTTCACCCAGGGTCAGGACGGGTGTAGTGGTGTGCGTAGATGGATGACAAATGGTTCCTAAAGGTATAAACCCTTAAAACCCAAATGAAAACCTTAAACACAAACCTTAAACCTAGGTGTCTACGCCACCGCCGACGCCGACGACGGTGCCGACGGTGCCGACGCCGGGGGTAACACATAAGCTCTCCTGTACTTCGTACTGGCGAGCTAAAAAGTAAGTGTCTTTCGATGCATTGTTATCAACATGTCATGATAAATAATAAACTCACTACATGTGTATATATCTTAATATATTTATTCACACATGAAGTAAAGAGTGATCAATAATACTACATTAAATTGTAAATAATTGCAATCACTATAATTATGACGTTGACAGATGTCCCATGACCAAACAATACATCTGACAAAGTTTTAGAAAAATTCCAGCAGGGGTTGCTGAGATAGAAGAAAGGGTCAAGTTCTGCACAATTATGACGTTGACAGATGTATCATGACCAAACAATACATCTGACAATGTTTCAGAAAAATTCAAGCAGGGGTTGCTGAGATATAAGAAAGATTAAGTTTTGAGGTAAAGTTACCTAACAAAGGTCAAGTTCTGCACAATTATGACCTTGACCCTGAACATTTTGACGTTGACAGATGTCCCATGACCAAACAATACATCTGACAAAGTTTCAGAAAAATTCAAGCAGAGGTTGCTGAGATATAAGAAAGGTTAAGTTTTGAGGTTAAGTTACCTAACAAAGGTCAAGTTCTGCACAATTATGACCTTGACCCTGAAAATGTTGACGTTGACAGATGTCCCATGACCAAACAATACATCTGACAATGTTTCAGAAAAATTCAAGCAGGGGTTGCTAAGATATAAGAAAGGTTAAGTTTTGAGGTTAAGTTACCTAACAAAGGTCAAGTTCTGCACAATTATGACCTTGACCCTGAAAATGTTGACGTTGACAGATGTCCCATGACCAAATAATACAGCTAACAAAGTTTCAGAAAAATTCAAGCAGAGGTTGCTGAGATATAAGAAAGGTTAAGTTTTGAGGTTAAGTTACCTAACAAAGGTCAAGTTCTGCACAATTATGACCTTGACCCTGAAAATGTTGACGTTGACAGATGTCCCATGACCAAACAATACATCTGACAAAGTTTCAGAAAAATTCAAGCAGGGGTCGCCGAGATATAAGAAAGGTTAAGTTTTGAGGTTAAGTTACCTAACAAAGGTCAAGTTCTGCACAATTATGACCTTGACCCTGAAAATGTTGACGTTGACAGATGTCCTATGACCAAACAATACAGCTAACAAAGTTTCAGAAAAATTCAAGCAGGGGTTGCCGAGATATAGCTATTTGTAAAAGCGGCCGCCGTCGCCGGAAAAGTGACTGCTATGTCTCACTCCACTATCGTGGGCAAGACAATAAATGATGACTTTCTTTTGTTCACAAGGTCAATTATAGCAATTTTGCCAATTTTAAAGGGCCTTTATCGTGTTCACAAGAAATTGTTGAAATACGATGGACCATAATCCCGCCATGCATGGACGGATCTGGCTGGTTTTCGAAACCGAGCTCTCATGGATTCTAGCTACTGAATAAGTTACATCGGATAATAAATGAAGACTCTATCGTGTTTACAAGCAATTGTGGACAGACGAATGAAGATCACAAAAGCTCACCTTGTCACTACTTGATAGGCGAGCTAAAAATGAAAGAGTTGTAAATATCTAGCATTTTCTCGTTCTTCCACAATATTTTGACAAATTGTCTGCTGCAAAAGGTGTCAAAATTTTCCATATACCGGGGAACGGCATTTTTTTTGGAAAAGGATAGATGCAAACTAGGAAATATAGTTTTCTGAAAGACATAAACAAATTGCATGAGTCAAACAAGAAATTGATGATCATGAGCAATTATTAACAAGACATGGAAATTCCATGAAACCAGGTTTTCTATAATGGAAGGTGTTTAATTAAGAATTAACAGATCTGTCAAATCTTTCTGTTAATAGTTTATCAAAGCTAGTAATTCAAGTAACAGGGAATATTTCTATTGATGAATAATCATAATTACTTTGTCAATTAAATATATCACAATTTTATCTAACAAATATCAGTTCAATACAGTCAATCGTGTGTTGATGGCCTCATTTATTAAGAACATATAATAGATAACAGATATTAAGCAACCTTTTGTTGTAAGCAGCCACATTTTAGGATCCCTAATGCCAGGTTGATAATCAGTGATCTGCCTTAACCCTTTACTTGATAGTAACACGTTTATGCCTTTGCAAACAGACTAGATCCAGGGCCCGAGGTTATGAAACTTACTCATATCTATGCTATATTCTTTTAAATTGCCAAGTTATTTAATATGGAGCATAGAAAATATCTATATGCATGGTAAAGTTATGGTCTGAACAAAAAAAGTTCAAGTAAAGTATATTTTCTGTCACTGTGACCTTGACCTGGAAGCTAAAGACCTTGACCAGGAAGCTAAACACATAAATTGTGCATATGACACAGCGTCTTGATATGGTGTATATCTGTTCCAAGCTATTTGAAAATATCTCTATGGATGAAAAAGTTATTGTCCAGACAAGAAAAGTTCAACTGATGTCTATTTGTTGTTACTGTGACCTTGACCTTAAAGCTACAGACAAAAGTTTTGCATGTGACACATCATATTGATATAGTTCATATTTGTGCCAAGTTATTTGAAAATATCTCTATGCATGACACAGTTATGGTCCGGACAAGAAAAGTTCAGAATCTACAGATTTTTTTTTGCATTTGGCACATCGTCTTGATATGGTGCATGTTTGTGCCAAGTTATTTGAAAATATCTCTATGCATGACAAAGTTATGGTCCGGACAAGAAAAGTTCTATTTCTTATCACTGTGACCTTGACCTTGAATCTACAGAATTTTTTTTTGCAGTTGGCACATCGTCTTGATATGGTGCATGTTTGTGCCAAGTTATTTGAAAATATCTCTATGCATGGCAAAGTTATGGTCCGGACAAGGAAAATTGACGACCGCCCGCCCGCCGACTTCGCCAAACTAATAACCAGATTTTTCCTTCGGAAAACCTGGTTAAAAATATGTAAATTTCGGTAACTCATAAACACTCTTGGTCTGTGAGGTTTGTTTCTTTTCTACATTTCAATGAAGAAGTGGAACCCTGCATTAATTAATTGAATTTCTTTCCGAAAAAACCAACACCAACATATTTTTTCAAAATGGAATATGTGTGTCAGAAATTTCTTGTAATAATTTTTGACTTATCAGAGATCATCGTATGTTACATCATTCTGCCCCGATGTGCAAGTTGATATGAATTAACACTTGTTGAAAATGTCCTATTTACTTTATTTACTACCTTCCTATGCTACAAGATCCTTATTTGCCTTATCTGATTCATGAAAATGGCCTACTAACCTCCTGTGGAAAATAAAGGTTTCTTATTCATTCTTGAAAAACCATCGTCTTCATTGGCATTGCGCTTTCCTTCATCAAGTAAGTTTTCCTGGTTATGGGTGAACTGGTTCAGTTGTTGTTGTTTTCCTTTGTTTTGATACAAATTGAGAATTGGTTCTTGGGGATTATTACCATGGCTGTCCTCCCTCACTCTCCTGTCATCCATTGTCGACTTTGAGGTTGATGGTGCCAATTGTTTATCCATCATACTATGTCCTGTCTGTCTGTCTAGTGAGTTTATCTTTATTTGTTCACTGGGATGTTTTATGGGTAGTCTTTCATTTCTCTTAGTAATTGGTAACACTTCATCTTTAGATTTCTACAAAATAACAAAGAAATTAAACATGTGGCCAAGTTCAGATTTGTTTGTTTAAATCTGTTGACTTTCAGTCTGTGTACTAAAATGACTTTTTAAAGTTCTGCATGAACATCTGCATCTATAAGACCACATCAGTGGCACTTAATCAGATTTGAAATTTTAAACAAGACAAAATGTGTTTATTAATTAAACAGCAAAGCAGTTTTCAATTCAAAGGTCAGAAGATCATGATTTTTTATATCACTAGAAAGACCTTGTCAGTGTCACATGTCTAACAAGAGCAACGCAGAGCAAACGCCAACACTCATTTTTCTTTTCTAAGTCGAAAAAGGGGCATTACTGAATAATCATTAAAGCCAAAGTTATGTGACTTGGTAAAGAACATGCATACTGTTCCTAAGGACATGTGTACCAATATTGAAAATGTTGAACAGTTTTTGAGTTATGAGGTTAGGGTAATGTTTTGGAACGATGCAGACAACGATGCCAAGGGTATCCAAAAATAGAAGAGCTAATATAAAACGATCATGATTAACAAGTTAAATATTAAGCCTACAGATTAACCTATATCATGATATGTTTCTTTAACCCTTTCCCTCATACGACAATTCTGCAGCAGACGACTTTGAACATATTTTGTCAAAAAATAGAAAGTCTCTATAAGGGCTGTTCCAGAAAAAAAAGTCTGGGGGGGGAGGAACGACCAGCAATTTTGAGGGTACCCCCCATAGAATTTTAATTATTTTTTGGGCACCCCCCATAGAATAAAATTTCAATTTTACCCCCCACCTAGAGAATTTAAATTATCACATTCATAGCAATTTTATTCATGTTTTATACTTTTTAACACATTCAAAATTGGCTAATATTGAGGGATGTAAAACAAACTCTTTCTAACCGCCATTTGCAATGTCTCCTTTCCTTACATTTTTTTCTTTTTTTCTTATTTAAAAGAAAAAACAATTCACAAACCATTATTAATAGCTTTAAATGCATATATAGCAGACAGCGTTTGAAAACATTTTGAGAAAAAGAAAAACTGCTTATTATTAGCGATGCATCCTTTCCCTACATTTTTTGTTCTAGTTTCAAAGTTGTTAAACAAGGGAAAATAAAATTCCATACCCTTTAAAATCCTTTCCAATTCAAAGTTAATTTATCCAATTTCAAACAAAATGATGTAATATCTCTTTTTGTCACAATGCTATAAAAAGAAGTCTGCTGCATGTGCGTCAAAATGCGTGTGCAAATTGGTAAGGATTAAATCAATTTTCCGTAAATCATTGACCCCGGTAAAACTATTCCCCCCCCCCCCCCCCAACAAATGAGCTACGTCATACGTCCAGTAAATAGAACAAAAGGGTCCTTAGGTATGACGTAATTTTACTGAGATCTTGCCATGTGATTATAAGGTGACCGTGACCTTATGCTTATGTAATCTTAATGGATTTTCCCAAACATTTACATCTGGACCAGTCCACGTAACATATCTTTACTTCTGTGTAAATTACACACAATTTTAATAGGCTTCAACAATGCAATTACTTTTGACTCAGTTGCAGCAGAAAGCTTTTGAAAACATTTTCAGAAAAGGAGAAACATGACTGTAATGGCCTATTTCATGCATGCATCAGTGTGAAATCGGACAAATTTGATTCAAGGGTTTATTGCATGGTTGATACTGGCACGTGGTTTAGAAAAACAACACCGACACCCCACTAAACCCTTTGTTCGATTTTCGCGCTTTTATTTTTATAAGAAAATATTAAGGAGCAATATTTTTATGCCCCCACGGAATCTCCGATTCGGGGGGCATATAGTTTTTGGCCTGTCTGTCTGTTGGTCTGTCTGTCTGCACAAAAAAAACTTTAACCTTGGCCATTACTTTTGAACCATAACAGGTACGGCTACCATATTTCACATGTGTATTCCTTGTGACATGACCTTTCTGTCAGTACCAAAATTTTTGACCTTGCGACCTTGACCTTTGACCTAGATGTAGTTTTTGGCCTGTCTGCACGAAAAAAACTTTAACCTTGATCACTACTTTTGAACCATAACAGGTACGGCTACCATATTTCACATGTGTATTCCTTGTGACATTACCTTTCTGTCAGTACCAAAATGTTTGACCTTGCGACCTTGACCTTTGACCTAGATGTTGCCATTCTCGAAAAAAACTTTAACCTTGGCCATTACTTTTGAACCATAACAGGTACGGCTACCATATTTCACATGTGTATTCCTTGTGACATGACCTTTCTGTCAGTACCAACATTTTTGACCTTGACCTTTGACCTAGATGTTGCCATTCTCGAAAAAAACTTTAACCTTGGCCATTACTTTTGAACCATAACAGATACGGCTACCATATTTCACATGTGTATTCCTTGTGACATGACCTTTCTGTCAGTACCAACATTTTTGACCTTGCGAACTTGACCTTTGACCTAGATGTAGTTTTTGGCCTGTCTGCACGAAAAAAACTTTAACCTTGACCACTACTTTTGAACCATAACAGGTACGGCTACCATATTTCACATGTGTATTCCTTGTGACATTACCTTTCTGTCAGTACCAAAATGTTTGACCTTGCGACCTTGACCTTTGACCTAGATGTTGCCATTCTCGAAAAAAACTTTAACCTTGGCCATTACTTTTAAACCATAACAGGTACGGCTACCATATTTCACATGTGACATGACCTTTCTGTCAGTACCAACAATTTTGACATTGCGACCTAGACCTTTGACCTAGATGTTGCCATTCTCGAAAAAAACTTTAACCTTGGCCATTACTTTTGAACCATAACAGATACGGCTACCATATTTCACATGTGTATTCCTTGTGACATGACCTTTCTGTCAGTACATTTTTGACCTTGCGACCTTGACCTTTGACCTAGATGTTGCCATTCTCAATTTTTTTTTTAACCTTCCCCACTACTTTTGAACAATAACAGGTAAGGCTACCATATTTCACATGTGTATACCTTGCGACCTTGACCTTTGACCTAGATGTTGCCATTGGGGGGCATCAGTGTTTCACAAACACATCTTGTTTTGAATTTGGAATAATCATTTGTTTTTGCTTATTTTTGGATTTATAAAATCAGGTTTGTGCTTTATTTATCTAAATGGTTTCTTTCTCCAGTTTTGCAATGAGTACCATGTTTTACAGAATTATGTCATTTTTTTGTGGACATTTTTTTTATTCGAAATTGTATTTTTGAGGGGTTCAATTTTCAAATTAAATAGGAAAATAGGCTCTTTTTTCAAGATTGCAACGGGAGCCAAGTCGCCATTGCGTTCTACTGAATATCGCGTTGTACCCGTGCGCGAATTATCCACATTCCAGTGTAGTAGGTAACTGGCTGTCGTGATATAACTGATAAACGGCGTTAAACTTGAATCAATCATATTTATAATACAATTGGCTGAAATATGAGGCCAAGTTTGTAACGGATATGCCAATGCTAAATAATAGTGTGGCAAACTGGTCTAGTATGGAGAAATCCACAAAATGTAATTTGGACTAGATGAAATAATGAACATGTATTTCAAGCCATCTTGTAACCAGTGTCCGGTGTCGTAAAAACGATCTCGTATCCAACAATTAAAAATTAGAAAACGCTCGACATTGAATTCCCGCCGAATTTATTACGGGTTTTTTATACATTAAAAAAACCGACCACCCACAGAATTAAAATACATCTTTTGCCCACTACCTAGAGAATTTTATTTAAAAAATACCCCCCACCCACAGAATTTAAATAGCTTGTCGTTCCTCCCCCCCCCAGACATTTTTTTCTGGAACAGCCCTAACTGAATGTATAACCTATGACTAAAAGTGGAAAACATTGTGGCAAATGAAGAAATTGCTCGTTTTGACTTCTTTTGTCACTATGTTTTCAAAAAGCCGTCTGCTGCATAGGCGTCAGAAAGCGTCTGTATGAGGGAAAGGGTTAAGATATTCTGAAAACTTGATGGAAAAATGACAAATTTACTCATTTGTTTGAACCATCCAAGTCCAAATACATTACATTGTTGTATCTTGTTTTGAGCATGAAGTCAGATTAGGTTTTGCCCTTGTGTTTTGGTAATTATTTAGCTTTGTATTTGACAGCTGCAGTAACAGTAATAACAGCGTTGCTTATTTCTTCATGTTTTAAAAGTGGTCAAGAGGTATTAAAACTTGGCACTTCGATCTTTAACCAAAGACTGTTTAACCCTTAGCCACATACAAGACAACTTTGAAAACTTCTAGAAAAAACTATGGAAATTCTAAATGAAAGTATAAACAATGAAAATAGTTGAATATATTGTGGCAAAAGTGGGAAATTGCTCATTTTGCCTCAATGCTTTCAAATGTTTACTGCAGATATATTTTAAATTGCATCTACAAGTGGGAAAGGATTAAAGAATGTAGAAATGTATCAGATATAAATGCAAACAAACCCGACTATCTTTAAACAACTGCTTCATACCAGGCAATCCCATCACACTATCCACAGTCAAAGAACTCGCCCAAGATTGACTCTCTAAAATGGATATAAAACAATAATCTCACAACTAAACATTTGACTAGATGCTATAACTAGAGAAATGTACCTTGCAAAAAGGTCAGAAGAAAATAGAGCTTGAAAAGTGGGGGAAAATTCAAATCTGAAATGCAAACACTTAACACAAAACTAACATTTTGCTTACATTACTTCTAACAAAGCCAACAATACATAACAACTTTAGCTCTCTTGAGCTAAAATTAAGTCCAAATGACATCAATGTCCCAACAGACATTACAAGCTTGAATACTGGATGTCAAGGAACGTTGAATGATATAACTGAGTAGATTCCTCAACCCTACATCAGGCACACACATATGTAATACATGGGTGTAAGAAAAATTTGATTGTAGAAACTACAAGTGGTTAACCCCCCTCATCAACATAAATTCTAACCCAATGTACTAATTGCTTGGTTAAATAAACAGAGTTAACCTTTGAGATATGGACTGTTGTTTTAATCAATCACATCCTGCTCCAGGAAAACTAATTGTAGCATACTTGTTATCCCTTTCCCTCATATAGACGCTTTCTGAAGCCTCTGCAGCAGACGGCTTTTTCAAAACATAGTGACAAAAGAAGAAATTGCTCAAAACGAGCAATTTCTCCTTTTGCCACAATGTTTTACACTTTTAGTCAAAGGTTATCCATTCAATTATAGAGATTTTCTATTTTTTGACAAAATATGTTCAAAGCCGTCTGCTGCAGAATTGTCGTATAAGGGAAAGGGTTAAAAGTAAAGACAAAGATTCCTTTTAGCATCTATGTCATCTGATCTAATTCTAAAAAGAATATTCACTACAGATTCTGTCATTATTTTCTGATCAGATAGCCCTGATCATGAACAAGGTGATCTGGATCTACACTGGTATAAATGCCTTAAGGTTGGTTTTCCTGCAGGGAAACTCCTGTTTAATATGTTTATGGTTTTGCCAGGGCTACAAATAACTTGTTTAGTGAAGTTGGTAATGATCCCATTGTTTTTAAGACAATTACTTTTTTTTATAAATTGAGTAACAGTGCATATTTTGACCCCTTTTTTGGTTCGACTTTTTTTAACAGAGTTGAAATCATCATGGCAAAGGCAGACATAATGAGCTAATTCTCCTTTTCTCTCAATATTTCAATGTTGCTTAACTTAGGCTTCTAATTGTTGGAAAATCTACATATGAGGGGGATCCCTCATTCACCCAGACACTTTTAAAATCTTAGTTTTGCTTTAATCTGTATGCACTGTGTACATCTAAGGTTAGCATTTGTCACATCAAGTCATAGATACTTTTTCTTCCGTTTGGATCATGTTTGATGTAAACTAGAACTTTCACTGAAGATGATAAATACCCCCTAAACCACCATAACTTAATAAGTAAAAGGCCATAACTCTGTAAAATAACATGCAATTGTAACCCCTTTAGGATATGCACATCTCCTCTTGGTATAGAAGCTTCATGTAAAATTTTATCGAATTCCACCCAGTGGTTTGTAAGAAATAGGCCGGACAAAATATGGCTTCCAGCCGACAGACAGACAGCCAGCCCAACACAGTGACTCCTATAGGCTATATACCCCCCTCTTCTTCGAAGGGGGTATAATTATTTACTTTTTATTTGCTTTTGGGTACTCATCATTTCAAATAGAATTGCTTTTTTGACAATTCTTTTGATTTTTTAAGCAAACACACTACTTATCTGTAACCCTGCCGTTTTGCATTTGCTAAAAAGAGTCTGGACAAGGAAATCCTTATGTCGGCTTAAACACCAAAACTGTATTATCAAACCTAACTGCCCTAAATTTAACTTAACCCTTTCCCATATACAGACGCTTTCTGACACCTCTGCAGCAGGCAACTTTTGAAATATATCAACTTGAACCCCTTCCCTTGGACGTTCTTAAACCCTTTCCCTCATACAGGCGTTTTATGACGCCTTTGAAGCAGTCGACTTGGGAAAACATTGTTAAGGGAAAGTTTGCTCATGATGAGCAATTTCCCCTTTTGCCACAATGTTTTCAACGTTATTCAATTATAAAACTTTCATTTAGACCAATTTTTTAATTTTTGCCCAGATGCTTTCAAAGTTGTCTGCTGCAGATTTTTCGTACATGGGAAACGGTTAACTCTGATGTATAGACAACTTTGAACACCATCACAGCTGATGAATTTTGAAAATTCACCTTTTTCTGCAATGTTTTTAATTCTTTATCAAAATTAATTTTTCATTTCTTCAGGTATAACATTTTTATTCTTCCTCGGATCGTCTAAGGAGACTAACTGAAAATATCCTATCAACAAAGCACAGAGATCAATTAATTAACCCTTTCACGCATATAGATGCCTCTGCAGCAAAAAGTGTGACTAAAGGATAAATTCAATAGTTATACATATATTTAAAGAGAATTTCCATTTTTTGTCTAGATGTTATCAAAGTGGTCTGCTGCAGATCTTTTGTATGTGGGAAAGGTTTAAACATTACCATTTTTATGTCCACTACACAAGTTAAGTGCTCCCTCAGCATAATTATTCAATCCTGAAAACAAAAACATAAATATTTTCGACAAGAAATTTGGATGCAAGTTGGGTGGGAAAATGTCATACATGTATAAGGAATAATAAGCATAAATAAATCTTTCAGTTTCGGTCATTTTAAACAAAGTTGTATCTAGATGCAAAGTTCACATCTCATCGATATTTTTTTTATATATATTGTGCATGTCTTACATATGATTTTTAAAGCTAAATGATTTTTTTAACAATGTTGTTTCCACCTTATATCACCCCTTTTCACATCAGCTGAAGAGGGAACTTTTTCACCATACAGTAATATAACAAGGCACTCCCTTTCTACCTTTTATGAGTTTAAGAACAGCCAGCATACAATGTTCACATTATTTGTAGATGACAAGGACTACGATACATGTATATTACATGCAGTGAAAATTGATTGTCAAAAGTTTAACCAATCTTGTCCTTCATGTCTATTCATATTGATTGCTGTGAGTATATATTATGTGTAAATCAATGATATCATTCTAAATGTAGATTTAATAAACATACTGACATATAATGATAAACAGTAGTGAATTGTGAGTGTGGCTGACGATTTATATGAGATCATCTTACTAACATATTACCAACAAAATCAAGAGATTTAAGCGCTACTAGGATGAATTAGCAAATGATTGTTTCAAAGGTAGGTCTTCTGATTATTTTATCAATCTCTGTAATGAATTTTTTTTAATTGAAAAAAAAAAAGATGTTTGTTACAAGATCACTTTACTGAACAGACAGTGAGGTCCAAATCTAAAGTAAAAGAAATATTTACAAGTTTATTCATTCTTATCTTGGTCTCTATTACCTGTGTTGTCATCAAAAGAGTCAACAATATTGGAGTAAGTGTCCTGATAGTCTGTTAACAGCTGTGATGCTACACCATCTTTAGATCTGAAAAAAGAAAAAAGGCTTCTGGTCAGTTGAAAGCAATTCATTTTCCATAAGCAACCAATACAGTGTTTTGGGCTATGGCTCTTTCCGAAAAATCCAAATAGCCAAGAAACCAATATATTCAATTAAAGTTCATTCTTAAAACTACAAAAAAGTCTAACATGTTGATCTTCCTTTTTTTGGAGCTATGACATAAAATCAATGGTCACCCTTATCCCGCTGTGAATTTTACTTTCAATTTCAGAAAATACATGTTGTTCTGAAATATAGCTGTCAATATAGCTAACAAATACAAATCAGTCAGAGGGTAGATCCAAATTGCTTCCCTTTGGCCTGAATTCCGACAAAAAAATGGGACATAACATTCAAAACTATATAATTTCAAACAACATTTTAGTCATTTCACAACTTTAAATTACCAATTGCAAACTGAGAAATTTCTCAATTTCCAACAATGTTTTTCTCCATTATCATTTATCTAAGTTTTTCATTAATTTCTACAAATGCTTTCATTTTGAAAATTCTTATATTAGCAAAAGGGTATAACTTACACTCCTGTCAGTCTGGCATACTGAAGTTGTGCTATGGCATGTCTCAGAACATTAGCTTTTTCACTTGGACTTCCTTTTTCAAGTTTATCGGAAAATAACAGACGCTGGTAGTTGGTCAAAAAGTCAACATCATTCGGTTTGAAGTTCATTTTTTCTGAAACAAAACATAACAAATAATTGACAGCTTACACCTCTGTATTAAAGACCTTTTTATACTTCATATATTTGGTCATAATCTTTCAGCTTAAAATTTAAATTACACATGCCTTTTGATGCTTAAACTTACACCTACCCTAGTCTCAACAAATTGCATATGATGCGAACAGTCAAAATATAAAATCTCATTCCTAGAGATTCCTGGACTAACACCAACCCTTGCAACATAGAAATTAACCAAGCAATTATTTCCATATCTGACAAACCAGACATATACAGTCAAGTAACCCTTAGCGGATTATAACCAATAGCGGATCACTTTAATGTTCAAGACACTCTTTTATTAGACAAATTTATTGTGTATAAATTGGCAGGTAAGTACTTTATGGTATTATCTAAATACACATTAAAAATGATGCTTGTCGGACTTCAAATTCATCCGTATCATCTGAACGTCTGATGCAAGTGTTTACGTGACCCAGTTATTTCTACCTTGTTTTGAAGAGAACAAGTGTTTTTCGCGGCAACAGCTAGCGATCTTAATTATGTTAGTTATTTATTTTGACATTTTATGAAAGACCAATACAATACATACACCTATTGAAATGTAACCAATCATTCTCATTTGTCTTTGCATGTTTACACTGAAGCGATAATAGACTAGCTAGGTAAGTTACCATTTGCGGATCACCACTAGGTTTCCATGACCGAGTCCGAGGGGTTTTCTCAAAATTTTATTTTCGACAATTTAGCCATTCCCGAAGATGCTAGTGATTAAATCGGAAATCTATTAATACAAATATGCAGTTAGATAAGACATAACTTGTACAATAACAGCAGAAGTTTTGACAGCTAAAATGTTGCTTGAGATGACCCCCCTGATATCAGAAAGTCACGTGATCCCCTATTGCTACAATTGATCCGTTAATGCATCAATAACTCGAACTGTAAACAACGGACTGTACAGCTGTTTCTGAACTAAAACGGAAAAAGTGTTTGTCAATTTAAAGGAAAATGATTTTACTTGTGGACTATAAACAAACAAGTTCCGAAACATTGACCCTTTCTTTAATGCACTACGTTGTTTCCTTACTGATCCGTTAAGGGTAACTTGACCAGTGCTTTCATTAAGCGGACGTAATAAACGTCCAAAAATCCCAAAAAACGTCCGAAAATTGAGTACTGGACGTTTATTATACGTCCAGAAATTCCCCAAAACGTCCGTAAATTTACACATGAACGTTTTCAAAATAACCCTAAATAAAGTATAAAGGGTGAATAATCGATAATTGTCACACGCACACGACTACACGCTTACCCGAGTTCTTATCTTGTGTACCAGACATCACCTTGACGACCTCTTTGTTTGTAGGGAATGTAAAGAAAGGTAGTTTAACTTGATTACCCTAATTGGATTAAAAGTTTGCCTAATCCGACGACGGTCTTTCTTTCATATATGTTAATTAATTAATTAATTAAGTCGGACGTTTTCTTTATCTTTTCAAAATATTTGATGACAAGAAATACCGAATACCGATTATCACTTCGGTAACTATAAAATTCGGACGTTTTGTTTATCTGTTAAAAATATTTGTTGATGATTTATACCGATTATCACTTCGGAAACTAAAAATTGAAGTTATTTGTTTTTATTCTATATGCATAACTACTTGGAAAATATGCAGCCTCTGTAGCCTCGTTCCTTATGGATTCCTCCCCGAATAATGAATTTGATTGGTCAGAATTGAAATAATAAATACGTCATCAATCTATTCTGAAGATGTACTTTCCGAGATTCCACAATGGCAGATGTCAATTATTTTTTTACTCTGAAGCAGAATTTGAGGGCATTGAAAGTGCTGATTTGATAGATATTAGTTTAGACGACTTTATGCTTCTCTGCCATATCTTGATAATGACATTTCCCGCGATTAACAGCTGAATTGTTTGCGTGAAATTAGCGAACCACTCATCCCCCTATTAGGTCTGGACTTTTTGTTGTCATCATTATTAAAATCAAATAAATAAACACTAAATTTTGCTTTGTCATAGTTATTAAAATCAAACATTCATTTTTGTTTAAGTAGATGTGTAACCAAAACGTCCCAGTTATGACATAAGAAATATAAACATAAACATTGGCCCTTAATGCAGTGTTGCAGCTAGAATTTGAAAAGTAGGGGGGAAAATCCCCCCTCCATTTCAAAATTAGGGGGGATTTTTTAAAAACATGGGGGACTTGCCATAAGTCAAAAGATTGATTTAAAACTGAATTGTTTTATTTCTTTCCTAGAAATAATCAAGTACAACAAGTGAACTTAAAGTTTAACACTAAACAGTTACAGCACTAATTATGAAAAACTTATATTAATTTATAATTAACAGTGGTTGCTCACTGAGAATTGAGTGATGCTGGTGTCTGAGTCTGCTTATTATCAGCGATGCATCCTTTCCTTACATTTTTTTTCTAGTTTCAAAGTTGTTGAACAAAGGAAAATAAAATTCCATACCCTTTAAAATCCTTTTCAATTCAAAGTTAATTTATCCAATTTCAAACAAAATGTAGTAATATCTCTTTTTGTCACAATGCTATAAAAAGAAGTCTGCTGCATGTGCGTCAAAATGCGTGTGCAAATTGGTAAGGATTAAATCAATTTTCCGTAAATCATTGACCCGGGTAAAACTATTTCCCCCCCACAAATGAGCTACGTCATACGTCCAGTAAATAGAACAAAAGGGTCTTTAGGTATGACGTAATGTTACTGAGATCCTGCCATGTGATTTTAAGGTGACCGTGACCTTAAGGCTTATGTAATCTTAATGGATTTTCCCAAACATTTACATCTGGATCAGTCCACGTAACATATCTTTACTTCTGTGTAAATTACACACCATTTTAATAGGCTTCAACAATGCAATTACTTTGACTCAGTTGCAGCAGAAAGCTTTTGAAAACATTTTCAGAAAAGGAGAAACATGACTGTCATGCATGCATCATTCACATTATTCAAGATGTGGAGGGCAAATGATTAATCTGTTGTTGTTTCGGCGATAGGGTCCGAGTGAGAGACCAAAGATACATTTTCTTCTATTTCTTCATGCGATCTTTTTTTTGGAACTGAGAAATAATCGCTTATCTTTCTTTTGGACATGTTTTCGTCTGCAAATCGGCGAAAACAAATGGTTAGTCATTTGAATAGTTTGTTTTGCGGCAACCGCAAAGTCAGATGCGGCATATTTTTTCTGAACTAGTTTAAAATATAATAACGGAAAAAAACAATGTCATAAGATGAAAAATTAACTTTTTTTCAGAAAACTAAAGGTATTCTGACAAGATAATAAACGTTATATGGATAAAATATGTACCAATTGTATAAAACAATTGAACGTCCGCAGGTGTTCATAGGACCCGCTTAATAAACTTAAATTCTTTTGTTTATTTATTTTGGACTGGCAATAGGCCTTTTACCGATATCTTGTTCCATGAAAAAAATGGTTTGAGACTAAATGCGTACGGTATGTTGATTCATTCATCAACGCCGACGGTGTTGTAATTAATGTTTTTCACCTTTTTTTACTACAGGTTTTAGGGATTTTCCCTTTAAATTATATGCGGGACAAGTCCCGCGCTATGTCATTCATGTTGCGGACTTTGTGAAATTTTAGCGTGAATCCCGCAATCCCGCGGCCTAGCTGCAACACTGCAAGTTAATGAAAGCACTGCTTGACTGTATATGTCTCTGGACAAACATATCAATATTTTTATTGTACAGGCTAGCTACGATACTTGTAGCATGGAAACACCGGTTCTCGAACCTCTTAACATTTATCAGGGCTCATGGGAATACTTATAAATTCATGTCAAAAACCAACAATACTGTACTGACGAATAAATTCAACAATTTATTTGTAAGTAAACAAAGCACAGATTAAAATAACATTTATTACGTAAATTGTGTTTTTGGAAACATATAAACTGTCCTTGAGCTAAAGGTTCGAGAATAGGTACGGTTCGAGAACAGGGACCTGTACGATATAGCTGTGTCCCGATTATGATAAAGCTTTCCATCAATCTGTCAGCCGGCTTGTTATGCTAGTTGAGCCTAGTTCTATATAAATCAATCATCAAATGACATAATCCCTTACCATACTGACCAAGAAACTGGTATTGGATCTACTTTTCAATTAAACGTCTATAATCGAATAAACAAAAACATAAGATGATGTTAGAAAAATTGAATCTTCAGGTAGGTCATTTCTGTCAATTTCTTTTTTACATTTAGCGCGTATTTTCGTCATTGAAGAGTCATCCGGATATGAATGACGGAGGATTCGCAGCTTCTCATGTTCGCAATCAGAGGTTCGCATTTTTTTCGATTTTAGCATTTGTAGGTTTCGCGACTTTTTAGTTTTATACTTGTTATGCTGATTATAATAGATACATTTTATAATAGACAAATCATTCAAAGATTGGGAATATACATGTAGTGTAAGTTACTTTGTTTTGTTGTGCTTTCTCGTATTTTTTAGCAGAAACATAATAACACGGTCCCTGCTTTGAGAAAAGACAAATATATTTAAGAGCATTTAGAGCTTGAATACATAAATGCATGAACAACAAACATTAATAAATTCATTAAATAGACAGACAAACAGACGAACATTCCGGCAGGATTATTTAAGAACTTTAATTCTGCATTCGGCCAAGTGAAAAGCAGGGGCATATAATATGTATTTATATGTCTCTGTAAAAAGAGAGTATATGGTAGTGCGAGTGCTTAGCGCCGGGGATTTTAAACCGCGCGTCCCGTCATGATTCGATCCCCAGCCGCCGCGGTCATGGTGGGGAGCACTGGTTTCTTTACCAAGAGATCATGACCAAGTTGATTTCCTTCATGATATAACTTTAATCATTTTGAAAGCGGCGTAAAACCGAAATAAAATAATTTGTTCAAATTGTACTAACACACCGAACACTCAACGAATACTAAACACCGTAATTTGATAATCGGCGACCATATATCCGAGTGCTACTGAATAGGCTATGCACCTGGACGACTTGAATTGATCCTATGCAATACTTAAATATAATACAGATTGTTTGGAAATGAGATAAGGGGCGAGAGGTCGCAGGTTCGATCGCCGACCGGGTCATCTCAAAGACTTTAAAAACTGTAGTATTAGCTTTCCCTCCTTCGCTCAGGATTATGAGGTTAGTATTACTTCTGACTGGCTGGTGTCAGGATAAATGGACCCTGTAGTATTGTTAACTTACACAGGAAACGTCGTGATATAACTGAAACAATGTTGAAAACGGAGTAAACACCACGTACAACCGAATGTTTTAAAACACCGTTTGCTACAAAAGCGACAACAGTCTTGTGTATCGGGATTTATTATAGTGCGCAATCTATTAATCCACGGGATATAAACGCTCAGTCGACACTAATCCACTACAACATACAAACAAGGATTGATAATCCACTACAGCATACACACAATGATTCATAATCCACTACAGCATACAAACAAGGATTGATAATCCACTACAGCATACAGACAATGATTCATAATCCACTACAGCATACACACAATGATTCATTATCCACTACATCATACAAACAAGGATTGATAATCCACTACAGCATACAGACAATGATTCATAATCCACTACAGCATACACACAATGATTCATAATCCACTACAGCATACAAACAAGGATTGATAATCCACTACAGCATACAGACAATGATTCATAATCCACTACAGCATACACACAATGATTCATAATCCACTACAGCATACAAACACGGATTGATAATCCACTACAGCATACACACAATGATTCATAATCCACTACAGCATACACACACGGATTGATAATCCACTACAGCATACACACAATGATTCATAATCCACTACAGCATACAAACACGGATTGATAATCCACTACAGCATACACACAATGATTCATAATCCACTACAGCATACAAACAAGGATTGATAATCCACTACAGCATACAAACACGGATTGATAATCCACTACAGCATACACACAATGATTCATAATCCACTACAGCATACAAACACGGATTGATAGTCCACTACAGCATACAAACACGGATTTATAGTCCACTACAGCATACAAACACGGATTTATAGTCCACTACAGCATACAAACACGGATTTATAGTCCACTACAACATACAAACACGGATTTATAGTCCACTACAACATACAAACAATAAAGTTTCAAGCCTGATTGGTCCCACTGTTGATTTCCATGTTTGGATACCGCAAGCAAAGGTGAATTTTATCTAGACACAATATTCTTCATTTTACAGAATTTATTACAGGAATTAGCTGATTTGAGCAGTGTCCAGGAAAGACAACCGAAGCATATTTATGAAAAGTGTAAATAAAAATATGTCTGTGCATCAACGTAATCTGATCGGAACGGCCTATGCCTGTCTCAAGTTAACTTCGAAACATTCTGTGACTAATTTCGACTTTTGAAGAACCAGATCAAATTGAACGATTGTGCATATTGATTTGGATTTCCACTCATAACCATATTGCAGTGTGAGGCTGCAGAAATACCAACGATGACCTCTATGAATTGTGTGTGACGTGATTATACAATTTACATGGAATGCCTTTTGAAAAGAATACGCAGATTGGTCAGCATGAGGGATTTGGAATCGGGCGTGCCGGGGTCTCGAGTCCCGTTTGCGGCGTTCATGTTGGAGTGCTCTTGTAACATACTAATATCAGTATATAGGCCTAGTACAGGTCCGTTTACCCAGGGATGATAAATAAGTGAACTGTCGTCGTGATATAACTGAAATAATGTTTGAAACTGTGTTAATTCCGACTCAGATAAACTATCCTCTCAAATTAATGTAAATGCATGATTTATCTCCCCTCGTGTTCAAATTAGTTGACAATCGTTGAGGTTATATGAAGCGACACATATTTGTTAGTCAGTATAGTACTGGACCAAAAAGCGGCAGTACTAAATCCCATTTTTTGGGTTCGAAACCCAGACTGGTGCAGATTGTTATCTCCATCTTACACTTGACAATCACCGTGAAAACTTGAAGAGCAAGCTGATTTGGATTTTCGACGTTCGTAATGTCCAGTTTTCGCACGGCGCCGGCCCATTTAAACACTAACAAAAATGGCAATTCGGGGGTCCGTCGTGCACAGGTGATTGATTTTAATAAAAACCTTTAGACAGCATCGCTGAATAACGTGATATACTCGCACACTTTATCTTACTGATTCGTTTCATCTATAATAATAATTAACCCTATTAAAAGTGATAAAAGTCGCATCAACTTTGTTATTTTTATGCACACATACTTCGACTTCTAAGTAACAGTTGACCATATAATCTGTTTACTTCTAAGTAACAGTTGACCATATAATCTGTTTACCGAGATTAAATAGTAATGTCCATGTTCATACTCGATATTCTAGCCTTAAACCTTTGACCTGACACAGACGACAATCGGCAGGGGACGACTTTTGAAAACATTTCAGGAAAAGGGGGAAAGTTTTCAATTTTGTATCAAATTAAACTTTCATTTTTTTCAGATGTTTTAGTTCCATAGCATGAGTTTGGACACCGATATAGAATACTAAAGACAAGATCCAGTGCAGTATAATCTTGATCTACACTGTTCACTACTAGTTTATCCGTACAGTTAAACCTGTGCTAAAGGCCACCTGGGAACAACGATTCCCCGTCTATAGCAATCACAATCATTCATTTTCTGCATAAATGACCCTGCATTTAAAGACTACCTGTGATTAATGACCATATTGTTGTGTTCCCATGGGTGGTCTTTATACACAGTTTCCACTGTATTATCAGTCCATAAATATGTAAGAAACGAAGAGTTTGCATATGAGCCGTTCTACGAGAAAACCAAAATTATGGACTCTGCGTAATGTATCGATCCAGATCAGCCTGCGCAGTACGCGCAGGCTAATCCAGGCCGACACATTCCGTCTCAGGGGGATAGAGGTATAGAGTAATAATTCCTGAAACAGAAAATCGTCAGGAGGCGAAAAATGTCTGTCCGGGTAAGGCTGCGCGTCATGCTTAGGCTGATCCAGGTCGATACTTTACGCAGAGTTCACATTGTTGGTTTTCTCGTGGGACGGCTCATATCACTTGGGGGAATTCAGCAGGGTAAGGGTTTAGGCTCTATATATATTATAATACCATGACCTATATCATCGGAAAATACAGCTCAGTGAATTGATGGAAAATGCAGGTTCAGATCATCCAATAAACGCTTCATTCCGATCAGAATATCCACTAATGCTATATGTAGACATATCCATCTTTGAAGCAAATCGAATTATAGACTTATGGCATGAAAAGTGTCCAAATCGACTGAAGTCAAATCGTCAGAACATGGTGTTGCATACGAATAACTGCATAACATGTAGACATTCGGATGTAATCACTTGTTATAATGTGTGAACACCCAAATTCCGAGCATGACTACAAGCAGTAACTGCGACTTCCTCCGTAAAGCCGTAAAGCCCCACCCCAAACCCCATATCCCAGCTCTGTCAACATTGTTTTCAATCTCATTAAAATCAGACCAAAAAACTTCCATCTTTTTCGACGGTTGACAAAAGTAAACCATACGGGCTTATACCAATGAGCTAACGGTCGCTTGTTCGAGAAAGCCAGAAAACACATCTGTAGATAAACTGGCCGCTGTGATATGACTAAATAATTGTTGAAACTGCGTTAAACCTCATCAATCAACCAAAACCCCGAGAAACCCCGATAATCAGAGATCCGTATTAAGTCTGGCCCTGCCGTGTCAAATAATCAGGGCATTGGTCGTGTTATAAATATAAAAGTGAATGTGCGCTAGATGAAGTTTATCGTAAGAGGTCATGGACCATCAACATCCAAAACGTGAATTAAGTACTTGATTATACGTGTAGGGTTATTTACTATAGTGTACATTTGCAACAGACATAGTGTGATAATATCTCACGGTGGCATATGTTTTAAAATTATGGAAAAGAAGAATGTTTATGCGGTCAAAAATGAGGAATGCAATGCAAAAGTGGATGGGATATCAAACGATGCGTCAGTTTTTTCCATCGAAGATAAAGGTGAGATATTTTAGCATAGACGTAGGATTATATATCTCGAGACATATGCAATCAATGTAGATCCAGATCAGCATTTGTGGCAATTATTAATGATCCGTTAGGACGATTTATTTCATAATTCTAATTTTATCTTCATCTACCCTTTATTTAACACTGACTCATTTTAACCAACCTCTCGAAACATTGTTCAGGAGGTGAAATTGCTCCAAAATGAACGTCGAACTTGGAAAAGGGTTTAAATGACATCTGCAAAAATACAAGTATTAAAAGCCTCCTGGTTTTGACAATAATTAAAAACTGTCCAAGCAGACGAATTTTGAACTAACATACTGTTGCGAACGGAGTAAATCAAAGCACTGATAGTGCTGCCAGCAAGGGGCTAACTGCAGATCACGGATTACAAAAGTTAATCAAATACACTTCCCATTAGCACTTTGTTATGTTTTGATTAAGTATTGGAGTTGAAAGCACGCGGTTGCTTTTACAGAGTGAAGTCTATCTCAAATACTTTTTTTATTACCAAGATGTAGTAGAATAGTTAAAACACCCATTGATGCATGTCATATACAAATCAAAAGAAGGCCAAAAGATTGTCGGGAAAAAAAAAAGACAGGTGAATAAAACACAACGTAGAAATACATTTTATAATTTCAGTTCTGTAAATCCTATATTTCAAACAACACATTTCTTTGAAGTTCTTTCTATAGCGAAAGTGATGTCAAATCCAATCAATTTTCCGGCTGATATCCCAACAAGTTATCGCATTTCTTTAATATTTGAGACACGGATTATTTGGCGGTACAATACAGGAGGGTTAACTAGGCTGGAAACAGTAATTTTGATATGTTTTAATATTCCAAAGATGCATGTACACATGCACTTTCATTGACATCACATACAATTTACAACTTTCAAGACATCTATCTGAACCAGAAATGGTGTTCAGTAATGGAGAGCTGCTGTAGAAAGAGACATTTGAAGTAATTCATTCCCGATATTGTAATAATACTTTAACAATAGATATTCACCCTATCTAGATTTCGTCGAATGTCTTTGAAATTTGCATCCTTTAGCAATTAGATCGAACGAGCAGCTTGCTAAAAACCAATTCAACAAAACCCCGTAGACACCACTTAATTGATCAAAGCGGGTAGATAATTCAGAGATGCTCTGCGAAAAGCGTAATTAAAACACGTATGGATACTGGTTAACATATGTTTCTTGACTAATTGAGTCAGATTAGGCTACGCTGATGAGCTGATGAGTGAACTGGTTCTACATTGGTCGAACAATGCATCACGGTTAGATTTTGAACTGAGAGCGCCGAAGAAAGTTTGATTTATTTGTTTAAGGCGGAAACGATGAAAACGTTCCTACACCAGACGACATTCTTCGACAACTCGGGGGTTTTGGACGATTTCAGATCATGCTGGTTATCATCATCCAGTCCATGAAAATCGTCGTCTGTTGGGGAATGCAGGGAAACAGCTTCCTGGCGTACGTTCCGGAATGGCGATGTGTCTCACCCAATGTCACAAACACCAGTGTTAGTTACATGATGTCGCAAATCGACAGACCGAACGAAACTTCTGCTGGTGAACAGTCTTACTGGAATAAAAACTGTAAAAGATACACGGACACCAATTGTGATGCGTTTGAATTCGACCCTGAAATAAAGACAATCGTGAGCGAGGTGAGCAAATCTCAAATATGTTGTTAACACGTGTCTTGAACTCGATACGTTCAAAAGAGTAACATTTAATTCAATCAAATATTTTGATTAAGAGTTGAAAACGTTGTAGGGGAAGAGGAGAATTTGCTCATTTTGGAGTACTGGTAAGGGTCCAGGAAGTAGACATCTAGAGTGATAAGTTGTAAGAATTTTTGTCACAACCCATATTAATTGGAACAAGATGGCCAACATAGCCATAACTCGAGCACCTGAGTGATGGTATTCATATCAAATGTGTAACTGTAAATGTCGAGGAACAGATGCTAAAGAGTGGAATAATTGCAAGTAGCAGACATTGTAAACTAAACAGTTCATCATTTTTAAAAAGGCCTTCTAAACAATCTGCGGAAAACCAAAAGCAATAAGTGATCAAACTAACGTAAATTGCTAGCCAAATCAAGTGCACCTGGCTGCTATGTTTTTTAAACAATTAATATGGCTTCTGTCCATGTTGTAGCGGGCAGGTAACTCAATGACATTTCTGGCAATTTATCTTAAATCAGACAATCAGAAAAAAATATATTTTTTTTATTTTTTCATATTTCTGATGCCTCCTGGTGATCATGTCTGTGGACCAATCACTATGCCATGAACAGTATTTGTAGTGGATCCCCCAAGGACATATCTACCGAGTTATGTTGTAATCAGACTAACATTTTTCGAGGAGAATATTTCTTATGTTTTGTCATTTCCCCCCTTTTCTTATTCCGCCCCTCAGCCAGGTCTTTCAACCAATAAATATGGAAAAACAAAGTTTGTAGAAGGTTATATAGATTAAGGCCACAAGCTTGAAATCTTTTTTTGATTTTTTCATATTTCTGATGCCCTCATGTCTGTGGACCAATCACTATGCCATGAACAGTATTTGTAGTGGAGAAACAAAGTTTGTAGAAGGTTATATAGATTAAGGCCACAAGCTTGAAATCCAACAAGCAGTGTTTAAAGGGTTGATCATATTTGAATCACCAAAGGAACAGTTCTGTGAAGTTTGGGTTGAAATTTGCGCAGTGGTTTAGGAGAAGCTATCGTTTGAAGTTTAACGTTAATAATGGACGGACGACGAACAGTGTATACTCCCATTAGTTCACCCTTGAGCCTATGGCGTATCATTACATTGTGGTACCAAATGGTACGCCATATAAGCCGTCGGCTCTAAAATGGTCATGGTCAAAAGATGTAAACCTTAATGTATGTGAAATGATAATATTATTATATTTGCCATCTCTGAAGATCAAGATAAGACTTCTATGTTCAACAACACTAAAACTCGTTTACTCTCGTATTTCAGTTCGGATTAGTATGCGACCTGTCCTGGGTAACTGCAACAATCACTTCCGTACAAATGGCTGGAATGTGTTTAGGAAGTCTGGTTTCGGGGCAAATGTCGGACATCCTGGGACGGAAGAGTCCTACATTCATTTCTGTCGCCATGTTGTTTGTGTTTCAACTGATAGCGTATTTTTCTACCTCCTGGATCATGTTTGCTGTATGTAAATTTTTCATAGGTAAGGATTCTCCGGAATTTTTAACATGTTATTACCCATAATACAATAGCATGTATAACTATAGGGAACTATAACACAGTAGGGTAACGATGTTATATATATACATGTATATATATATATATTCTGGGGATAGCCTACACATTGTAACGTATTTTGATGTCATTCTATCAGACTATTGAAACACTGATGTGTGGTCTTTGCTTGATTAAGTTAAGAAACGTTTGAACACACATCGACGCAAAAATGAAAACAACACGAGGAAAGCACGGCAGACTTTGAACTTGTCATGGTTTCCTTATAATGATAGCATGTGCCAACCGAGATAATGCAAATATATTCAATTAGACAGCAACAACGTATTCTGATACATGTAAATGTAGATGTTTTATTTATAATACTGGTAGCAGATACAAAGCAAAATTTATTCATAATAATTAACATTAACTTAGCAAGATCCGTTAATTATGCAGGACAATCTGTATTTAATAAATTTGAAAATGATTGAGGAGAATTTGATTTAGACCGCTCTTTATCATAGTATATACTAACATGACATGAGATAATGTTTTTCAGAACCAATTTCGTTAGAATTGAAACGATAGGGCAGGGTTTAATATAGATCACTGCATAATCACTTGTTTGTAAGACAGCTTTTAAGGGAGACAATCGCTTATCATTTTCAGTATTTCACTCAACATGCACGAATACCCCGTCAGGCTTTAAATTTACAATATATTTGCACCATGCATCGATCTGCTGTGTTCCATACGCCGGATAATAAGCATGATCATATATAGCTTAGTTTTAGTTTAAACTTATTTATTTTGTATCAGTTGCGAAAAAAAGGCTTTCAGCTTATATTAATCACGCTCGACGTCTGCTTCCTGGATACTTAACCAGTACTCGCGCTGCCTGAGTGAACAAAAAAAGGCAGAACACGATCATCCAGGATATCGAATCCGGGACTTTTTTACAAGAGGCCGACGCTATACCACGGCACAACTGTCTTCCATTTATAGCTTAAACCCCGGCTAAGGATGAAAAAGACCAATCAGATATTGCTTGGCCATTACCACAGGTAACACATAGGCTAGTTGAACTATTATAACATAAAGCAACCTGATTTGTCAACTCTAAAACAAGAATTGCTTCAGTTAATGACAAGAGTGTGGTTTTCGATAATTTGTCGCGTGAGCTACACTTGTTTACGTAAACAATATATATTCGTTAAATGTACGCGTATATGTCTAATGGATTCAACATTATCTTCAGGTGTTGGTTCCGCATTTTTCCTCACATTGTATGGAACAGTACAATCAGAATACGCGCTTTCAAAATGGCGATCAGTCATCATTAGTTTTCCGTCATGGGCGCTTGAATCAGCGTTGTTTTCCTTGGCAGCTTGGCAGCTCCAGAACTGGAAGCATCTTACATTGATTATAGCACTGGTATCGGCGGCATACCTATTAACGTGGTTGTAAGTACAGATCGACGGACTTGTTGTTGTTGTTGGGACCAAATACTTTCAAATTGGTAGAAATGGCTGCACTTCTTGGCGCCAGGCGTTGCAGGTTTAGCATTACGACTGATTGACTGACTGATGTCAGGATAATTGGACCGGTAGAACTGGTAGCTTACCAAGGAAACGCCAGATAACTGGAATTTGTTGAGGTCCGTGAAGTTAGGTTGATGAATGACGAACTGTTACATTTATTTAGGTCCGTGAAGTTAGGTTGACGAGTGACGAATTGACGAGTGACGAACTCTGGCTTTTTTCCTTAGGTCTGTGAAGTTAGGTCGACAAGTGACGAATTGACGAGAGACGAATTCAAATTATTTGTGAAGTCAATGTATCTGGACGTATTCTTCATCACAGGAGTTAGTCTTAATCCTAGGACTCAGAAAAAACAATCATATAGACATAGAACAAATAACGACAACATTATGATATTTCCTGCATATAAAAAGAGCTGATATATTGAGCTGCAAGGACAATTGAATTGTATTCTATAGTTAGTTAAGATATATAATAAGACAATGAAACAACGAGGGAAATACTGAAAATTTGTGACGTACAGGCATATTTAAAAATGTTGTTATTTATCTCTAGGGAGTGCTCCTAAGAAAGGAGAAATATACCGATACAAAATACAAGATGCAAGGTAACCATGAGATTTGAATTAAGGCCTAAATTTCATTCAATGCGTCCAGATACAGTATTTACAAAACAGAAAAAAACATTTTTTTCGTCAATTCGTCAACAAAATTGACGAGTTGACGAATTGACGAACTTGACGAAGCTCTTTTGAATGACTGATGGCCATGACATTTGCAAAAGAATCTAATGTGCATTTAATACGTCCAGATACATTATCTAAAAGCAAGAAATGAAAAAATTAGAAAAATATTTTTTTCGTCAATTCGTCAACAAAATTGACGAAGTTGACGAATAACTGATGGCCATGGAATTTGAAATTGGGCCTAATTTGCATTCAATAATGGTCTAGGGGAAATAACTCGTGCTTCTGATGTGTATTTCATCTTCTGAAGCTGTCTCTCTTAGACCATAAAACAAATAACATTTTTCAAATGTTGTCTCCCTTAGACCATTGCAGGGCAGTTAAGCTAAAGATCCGATTTCAGAAATTGGATGGTCTAGGGGAAATAACTCGTGCTTAAGATATATTGCATTTTTATAGTTGTTTCCCTTAGACCATAACAATTGATATTATTTTTCAAAAGTTGTCTCCCTTAGACCATTGCATGAAAGGTAAGCCTAGTCGCTTGTGTTTGGTCTTTGTATTTTATGTAAAAAGCTTATTGATGTAATGGTCTAGGGGAAATAAATCGTGCTTCTCTGATATGTATTTCATTTTATAAAGTTGTTCCCCTTAGACCATAAAACAAATAACAATTTTCAAAGGGCAGCTGAGTTAAGACGGCGCTCAAATGATCCGTTTTGAGAAATTGAATGGTCTAGGAGAAAAAACTCGCGCTTCAGATATATTTCTTTTTCTATAGTTGTTTCCTTTAGATCATAATATTGATATTATTATTCAAAAGTTGTCTCCCTTAGACCATTGCATAAGAGCCTACCTAAGACGATTGTTTTAGTATTCCAATGATTTCATGGTCTAGGGTAAATAACTCCTACTTCTGATTTATTTCATTTTCTAACGTTGTTAGCCTTAGACCATAACATTAATTTTATTTTTCAAAAGTTGTCTCCCTTAGACTAGCTAACACGCACGTATTTTGTATTTGTATTTTATGTAAAGCGATAATATGTTGTAATTATCTAGGGAAAATAACTCGTGCTATCTTTATATTTCATTTTCTAAAGTTGTTTCCCTTAGACCATGAAACAAATAACATTTTCAAAAGTTGTCTCCCTAAGACTATTCAGAAATTGAATGGTCTAGGGGAAATAACTCGTGCTTCAGATATATTTCGTTTTCTGTAGTTGTTTCCCTTAGACCATAACGTTGATTCTATTTTCCAAAAGTTGTCTCCCTTAGACCATAAAACAAATACTATTTTTCAAAACTTATCTCCCTTAGACAATTGCAGAGCAGCCCCTTAGCTAAGACGGCGCCGCTGAAATGATCTGATTTCAGAAGCTCTTCTAGTTTAGTTGAATCGTATTAAATTCTCATGCTTTTTACATAGAAGTATACAATGGATCGATGGACTGAAAGCTCATAGCTTATTTTAGGGCCTCTCTTATAAAGATTGATTTTCAGGAAGCACGGTGAATATTTTACATGTTCAGAAAATATCAGCTTACTTTAGTTGTATAATTTATCACGCAAGAAAAAGTTGACGAATTGACGAAATTGATGAAGCAGCAGCAGCTTGTCACTCATCAATTCGTCGCTCTTCAAGCCAAATTCACAAATAATTTGAAGTTCGTCACTCGTCAACCTAACTTAAAAAGGTCACGGTTCGTCACTCGTCAACCTTACTTCACGGACCTAAAAACATGTCACAATTCGTCACTCGTCAACCTAACTTCACGGACCTTGTCTATGTATATATTAAACCATATTGGCATTAGCTTGCATTAGGAGGGTATCATCCGTCATATTTTTATTATTCTACACGGTCATGGTCAAACATATTAACCTAAATGTATGTGAAATGATAATAGTATTATATTTGTCATCTGTGTAGACCAAGATAAGACTCCTATGTTCAACAGTGTTTTTGGCTTCTGAAAAAGATCACGGTGAATTATGTGAAATACAAACAAGAATCAACACACTTACGTCATGATAGTATAATACATCGTTCAACAAGCTCGGGATTACGTTAATATTACCCGAAACGAAATAGCATATGTGAGTTATAATGATCAAGATCAGTCGTTACTTTCAAGATAATAGTTAACTAAAGATAAAGATTTTCATCAACGTTTTCAGCATGATTATAAATTCAATGTGTGCCAATATATATTTGAAACAGTCTTGTGCCCGAGAGTTTTCGATGGTTGGTGGCTAAGGGGAAACACGAAGAAGCTCGACTGACGATGGAGAGAGTAGCACGAATAAACAAACAGGCGGCTCCCGATTACGACCGGCTAGCCAAGGCAATCACAGTCCATAATAACAAAGAATCCTCGGAGAAATATACAATTTTTGTGCTTTTCCGCCGACGCGAGCTTCTTCGACTCACCATTCCAATGATGACTACGTGGTTAGGCATTTCTTTTAATATTCTTGAGTCGACGAATCCGACAATCGGAGGATTAAACATTTAATGGCGACTAAATGTCATCCTTATATAGTCGTTCTTTAGGAATGATCGCTCTCCAGAATGCTTGTTATTACAATAGTTATCGCCCTTTATCATAGAGGCGTCGCATGCTGTTATACTTCCGCTATACCAAACCGTGACTAATAGCTGGTTAGTCAATTTGCAAATCAGCTTTGAAGCGTGCAGAAACGGTGACTGATTACTGTAATTGTTGTTAGTTGTTAATCTCGTATTCGTTCTATTATAACGTTATTACTCGTTACAATTGATTAGCCATAATGTTACATGATGACATAATACTAAATACTATATATTTTTGTCAATGTTTAACTTTAAAAGATGTCTTCATAAAATAAGTAATCTATTTGATGCAGGTGATTGTACTGCATACTTATAGAGGCGCTTGTACAAAGGTCAGACTAAGGTCAACATTTTCGAGTAATATTTATATTTTCGTTTGCATTTCGACACTGATCTTCTTACAGGTTAACGCTGGGTTGTGTGTCTTACGGCATCAACTTTGGTATAAAGCAGCTCTCCGGCGATATTTATTTGAATATTTTAATATTCAGTGTGGCCTCCATACCGTCTAAACTACTCTCTATGTATCTACAAAACAGGTATTTCAACAGTAGCATTCTTATCTTTACGCGAGATTTCAAACATGGTCTGCTGCAGAGATTCTTACATTCACCTGATATGTACGAAAGTGAGACAAGGGTAAATAATTGTCTTATTGTTCACAGACTTGAACCCCCTATTGTGAGCAGTGTTAACTTTTATGAATTGTTCTTGCCATTGTTGCTAACACCGGTCAGGTCAGTCTATGATGCTACATGGTCGACTAACACTGAGTGTGTTTTAGGATACTATTTATACAGGAATGATGTAAACGTGTTATACTCGACCCTCTTCGTTCGAAAACCGACATTCTGCAGCAGACGACTTTGAAAACATATAGACAAACTTCGGAAAATCCATCTTTGAATGAAAGTACAATAATTAAATAAAGTTGAAAACATTGTGGCCAATGGAGAAATGGCTAATCATGAGCAAGTTCTCCCTTTGACGCAGTGTTTTTAAACTGCTGCAGATGTGTCGAAATGCGTATACAAATGGGAAAGTGGAAACTATCACAATCCGATCAAATTACAGACTGTTATGGTTGGATTTTGGTCGTAACCGTTTTACCCAAACACTTTAGGGATACTTTCACGTCCAGATGGCGAATATACCACAACCAGATCAAACTACGCTTAGTTCTGGATCTTCCCTGGTCGTCAAGTCACAATCCCTGATCGCCCAGTGTCTGTCTTCTGTCCAATCTCATTAAAAGCAGAACTAAATCTATGTATATAGATCTGATGATTGCCCCATACAGATCGTCTCAGATTGACCTTTGCGTCAGCCAATCTAATTGTCGCTTACCAAATATAAAACGACATAAAGAAGCGGTGATTTTCGAGAGTTCTGATTGCATATCACGGGCGTTAGTTGTATTGTGCGTTTTCATTGGACATAAAGACCGAGCACGTGCTCATGAGTATTTAAAGTGTATGAGGTCAATATATACGGGGTAGTCGGATCCAATGTACGTACAGCGAAGTATTTTGGTCTGATTTTAATAAGATTGTCTTCTGTCTGTCGTCAATAATTTGCATGTAAGTATTTCAGAGGCTACAGTGGTCACATTATCTCCATCAAACTTTGTGAAACTATGTGTCTAGATGATATCTATCATAAGTTCAATAGGGATCATGTCGGTGAACAAATGCCACTTGGCTAGATTTAAGTTGAAACACAAAATATTTGTCTTGGTGATATCTAGCATGAATTCAAATATAGGTCATGTTGGGTAAAACAGCTGGGACACTAAGGCAATTTAATTAAAATATTGTGGACGATCTAGAAGCCGCATTATTTACTTAAGCTTGTGGGAATTTTATCATAATGCTTCTACTTTGTTATATCTAGAGTAAGTTTAAAATGTTGTAATGTCAGATAAAAATAAATTGGTCATTATGTCAAGTTTAAGAAAGTTCGTGTGGACACTCTAGATGCCAATTCTTTAACTTAGCATGTTTAAACTTTGTCATCATATTTGTCTTGTGTTTAAATACAGATCATGTGGAGTCAAACACTAAGTACTTCACTTTAAGAAATGTAGTCCAGGGGCCGCAATTTTTACTTATCTGTGAAATGATTTCTTTAAGCATTATGTATGAATATCTTATCCATATACGTCTAAATACTCAGGTGATCGTTACAGGGTCACCTTGGCCCAAACACGTTTTTCTACACGTAAATGTACATGATTCAACAGTTTTTACACGTTTTGGCTTCTTTTTCAAAGGTTTGGACGTAAGCCTGCAACCATATTTGCATTTTCATTATGTTTGGTCGGTGGTCTGGTTGTTGGTATAGCACAGTATACAGGTGAGTGTGTAATCATAATCAAAGAAAAGTGGAAGAACCGTCAGCTAATCCTGCTTATAACTATTTCTGAATAAACGACGTTTTCAATTAGCCGTGATAGTTTACTCGGCAAGAACCATTGCTATCAACCAATGGGTCGTGAGTTAGAACTCAGGCTAGGCCATCGATTATTTCCAACGATTGATATTAAAGTCACTGTGACTAGTGTCATACATTTTGCCGATCAGCTAATATATTACTTGTCAATCAGGATATGAAATCGATACCTACTTCTTGGACTTGCATCCTAGACCGAATTTAACCCTTTTGCCTTATACACCCGACTTTCGACAACCAAATATACGAGAATGTGAAATATCACGTTAATAACATTCACTTGGATTTAATTGAATAGATGCACAAGCATATATTTATCTACAATTGTCAATTAAGCTTGATGATTTGCTGGAGAACACCTCATATCGATATGTTCATGCCAAACGGTTGTAGTCTACCTACATATTGCAATAACCGTTTACGATAGATAATAACTTTTTACAGATGTTGCACAGAACCAGCTGACGTTATACTTTGCGCTATTAGCTAACGTTGGCGTTGACGGTGCATGGGGACCAGTACAGACACACGAAATAGAACTGTATCCAACCGTCATCAGGTTAGTCTTCAAGCTATCAATTAGGCTTCACTCAAAAAGGCGTCATCGTCGTCGATATCTTAAAACTATCTATTGGGCTTCGCTCAAAATGGCGTCATCGTCGTCGATATCGTCATACTATGTATTAGGCTTCACTCAATTATATTAGGGTTTACACAAACTGGCGTCATCGTCGTCCATATTTTCATACTACCTATTTGGCTTCACTCAAAGTGGCGTCATCGTTGTCCATATTTTCATACTACCTATTAGGCTTGACTTAAAACGGCGTCATCATCGTCCATAAAGTTAAAGTAACAGTAACAAGAAAACACGGGAACTTATTTGTACGTAAAATTTCCAACGTGATTTGACAGAATAACTGTTGTTAAAGACGTTACACATAGACCAATTTCGAGAGTTTTCTAGATTTTAGTCAGCTTTGAAAACATATTAGGAAAATATAATATAATGAAAACATATAAAGCTAAAACATTGTGGACACTTTGGACAATTTCTCCACCATTTCAAATGTCGTCTGCTGCAATACTTAAGTTTGGCACTAGAACTCGCTTGTAACAGAAAAGGGTAAAGCTCACATTTTGCATCCTCGGTACCCAGGCTATTCATAACACATATGATACCCTGGGCAAATTGGCTAGCGAAACTTCGTAAAGCGTGCACCTCGATTTTCTACGTAACTACGAGGGGTGTTCGGAAAGTGTCGGGACAAGTGCCGTAACATTTTTTTTTAAATATGCGTACACAATTCTTTTAACATACATAGCTCTATATAACTAGCGTCTTATTTTTAATTTTGTAATTTTGCTTTTGAAAATGAATAAATGGTATATAAAGCTATGTATGTTTAAAGAATTGTGTTCAATTATAAAAAAATAAGAATGTTAAGGCACGTGTCCCGATACTTTCCGAACACCCCTCGTACACTGTTATTACTGTACATCGCCTGAAATTTGTAGCATGCAACCAATCAAGCGGCTGGATTTCACCTCATGAATTATTCATGACTACGAAGTTTCGCTAGCCAATTTGCCCAGGGTATCATATATGTTATGAATAGCCTGGGTTCCGAGGATGACATTTTGAGAAAACACATCATCATACTTTCAATTAACATTTTTAGAAATACAGCGTTTGGTTTCCACAGTATTTTCTCCCGTCTAGGAGCTGTTATAGGACCACAGTTTGTTTATCTGGTATGTTTGATATTTTATTCAAATTAAGTTTCAACATAAATTCATGATGATATTTTGACACTGCTAGTAATATATGTTTAACTTTTGAGAAATAGATTTTCACTGCTTCCAATATCTCGAGTTCGATAGTATATTTATTTGAAACAGGGAAACAAAGTATTTATGTGGCTTATTTCAGGACGAGTTTGTTCCCGGTTTGCTCTATTTCATTGTGGCTGGATTGGCCTTCATCTCTATTATTGGGACGTTTACTTTGCCGGAAACCATGGACACTGCGTTACTTGACAACATATCAGCCGACATGGAAAGTCAGAGGAAGAAAGAAAAGTCTGCCTCTCAGAAAAGTGTTTAAATGGTCATCGAAGCGGAATTGCTTTACAATGTCGACATGATACTGGACCTTTGTTTAACGATGAACATTATTACGACATCCATTTTTATATATATTTCCATCGTGTGCGTCATTTTTTCTTTTTATAAAAGGATATTTACAAAGCTCAAGATCAGGCTATAAGGTCAAGTAATACTTAAGATTAGGAATATATCCGAGTAAACATAGATAGAAGTATATGTTTGTTTCCAGTATCTTGTATTTACAAAGGTCAGGATCAGGTTAATATAGTCAAGTAATAATTAAGATAAGGAATACATGCAGTGCTTTCATTAAGCGGACGTGGACGTAATATACGTCCAAAAAAAAATCCAAATAAAGTCCGAAAATTGAGTACTGGACGGTTATTATACGTCCAGAAATTCCCCAAAACGTCCGTGAATTTACCGTGACATGGACGTTTTCAGAATAACTCTAAATAAATTATTACATGTATATCCGAGTAAACATATAAAGAAGTATCTGCTTGTTGACAATAGCTTACATCTACGAAGGTCAGGATCAGGTTAATATAGTCAAGTAATACTTACGATAAGGAATATATCTGTGTAAACATAGATATACGTATCTGTTTGTAGCAACATCTTAAAATTACAAAGATCAGGATCAGTTTAATATAATCAAGTAATTCTTAAGAGTATGAATATATCCGAGTAAACATAGAAAGAAGTATCTGATTGTTGACAATATCTTATATATACAAAGGTCAGGATCAGCTTAATATAGTCAAGTAATACTTAAGATTGGGAATATATCCGAGTAAACACAGATTAGAATATCTGCTTGTTGGCAATATCTTAATTGCTCGTACAAGAGTATAAGGAGAGATACATTTTATACATTGTAAAAATCATTCGGCTTCAAAGGCTTGGCAGAACAGAACAGACATATGGTATAGTAACACGCGGCTTGGTTTGGTTTTGGTATACATTCCACGTTATGAACATGTAAACATTTGTTTGGATAGAATACAAAACCGCGTCATCCATTCATTGCTTACATTTATTAACAGACGTATACCATGAAGCTAACGACGTGACATACAATCTACAGGAATGTTAGAATATAGTCTCCTGGTGAGAACTATGTTGGCAACGTCGATTGAATACATTCGGGACTTTGGCGAAAAGGAAAGATACCGCGCAATCTGATCAGCATCTTCCCTGTTGGCAATCATGCCAAAGAAACATCTTGGAAGCAACGAAAAAAATTAGCTTTGTCCAAGAACCGACTATAAAAGTATTCAATCTGATCTGAATTTCATTAATTTTAAACCTTTCAAGGTTCGTTTTCGATTCCATTGGCTCATTTGAAAAACTGTTTTCAGTGTCTATGGTAATACTAATAAATATTCCAGATAGCGACGTGTTCCGTGTCCGTGTTCCATGTCCTTAACCCCTTTCAATCCTTGTTGTAGAAAGTCTTGCAATTGGAATAATCCATAGCTGATTCTAAGAATATCAGGATAAACATTTGGGGATGAACAGCAAACAGTTTAGACCCTGGTCAGACGGCGCTGATGCCACGGCTCGCCTGGCTCTGTACTGATGGCCAAAATGTCACAAAATCGGTTTCAGAAGTCAAACGGTTGAACCAGAAGTTCACACCCAGATTCAATGTTATTAGTATTACATATATTCGTCTCATTCAGACGATTCTTTTGTATATCAGAACATTTGCTTGAATAAATTAATAAGAGAATATAAAAGGAAGTATATCATTTTAAAAAATTAGACTTTTTGCACTCTTTCTTTTGTCCCCTAGGTCGTATCTTGGGTTTTTATACCCGTTGTTTGTTCTGTGTCAATTTGTCTTTTCTTACATTTTCTGTAAAAGCAAATAATTTGGTGATAATGGTGGTTATAATGGTCCTTATAATGATGATGATAATGTTGTTTTTGATTAATGAGCTAGATGCTCCTGGAAACCCAGCAGTAACGTAATCACTACCACTGTGGAGAAAGACCTGCCTGTGCATAATTATATGCACTGGCTTCCGAGTTTTCATTCGAGAAAATTTGAAAAAAAAGCACAAAACCTTTATACCTTGTTGAACTACTACAAACTAGTCTCTATATGGTCCATAGCACTAATATAATAATGACTGTAATGACTGTAATGTTATCGTAAGAGAACATTCGGGGAATACCACACACAGGACCGTGTTACTATAAATAGCCTCTCTATATGGTATTAAATACAAATTACTATTATAGTTAAGAACATTTCCACAATATTAATTGATTGGGGTTTAACGCCGTTTTTAACATTTTCTCAGTCATATCACGGCGGCCAGTTCACCTACTCATGTATTTCCTGGTTTTCTCACACCAGTACTCCACACAACAATCTTCCCAAACTGGCCACTTTTCCACATAGACTTAGCCCATTGGTGGAAGACGAATGACGCATGTCGCATTGACTTTTGTCAAACATCGGAAAAAAAGTTGGCCGGGCCTGGACTGACAGCCCGCGTCGCTACCGACTGAGCTACCGAGGCTCCACAAGAAGGAGGTTTCTTTGAAATCCATATACCGCTGTGTCAGATAGGAGCTACATGAACAAGAAATTGTTTATGAGCAGATGGACGATCGGCCGTTAAGTGAAAATGCAAAATTAAAATGTTTCTTTTTGTTTTACTCTATAACATTGTAAGTCGAAAGAAGTACGTAATATATGGTTTGAATAAGCTTACCTTTTACACAGGAAATAAATAACCGGTAAACTTAGAAGGGCGATAAGTCCGACAATTACAGCAGGGACAATAATAGTAACGGTATCAGAGTCATCTCCCTTATCCGACTGAAAAAATAACTCGGATCAATTAACCTACTGTGTGCACTGAGGCTTTAACCTTTCCCACAAGTGACATGCAGCAAATCTGCAGCAGACGACTTTGAAAACATATAGACAAAACTATATGATAAAGATCTGTAACTGAAAGTCGATTATTAAATGTATTGTATTGTATACATAGAGTTGAAAACATTGTGACAAATGTTGAGTTAAGTTATTAACCCTTTCCCACAATTTATTCTAGAGTCTATGATGCAGGTGCGTCAAAATACGACCGCATACATATGCTTTCTTGGCCTAAATTACATGCATTGGTTACTCTAGTATTTCTAAATGTCCATTCATTAATAAATATACATGTATATGGCAATGGAAACTTACAAATGACCTTAACTATGGAGGTTCAAGTGAGGGAAAAATTCACTTTTCCTATTCTGAAATCAATACTAAATTAATAAATATATATAATGTATATATCCTGGTCACACGGCTAGTCTGATTCTTTATTGGTGGTTGCACAACATTCACTTAAGTTCTTCCACCGGTCAATGGGTTAATCTCATTGAGACCATTCTTTTGAGTATCAGAACATTTGCTTAACCCTTTCCACCTGCAGACGCCTTTTGACGCAATAACAGCAGACGACTTTTGAAAACATCGTGGCCAAAGGTGAAATTGTTCATGAGCAGTTTCTCCTTTGGCCACAATGTGTTAAACTTTATTCAACAATTTAGCTATCTTTTATGGAGACTTTTCAGGTTTTTGTCACCATGTTTTCAAAGTCGTCTGCTGCAGATTTGATGTACGTGGGAAAGGTTTAACTCAAGTAAGCCTGGCTCTATACTGGTGACACAAGCTTCACAAACTCGGTTCCACGAGTTAACTGGTTCACTGCCGCATTTCACAAAGTCGACTCTTCCATATTGAAAATTGGACCACTCCATTTTTCCTCCAACAGGGAATTTGGTAAAATATTATGTCTAAGTGGCAAACAATGCATATGTCACGAGAGTGAACGCGTTACGAGCTGTCTCACCTGAATCTGCATTGTTTGTAAGGTCGTTTAATTGAATTTGGCAGCAAAAAAGTTAAAATAGTTAACCCTTTCCCTCATACGACAATTCTGCAGCAGACGACTTTGAACGTATTTTGTCAAAACATAGAAAATCTCCATAGTTGAATGGATAACCTATGACAAAAAGTGGAAAAACATTGTGGCAAAAGGAGAAATTGCACGTTTTGTGCAATTTCTTCTTTTGTCACTATGTTTTCAAAAAGCCGTCTGCTGCAGAGGCGTCAGAAAGTGTCTATATGAGGGAAAGACTTAAAGCAATACTACAGATCTACGGTCCACAGTCAATACCCGGTAAGGTCGTGCTGTTACGTGGGAACAGAAGGTTTGGAACATCAATTCAATCACACTGGTATTAACTGTTGGTCCCCCCTGATCATAAGATACGATCCAGCTTATCTGTCTGAAAGAAAAATAAACATGGTGTAGAATAAGCCATCATTTTTTTTTTTTTATTGTGGGGTTTCACGTCGTTTTCAACATTATTTCAGTTAGATCACGTCAACAGTTCACACATTCATGATCCTTGGGTAAACAAACCAGTACTAGGCTAGGAAATCTGCATTTCCCTAGAACACATCACCGTAAAAGTTTGGTCGCGACGCCCGTCGAACCTGGTCCCAAATCCCCGACACTGAACACTCGGCCACAGCGCATTCCCTTTTAATCCGCCGTGGTCGAGTGGTAAGCTTCGGGGATTTGAAACTGGGCGTCCCGGGTTCGATACTCAGTCGAGGCACGACGGTAATGGTGGAGTGTTTATGGGCAAGGCACATTTCCTAGCCTTGTACTGGTTTGTTTACCCAGGGATCACGAATAAGTGAACTGTCGCCGTGACAAAACTGAAATAATGTTGAAAGCGGCGTACAATCCTAATGTGTTTTTTTTAAAGGGGTAGTGTCGCCTTTAAGAAGGGAACAGTGAAAACCCAGGCACGTCTTTACATCACATTTCACCGCCTTCCTAGAACTTTCCCACGTGCAGATGCCTTTTGACAAATCTGCACGACTTTTGAAAACACTGTCACAAAGGGATTTATTGCTCATAATGAGCAATTGCTCTTTGTGCCATAATGTTATCAACACTGCTTTTTATTTATGGTTTTATTTTCATAGATTTGTGTTTTCAAAGTCTTCTGCTGTGATTGTGTTGAATGTTGGAAAGTGTTTAACCCTTTCCCTCATATAGACGCTTTCTGACGCCTCTGCAGCAGACTGCTTTTTGAAAACATAGTGACAAAAGAAGAAATTGCACAAAACGTGCAATTTCTCCTATTGCCACAATGTTTTCTACTTTTTGTCATAGGTTATCCATTCAATTATGGAGATTTTCTATGTTTTGACAAACTACGTTCAAAGTCGTCTGCTGCAGAATTGTCGTATCGTTGGACATTCCATTTTCGTTAGCATCCCTTTTTCGTGACGTCACTATTTTCGGGCTTATATCACGTGACTTTGTCCTTGCAGCCGATTTGGAACTGTAAAATTATTTCCCAATGGCCAATGTATTTGCCGACATATTTCAACAATAGAATGCATCTTCAACAGTTTTGTAACTTGTTGTCATGGGAGGAATAGCCAAAATACCCTTATTTTTTATATACCAAATGTAAAGAACAGTTTAAACCCCAAAAAAGTGGGAAAATCGGACATGAACATTTACCGTAGAAAGGGTATTTTGTTGTTTACAAAATGGCGGCTAGGGTCATGTGATTTGTTTGACCTAGTTAGGTCAATGCAATTTTTCATTGGATTTCACATTCCTAAAGGTGCTTACGCATAGAGATGTAAAACAACTAAAATATTTTAAATAATATCCCATTAGAAATATGGCAATTTTGAAATCTGTATTGATCTTTGTGATGATATAAATATAGGATGCTTACAGGGTCCAAACATCCATGCAAACCCTTTAGGTTGACACAGTGGGATAAAAAATGAGAAAGGAAAATAAGTTTAACGAAGATTCAAAGTTTAGTAATTAAAAAAAAAAAAGTTCATATTTATATCAAGGATAATTTCAAATTAATTGATTAAAACTATATAAAATGTTTAATTACTTCAGTTTTTTAGTTTTCAATATGTTACGACCTATTGCCCCTTTTAAAAAAAAAATATTTTTTGTGTGTGTTGTCTTTATAGAAACTGCAAAGTGCCAAAATAATGACGTCACGAAAAAAGGATAACAATTTCGGCTTCTGACTTGTTGAACACATGTGTATTCAAGATTTTTTTTTTTGTGAATTATTAGTTTTCAAAGGATTTTTTGCTCGAAACTTGGAGGAAATAAATAAATCTTTCAGATAAGACATGACATTTCGTATCATTCACCTTCTGCATATTTTGTCTTTGAAGCCTTACACTCACGAATTACGGATGCTCGAGGATATGTGGGAAAGGGTTAACATCGTTGGTAGCAACTGTTTTCCTTTTACGCTAGTTATTGTTTTTTGTTTTTAAATGTTGTTAAACTAAGAATTGACGAAGATCATTTTATAAACAATTTCAATATATTGAAATGTTCGTTCTTTTATAACAACGTTATAGTACCGTTATATATGACAATAAGAAAAGCGATAAAGTTACGTCCTGCATATTACGTCACGATATATATTTGCGATAAGAAAACGCCAAAGCACGGCTACATCTATCATTTTTTTTTTCAAAATACAAGGTCAGAAACGAGACATCACATTTCATCGATTGTTTATATAAAAAAACAATGTTTATTAGCCGAATTACGAGAAAAACAACATTATGGACTCTGCGTAATGTATCGACCCAGATCAGCCTGCACAGTCCGCACAGGCTAACATTCCGTCTCTGGGCGATTGAGGTATAGAATAATGATTCCCGAAACAGAAAATCAACAGGAGGCGAAAAGTGTGTATCCGGGTAAGCCTGTGTGGCATGCTTAGGCTGATCCGGGTCGATACTTTACGCAGAGTCCACAATGTTGGTTTTCTCTTCGGACGGCTCATATCAATATATCTGCGTAATGTATCGACCAGATCAGCCTGCGCTGTCCGCGCAGACTGATCCGGCCGATACATTCCGTCTAAGGGGGGTAGATAGAGTAGTGATTCCTGAAACAGAAAATCCACAGGAGGCGAACAGTGTCTATCCGGGTAAGCCTGCACGGCATGCTAAGGCTGATCCGGGTCGATACTTTACGCAGAGTCCACACTGTTGGGTTTCTCTTCGGACGGATCATATTCCATTGAACTTTTAATGCAATAACTCGTAAATCTCGTGATTAAACCTGCCAATTACAAATTCGTGCAGACGCACTGGTTTATTACAAGCGCGTGAATATCACACCGGTATAATTCCCGTATGAACAATCCATTGATAAATAAACTGAACTTAATAAATTAAAACTACCGAGGTTTGGGTTTGGAGTGGCATGGATCAAAATTAAATACATATATTGAAATGTTAAGATGACCAAACTGACACGACTATAGCATTGTAGCCTACCGAAATGAGACTATTTTACCTAACCATTTGGACAACATCGCACGAAAACCTACATTCGGGTTTTCGCGACCAGGAAAGATCCAGATCAGCCTGCTTTTCTGCTGAAACTTGTCAGTTTAAGGTCAATGTTAAAATTAATAACATAAATCCCGGAAGGCATCCGCCGTAGCCGATTGGTTAACCCTTTCCCTCATACGACAATTCTGCAGAAGACGACTTTGAACATATTTTGTCAAAAAATAGAAAAATCTCTATAATTGAATGGATAACCTATGAGTAAAAGTGGAAAACATTGTGGCAAAAGGAGAAATTGCACGTTTTGTGCAATTTCTTCTTTTGTCACTATGTTTTCAAAAAGCCGTCTGCTGCAGAGGCGTCAGAAAGCGTCTATATGAGGGAAAGGGTTAACTTGTGGGATTTGAAACCGGACATCCCGTTTTCTATCCAATCTCGCGGCGTTCATGGAGGGGTACCCATGGGCAAGGTACATTTCCTAGCCAAGTATTGGTTTGTCGACCCAGGTATCACGAATAAGTCAACTGTCGCCGTGATATAACTGAAATTATGTCCAAAACGGCGTTAAACTCAAATGAAACGATACAAATAGAGCCTAGTGCTTTTCGCACCGCGCTATAATTACCTTATGTTATTTTCTATTCCTTTTTCAATGAAATTGATGTTTAAAGTGTCATTCAAATAGTCAAGTTGATCCATTGTGTATTCCATTACAAATGATTTCAGTTGACTGAAAGTCCGGGTATCATTCAAGTCCATCGTAATTATTCCTGAAAAACATTTGTATCAGCGATCTACAGCCATTTGTCTTGCATTATATTCAAGATCTTGTTAACACTTTTCTATATTTGCGGCAGACAGGTTTGAAAACACCTAGACAAGATAATTGAATCTATATACATGTACATGAAAGTTTAATTATTAAATAGAGATGTAAACTTTTTTTTGCAAAGGGAGCAATAACTCATACTGAACAATTCGTCCTCGGAGTGCAAAGCTATGGTATCCCATTCTTGACTATATAATATTGAGTTGCCATAGTGATGCATACGGGGACATTTTTCATTCTGACTCACTGCTTTCAAAAATCGTCTGCAACAAATACATGCAAGTCGAAAATGAGACCATATAACATGTAGAATATGGTTAATGTGATGCATTCGAGACATAACATGTAACAATGTCATTAACTGTTTATTATCCCTTTCCCTCATATAGACGCTTTCTGACGCCTCTGCAGCAGACGGCTTTTTGAAAACAAAGTGACAAAAGAAGACATTGCACACAACGTGCAATGTCTCCTTTTGCCACAATGTTTTCCCCTTTTTGTTATAGGTTATCCATTCAATTATGGAGATTTTCTATGTTTTGACAAAATACGTTCAAAGTCGTCTGCTGCAGAATTGTCGTATGAGGGAAAGAGTTATACGGATAGTTTGAGGGCTTTATTGGATGGTGTTTTACGCCGCTTTCAACAACTGTTTCAATTATAGTACGGCCTTTTACGGGTAGGTTACCATAACTACTGTTCCATTTATCCTACCAGCGGTGAGTTAGTCCTAATGCTTAACCCACAACCCGGAGCGCAAAGGAGAGAAAACAATTAGTACCATTTTAATATTTTTGGTATGACCCGGCCGGGGATCGAAACACCAACCTCCCGCACCCTAGGCGGCAATCTACGACTACACCGTCGAGGCGGTATGTACGGACAGTCACACGACGTTGTGAAGTCTCTTAACATTTCCATTAAAGAATGCATTTCAGATATCGCATCAGAATTGGGTCACGTAATATGAAAGCAGACCTGTGGGACATTGCACAGGCTGTCATCCCTTTCCCACATACAACAAATCGGCAGCAGACGACTTTGAAAACATCTAGAATAAAATATGATATAATATAAATGAAAGCAATATAATTTGAATCAAGTTTAATACATTTTGGCTAAAGGATTAGCAATTTCTTTTTTGCAGCAATGTAGTCAAAAGTCGTCTGCTACAGCTGGGTCAAATTTCGTCTTCAGGAGGTCGGGAAAATGTTAAGGACTTGCCCCGATAACCACCTAGCGAGTCGAACACACGCTCTGAAACACTTATGACCAAAACATATATTCAAGTATGTAAATTGATCGTTATTTCCAATGTATGTCAACATCTTATCTAATCTGTATTTGTGCTTACTCACGCTACACCATACAACATTTCTGACAATTGTGACGGGACGACCGAACTATGCAAGTAATACGGATTAAATTAACACTAATGTGTAGGTTGAACATTGGTTTTTACTAAAGAAAAACGCCCATGTATGAATGACATGCGCGGAGGCAATAGCCCATAACCCTTGACCTACATAATTCCTGAAATGGTATCATTGCCCCTTGGTTTTTGGCAAAATCTGATCATGTGTATGGGCTAAATGTAGTTTAATATTGATAAATGTGTGGCGAACAATGTAGACAAAGATCAAACTGTGCGAACAGTGCTGATCGTGACCAGGCTGCGTGGAAGGGGGACGGCTGCTTTTGGTCGCTAAGTCCTCAAGGTCGGTATTCCCATGGATTTGCCCACTTACCTTTGTTGACGGAAGTCACATTGTAAATGCATCCATAGACGGATGTACTTGGTTTGGAAGAAGATGCAAACGGTATTGTACTCGGGGTTACATGTGCGGACGTCGATCTGTATCCTATGTCACGTGTAGAGATACTTTGTGTTTGGCTTGTATCGTCGGTATGTTGGTTCGTATTCATCGTCGGCATCGGTGTTGTTGTAATTGGTGTTTGATGAGTGTCTGTATGAAACCGTTGTGTACTTGTTTGCAAATTAAGAGTAGTATTTGGTGATGGTTCAGACAAGTTGGTAGGGACTTTTGTAATCACTATTGTTGATGTTATAGGTCTCCTTGTAGACATTATGACCGTCTGTGATGGTGGTACCGGAGTGTGTGAAAACGATGCTGATGTTGAATGGACCGTCCTGGTTACCGTCTCCGTGGATGGGGTCGGTGTACGAGTTGTTGTCTGTACAGTTGATGAAGGTCGAGAAACTGTGGCCGAACAATCCTTTCCTTAAAGTTAAATGAAATTAATATAATGTCAAATAGATACGGTGAGACCTTTTTGACGGTAGGAATAGCGTCGATATTTGTTTCGAAGAACTAGTTACTATGTGCATCAATCTTTGTATATTTATATTCCAATGCCAAGTTTACCATTTTGTAGAATAGTTCCCTTCAAAAAGAGACTGCTATAATGGACATGGTAGGTCTTTATGTAACTTTAAAAGTATCGGATCAGATCAGCCGTTGACATTACAAAATACGAAATTGGCAAAGTCACTCGAAAATTGATCTTCGGAGGCACATCTCTGGGTCTAGCATTGGTATTTCACCAAGTTACCATGAACACTGTACTGTTCGAGTGCTATCTGAGAACACTGTTTGATTGGTAGAAACTCACACATACTTATAAATCATACGTACCAGGTCTGCATTGTGTCTGCCCATTCTCGTCACAATAGTGGAGGTAATCAGACTGACACTTCACGTCACATTTCTTACCATAGTAACCCATGTCACAGTGCACGCCGATTTCAATATCCAACCTACGGGCAGATAAACAGAGTACATCAGGACAAATTCACCTTTATAATGCGGAATTTCTGCAACTTTTTTATTTTTGTTTTTCATTGTTATGACATACGCACTCGGTTGAATGTACGACGACCCTCCGGTCAAACAGATAAATCAGATGTGAATTATATAGCATGCTCTTACCAAATGACCCAACACTTTCAAACACAATATTAGTGTTATATAAATGACAAAAAAAAACCCCAAAAAAACCCAGTAATAAACAAAATTTACTGAGTTTAAGGTAGATACTCAACTCGGGTTCGAGTTATAACAAATACTGACGTTACTTAAATTCACTTCATGCTGCTACTTTTTCACAATGTAACGACAATTACTAAAAATGACTTAAATTGCCAACGATCGTTTATGTAATATATACTTTATTAATAATTGAACCTTTAATACGAAAACAATATGCAATTTCGTTTAAAGATAATAAACAGGAAAAAAGAAATCAATAACATTTTAAACTTTCTGAAATGGTACAACTTCGCTTATTCCATCGCGGCAGAATGGTTAGCGTCGGGGATTTGGAACCAGGCGTGCCGGTTCGATCCCCTGTCTCGGCTGTCAAAGAGGAATGCCCTTAGGCAAGGCACATTTCCTAGCCTGGTACCTGGTTTGTTTATCCAGAAATTATGAGTAAGTGAACAGTGGCCGTGTTATAAATTGAAAAATGCAGACAACGACAAAAGAAATATTGATTTTGATTATGTATAAAATAGCGGTCATGAACTAAAGCAAAGCGGATGGAAAACTAATATCGACATTTATGGTCCTAGTATGCTGTATTAATTCCGATGTACACACATGTTACAGGTAACACATATATATATAATACAAGAATTTTGAACAAAAGTTATTTTACCCACATAGCAGATTCGCGCAAACGCACTCAATTACAACGTGAGTGGTCGAGTCCCGGTAGCTCAGTCGGTAACGACGCGGGCTGTCAATCCAGGGGTTGTGAGTTCGAATCCCGGCTCGGCCAACTTTCTTTCTGACGTTTGACAAAAGTCATTGCGACATGCGTCATTCGTCTTCCACCAATGGGCTCAGTCTATGTGGAAAAGCAGCCAGTTGCTTGGGAAGATTGTTGTGTGGAGTACTGGTGTGTGAAAACCAGGTGAGTAGGTGAACTGGCCGCCGTGATATGACTGAGAAATTGTTAAAAACGGCGTTAAACCCCAATCAATCAATCAATCAATCAATCAACAACGTGAGTGTAAATATCAATTGAGATATAATTTCAAAGGTAGATACATCAAGCACCAAAACAAACGTTGTCAATGACCTACTCACGTTGATGTGGATCCACGGAGCGGTATCAAATTGACGTTACCATGTGTCCCATTTTTGTCCGGTGCAAAAGTATACACGTACTGCATGTAGTCCATCTTTTCTCGCGCACCAACACCGATTTCGTGAGTATCATCATCGTACACCGTGACTTTCGCTATAACAACACCCTTCAAGGAAATTTACACGGATTAAAAGATGAGTGTTTCAAGTGTATTTTCAAGAAATATGTTAATTTCAAAGACGTTCATATGGGTAGACAAATCATGTATGTTTCACCCAATAGCCTAGCAAGTAAGAACATGAGCTATCAATACCAAGATGATGGGTTTGAACCCTGCTCTATAACTATGGTCACCGATTTAAACAGTTGTTTTAACATATATTGAAACAAAATCAGTTACCACGGGAACCGGAACAACATTTATTTTGTCAAACCTGTCAACAGATCAAGGAGGAACAACCCAAATAACGAATGCACGTTAGTAACGCTTTCCCTCATACGACAATGCTGCAGCAGACGACTTTGAATATATGTTGTCAAAAAATGGAAAATCTCTTTAATTGAATTCATAACCTATAACTAAAAGTGGAAAACATTGTGTCAAAAAAAGAAATTATTTCAGAGCTCTGATTTAGCCATGATCCCTTGGTAAACAGGCCAGTACTAGGCTAGGAAATGTACCTTGCCTAAGGGCACTCCACCATGACCGCCACGCCGCGACTGGGGATCGAACCCGTGACACCCAGTTCCAAATCCCCTACGCTAATTGATTCCTCCATTTCAAATAAAACAGAATTAGTAAATATTATGAACATACCTAGATCTGTTTCTACATATACAAACACATTGTTCAAACTTCATTTAATAGTTTGGTCAGGTGTTCAATAACCAGATGTTTCAAGTCAATACAAAAAGATATCCGCTTTTATCCTGAATGTTTACTACTTTTTTTTTTTACTAAATACGCTGTTGAATATCAATTACGCTGTTGAATATCAATCACAGGTGAGTCTTGTTTTAGTAATTTAAAGTTACGATGAATCATCCACACAGGATTTCTATGAACATGTATTATTCCTTAGTACTTTTCCTCCGAGGTGTATGTAAATTCATTCCACAAATTTACAGATTTGTCAATATTACAAATGCTTAGAACTTGAATGACTAGTTTCTGTTTGGGACAGAAAAAAGAGAGATGATTCTCGTTTTCTTATACAGACGACATTTGCAGTTTAAGCAAAAGACGACTTTAAAAATCATTGAGTGAAAATGGAGTATTAATAATATTGACAAGTTTCACTTTTTTTCTCACAACGTATGTTTTAAAGCCGACGATTTTTTAAATGGCAATTCGGGTAAATCGTTATAAAAATTCAAAAGATTTTGTTGTGCGTATATTGGAACCGACGACACTGCATATTGACCCCAATATTCATAAGCAGGTTGTCGTTTTTCTGTCCCGAATGAGATCGCACGATACAACCAATTTAACCCTTTCCCTCATATAGACGCTTTCTGACGCCTCTGCAGCAGACAGCTTTTTGAAAACATAGTGACAAAAGAAGAAATTGCACAAAACGTGCAATTTCTCCTTTTGCCACAATGTTTTCTACTTTAAATAGTCATAGGTTATCCATTCAATTGTGGAGATTTTCTATGTTTTGACAAAATACGTTCAAAGTCGTCTGCTGCAGAATTGTCGTATGAGGGAAAGGGTTAAATCAAACGTGTTACTTTAAAATCGGAACACTGGTCCATCTCCGTTTCTTTACCTTTTTTATTTATACGGGTTATCTCTATCTCAAACTATTTTGTAGACAACAATTTAATGCTGATGCAAAAGTTCATCTGAAACGAACCTTAAAAGGCAGTCGTCAGACCTATATGATCGTTTTTTGATATTGCAGCGAAGTTTATGTCTGATTTTAATGAGCTTGTAAGAAGTCTTACCGGATATTTGCTGACATGCATTCGTATTGGATTCCCAGTTCTTGTGTCACCGATGACGTCAGAGAACGTTATTGTATCCTTATTGGCGACATATCCAGTTGTTATGTTTCCAAGGGAACAACCATGCCTAAAACATTTTACATACAATAGATATTTAATCATTTATATTAAGTGTTATCAGGGGCAGTCTTAAGTTCCATTCGCTTTGGTATTACTCCATCAGTACTATATACTGTATTATCAATATTAATTTTGTTTATTTGGGGTTTTACGTTTTCAGTTATGTCACAGCGACAGTTCATTTACTCATGGTCCCTTGGGAAATAAACCAGTACTAGGCTAGGAAATTTGCCTTCTTTGCCCAAGGGCACTCCATCATGATCGCCGCGCCACCACTGTGATGCCCGGTTCCAAATCCCCGCCGCTTACCACTCGGCCAAAGCGGATTCCTAGTAATAGTAAAAGTACTATCATGATTATTACTTACTTATTGAATTATTTATTAAATTATTCTTTTTTTCTCTAATATCATGGAGTAGTTGTATTAGTAGATAAAGTAGTAGTAGTAGTAGTAGTGGTAGTAGTAGTAGTAGTAATAGTAATAGTAGTAATACTAGTAGTCGTCGTCGTCGTCGTCGTCGTAGTAGTAGTAGTAGTAGTAGTAGTAGTAGTAGTAGTAGTAGTAGTAGTAGTAGTAGTAGTAGTAGTAGTAGTAGTAGTAGTAGTTGTAGTAGTAGTAGTAGTAGTAGTAGTAGAAGTTGCAATTGCAGTAGTGGTTAAAGTTGTAGCAATAGTAGTAGTTATCGCAGAATTAGAAGCCAATAACAGTAGAAGAAACTTGCCCCGAGAAATCTTGAAGACAGAAAGCAAACAACGGATCACACTGGTTGGCAGGGCACGGGTTTCTCGTGGCATCACAGCATTGTTTGTTGGTCAGTATCCCCGAACTATTAAACTTCACCAGACGTATCTCAACCACAGCAGACGAACTGCAAAACTGAGAAAAATATCAACTTTGCCGATGCTTATAAAATGTATGTATATATACACGAGTATCTTATCAATGAAAATTGTGGTTTTCAATCTCAAATGTTTTAGTCATTGTATAAACTATCTGAACAATATTCATTATTTATTTTATTTTTGCTTTTGTTTGTTAATTTTACATAACTTTGTGTTATTTACTATAAGCAAATATGCCTGAATGTAATAACATATATTTTATTGTATTGTACTGTATATACGTACGTATGTATCTTTAATTTAACAATTAAGATGTTCAATGAGCTGCTATCGAAACATAAATTAAATACTCGTTAAAAGTCGGCGAATACGGATTATTTATGGAACACTATTCATAAAATATCAACACCATTTTCTTTCTTCTTTAAACTTTAAACGTGATGGGGAAAAGAAATATATATTTTTTAATTATGAAGAAAAAGTAAAGGCAGCCTTTTGGAATTTGAGTCTGGTAAGATTATAATTAAACAAATCATGTTCAAAATAATTAGCATTGAGCCCATTACCATCTTTAATTTCGACGTTATATAAATTATGATATATCCAAATAAATGTTTTCCTAACCCAAAACATGATATTCTATTTCATACTCTTCATCTATGAAAGTATCTTATGAAGGGGGTGTGGGTAAAAACGCATTTTGGAAAGATTATAATCTATTTTGAAAAATAAAGAAAATGCTTAGATTGAAAATGCTTAGATTGTAAATAAATTTCCCTTTTACACATGTAAATAAACAGATGAGCTAAAAACTAAAAGGTCACTTCAAAATGAAAACACAACATGGAGGCAATACAAAATTGGCAAAGTCATTCAAATGATTCTTCTCATAAGCATATTTACATAAAAGCAGTAACACAAACAAAGAAGTACTCCAAGCATCGTCGCTTATTTCAAATCTCCTCGTCGCTGGTTAAACTACGAATGTTTCAAAATGTGCCAAACAAAGTTATCAGGAAAGATTCGTTCCACAAAAGAACTATATCAGAGATAGTGGATTTAAGTTAATAAAGAGACGACCCTTTATTCACCTTTATTTTCTTATCAATCTTGTTGTGTTCAAGAAAACCGCGTATAAAATGTTCTTATAAATGTGTTTATAGATTCTGGTAATAATTCTTGTATGGAGGTTTATTCCATATGTCTTACCAAGATTATTTTAAGGCCCGTTTCCAAGCATTTCTATTCTAATTTAAGATTCAAGTTTGATGCAGTTCAAAATGAATTATGTGTATCGGTTACTTGGATAATGCTATTGTTCCTATAAGCAGGTGTTAGGTTGTGGGAAGAGATGTGAGACACTTGACTATCTTAATAAATGGTAGCCAATGGTGTCATTTTATTGGCATGACACGCACAGTAGGCTTTTGAAGATTTGTTATTGTTATCACATTATTTTAAGAACACGTCCAAAACAGATAAAAAAATAGTACGAAGAATAGAATACTTTTATAACATGCATGGAAATAACTATATAATTTCAAACTTTGCAGCATGAACTTCTTAACACAAATAACTAACATGGGACTCTAAATTTAACTTATTATCAACATGGATACAACGTAGTTTAATCACGACTGATAATCTGATGTCTAAGTTTTTGTTTTACCCAGATACATTGCATTTGTATTATTGGTATCACTATACCTGATATTGTTCTGGCATCCTATGTTGATACTTCCCAAACAGGTCTGCATATTTTCTTAATTAATTTGATATCTTTATTTGCAGTGTGAAAAGTTGCGTCATCAATGTACATATCAATTTAAGCGTTGTCTGTATACATTGACATATCATTCACATATCATATAAGAAACACTATTGAGTCGATCTAGAATGTAGCCTTGACGGACATCATACTTTGTTTAATCCTGGTAAATACGTTGTATTATTAAATTGGTATTGTTGCGTCCGATCACAAAAGTAAGACTTAATCAATAATCAATTGAATTAATTAAGTTTGCTGCATCTGTATGAAAGTAGTATATGGTTGGTTTGTCAATAAAGATCGTGTAATCTACTCAATCAAAAGTTTTTACCATGTCTTAAGATAATGCTCCAACAAAATTACCCTGGTCAATTGCATAAAGGCTTCAATCATCAATTCATTTTGAAAAAGCGGACTGACAAGAGTGATTTATTCTGAAACATTATTGGTATTTATGAAGGAGTTCATTTTCTTGTAAATAGTCTGAGATAAGAGAAACAATATGCGTTTCAGTCAATTTTATTGGTAAAGTTGATATAGGTCTGTAGTTTCTTGTCACCTTTCTTGAAAATGGCTCTAATTCTTGCTTCTTCTTTTAAAAACAGTATGGGCGTTATGACAAGTGTTAATAATATGTGTGCATGGCAGGCAAATGTCTCATGCAGCTTCTTTAACCCTTACCAACATACAGACGCTTTCTGACGACTCTGCAATTTCTCCTTTTCCAACAATATTTGTTAACCTTTTTCGGGAATTAAACCTTCATTTAAAGAGAGTTTCCATAAATGTGCAGATTTGTTTTATGTGGCCGGGATTGGTTTTAAAATGTGGTCCGAAACCATCCAGACCAGTATCTTTACTTACATTTAATGATTTCAGATACATTATCACATTCTCAGGTTTAATAGGTTAATATTTTGTTTGTTTGTTCCCTCAATCTCATTTGTTATGCACATGCACCTGTGAAGTAGTTGATAATTACTTGCATCGTTTAGATTGTCAATTTCATGAGTTTATTTCACATAAATGTGGATTTGATTGCTGCTGGTGTTTTGTTGCGAATAAACGTTCTTCAGAGAATCTAGAATGTCTTTAACCCTTTACCACATACAATAAATCCGCAGCAAACGACATTGGAAACATTTAGTCGAAAATATGAATTCTCATTATATCTGCGAGAACAATTATTGGATAAAATTTAAAATGTTTTCGCAAAAGTAAAAAAAAAGCAATATCATTCCTGGCCGCAATGTGTTCAAAAGTGGTCGGCTGCAGATGCGTCAGAGGCTTCAGAGGCGTCAGAAAGCGTATGTAGTTTTGAGAAAGGTCTTAACAAAATAGATTGCGAACAAAGAGTTTTAGATCAACCTGCGCGGAATCACAAGCTTAAAAGGATATTCGTCAACCGCAACAGTCCGAATGTCGGCTCAGTTGGGGATCTTTTTCTGTTTGGTCCATTTTATTTTAACCGTTTTAAATCCAAGTCACGCGTTATCACATTTAAACGAATATTGGTTAAAATTCCTTTGTTGAGTAGAAATGTTTGAGAGCACGAAGTATTTAGTAACCTATAATAAATTGACAAGTGTTCCTGATTTATGGGCAATTTAGCACTAATCTATGAATTCAATAAACAGTCCGATAGATATACAATGTGTTTGGTTTAAATATGTTATTAAAAACAGGGGCGTAGCTCCCTTTAGGCACTGTAGGCACGTGCCTACACATTTTTTCTCAAAATGCCCCAAAATGCAGCTTCGGCGATAGACATCTGCGTAATGTATCGACCAGATCAGCCTGCGCTGTCCGCGCAGACTGATCCGGCCGACACATTCCGTCTTAGGGGGATAGATGTATAGAGTAGTTATTCCTGAAACAGAAAATCCACAGGAGGCAAAAAGTGTCTATCCGGGTAGGCCTGTGTGGCATGCATCCGGGTCGATGCTTCACGCAGAGTCAACAATGTTGATTTTCTCACGAGACGGCCTACACATTGATTATTGCAAAGCTACGCCCCTGAAAAACCTACTTATTGTGTTTCCTTTTCAATTGTGTTTTACACCGCTTCAATATAAATTAGAGGGAATCCATTAAATTACTTCTATCAAAGTCTTTGGTACTTGATTTTTTTTTTGTGAAAGGGATTACGGTATGTTAGCAAAAGATGGTGTCTACACAATGGAAATGTCTATTTTTATATGAGTAAGCGCATGCGAGAAGATACGACTTGTCATTTCTGAACTGTATAGGTTCAGATCACGCTGTCCATCTGCTCCATGTTATCGAAATCCAACCAAGTTGACAGAATCTTTTAATTAGCTTGTGTAAGTAATATGCGAACTGTGTAGATCTTGATCAAAATGTGTGGATTCACTGGATCCGGATATACTGTTCACCAATACCAACTTGCACAGGGGCTCGTAGTTATTTTATTTTTTATTGTCATGTTTATATAAAAAAGGAGAAGGGTCTCCTTTTTAATATATCCTACACAATAAAAAAATAACTATAACTACGAGCCCCTGTGCCAACTTGTACCTTTTCCAAGTTGTGTGATAATCCTACTGGTGTGTAGGTTCCATGCAGCTGAGGGAATACTTTAAGATGTTTCTCACCAGGCTTGTGTAACATCCCTTTGGCATCTGGCTAGGTTTCTTCGAAGAAAGTCGAGTGAAATGTTGGCCTTCTTTGTTTTTGTCGACCACATGTCTATTCCATGACAGATTGTCTGATATGCTGACTCCGAGGTACTTTCCTTTATGTTACACTGGCTAGGTCTTGTCCATGGTTTGTTATTGGCCGATAAAATCACGTGGGATAAGAATTCTCGTTGACTATTTTTGTCGAATTCATGTTGCGAATATTCGTATGTTACATGACGTGATATAGTTGACGTCAGTTCAATTCATCTGTTCGACTGTTAACATCCAATGAGAATCATTTCTCACTATAAAGTTATTATTTTTTCTAGTTTTCTTTATCAAAAATGTCTCTTGTAATGACTTTTGATTTATCTTCATACTTGTCCTAAATTAATAATGACAATTTTATAACAACCATGGATTACCCGACATACCGGTTTTTTTATGATTCTTTCAAATTGATTGTGATTGATTGGAGTTTCATGTAGTTTCCAACAATCCATATTAATTAACATTATAATTTGTCAAGATGTAAGATCTGATTTTAACTGATCAAATAGGTATAGTACAGATGTACTTTGGTAACCTGTCTCTATCCTATCCTTAATCATTTTCTCTCTGACATGCCTTAGATACATTTTGACGCATCTAAGTCAGACGACTGTTGAAAATATTGTATATTATAAAAAGCTTAACCTGAGCAATTTCCTATTGTGCCACAATGTTTTCATCTCTATTAATTAAACTGTCCATTTTAAATAGTTTCTACATTTTTGTCTACATGTTATCATAGTCAGCTGCCTCAGATGTGTTGTATTAGTGAACGAGATTTAAAAAAAAAGGCTAACTCTATTAAAATATGTCAAAAACATCACCCAACTATTGAAAACATTATGTGAAAAGAAGATAGTGATCTATATTTACCGTCATCCTTTCTAGTAGATGTAAGCTGTATTCAAAATATATATTTAGTTTTCCATTTGTCCAATGTCTTTTTAAAAAAAGAGCAGTTAATCAATAATTTGAAAGAGTCTAACAGTAGAATATCAGGCATTTAGTTAATTAACCCTTTCCCATTATAGACGCCTTTAGACGCAGCATGCATCTGATATTAGTTATTTTTTCTAATTCCCTTTCCCACACTTACATCATTTGACGCATCTGCAGCAGACAACTTGTATTACATTGTGGCAAAAGAAGAAATTGCTCATGATGAGCAATTTCTCCTTATCCCACAATGTGTTTATTTAGAACTTATACCAAACATTTTCTATTGGCATGTCTGTTTGCAAAGTCATCTTCTAAATAATTTGAAGTATGCGGGAAAGAGTTTTTAAATAAGAGTAGGCATACTTTGTGTTTTATAACTTGTTCCCTATAATTTTCCGCTTTTTTCTTTAAATAAATTTCTTCAAATTTAATTAACCTGATTTATGGATTCATGTTTGATAGAACTAAACCCTTTTCCGTGCATTTTATGAATTATGTGCAGACGACCTTTGAAGTGTTTGCAATCAACAAGGAGAAATTGCTCAGTGATGTCTACTACTGTCTAAATCTGTATTTTTTGTTAAGCCTATGCTGAACTCTGAACTCAACATTTTTATCTTGATATTCAGCCTTTTCTGAAAAGATTTTCCTTCAATTTGACGTAGTGACCTAGTTTTTTAGAGTCAATATGACCCGTATTCAAACTTGACCTAGATGTAATTAAGACAAACATTCTGACAAAATTTGCGGCCTCTAGAGCTTTAACAAGATTTTCCATCAATTAGGTCTAGTGCACTTGTTTTTGACTTGACATGACCCATATTCAAACTTGACCTACATATAATCAAGACACACATTGTGACAAAGTTTCGATATTTTCAAGTTAGAAATGCAGCCTCCAGAGTTTTAACAAGTGTTTCCTTCAATTTGACCTAGTGGCCTAGTTTTGACCCAATATGACCGGTGGTTTAACTTCTCCTAGATATCAATTAGACAAACATTCTGACAAAATGTCGAACTGCTGAAGCATAAATTGCGTCCTTTAGATTGTTAACAATCCATTTAAGCGAATTACCAACTTGACCGACATGACCCATATTCGATCTTGAGAAACATTCTTATAAAGTTTCAACATGCTCAAGATCAAAATGTTGCCTCCACAGTGCTAACAAGGTTTTGACCTAGTGTTTGACCTCATATGGCCCAATTTCGAACTTGACCAATATTTGATGGAGATGAATGTTCTGATAAACTTTTATGAAGATTGGATGCAAAATGTAGCCTGTAGAGTGTTAACAGGGCAATTGTTGACGACGCACGCTGGACGGACGCCGGACACAATGTGATCACAAAATCTCACATTGAGCACTCCGTGCACAGATGAGCTAGTAAAAAGTTAGTAAACTCTTATCCGTAACTCTTTCTCACCTGTAGCAGAGGTCTTTTGAATGGCAAAACACTACTTGCCCATTATGTTGCATCTCGAACATTAAAAAAAAAGATATAGGCATATGCACAGTTTCGCAAGAGAATATATTAAAACATTCGCAACATTGAAGTAGATTTTTTGTAGGAGTAAATTTAATTAACACCAACAACTTTTGACATGAAGTTATCTTATCTCAAAGAATAATTGTTCTTTTGATATTGGGGTTTGATGTCGTTTTCATGATTATTTCAGTTATCTACGCCGAAGTATACGTTCCTGAACGGAGTTACAGCCGAAGATTATAGAAACACAAGTGGGTCAGAAAAATGACAGTTTCCCAGTGAGAAACAAGACGAAATTTGATGCAAAGCATCAAAGACGCCGCGCATGATTTTTAAGCATGACTTACTGGAAGCAGATGCAGATGTACATAACGTGTAAACAGACAGGATGTAAATATTTCGAAAAAGAAGGCCAAATGTTCCTTTATTTTAAACAAGAAGACAAGAAGGTTACCAAGAGCAGAAAGGGTCAGTTTTGACGCTTTATATGCTGCGATCTATGTGATAATCAGCATTAGTCGTAAAATGTCAAGTTTAGTTCAAAAGCCATATGGTTTACAGTTTGCTTAACATTGACTGCAACTATAATGCGTCGAAGAAGCTGAAGTTTCTTAATTTGTTACCAATAAACGGTTTAAAATCTGCTCCAACTAGATCCATTGGATAAAACAAAAATCAAAAAAAGAACACATAGGTGCTTAAATATTAACATATAGTATGGTTTAATGCCTCTGGTTATAATTTAAGTTTGTTTTATTTGTTTTATTGGGGTTTTACGTCGTTTTCAACATTATTTTAGTTATATCACGGCGACAGTTTCGGGGCCGTAAACCAAACAATTAAAAAGCATAGCCTATGAGCTCGTCAGGGTCTTAAATCAAACAATTAAACAAGAGGGCCAAGATGACCCTAAATCGATCACCTGATTGATAGTAAATTAGTAGAAATATCTGGGAAAAAGATCAAGGAGTGCAATTAGAACTTCAAGGAGTGAACACTTCTCAAGAAACAGCTTATAAGTAAAGGTCATTTATATCTTGAAATCTAACAAGAACTTCAATTAGAATTGAATTATTAAGTTTTTGTCATTTTGCACCTTTCTTGATCTGTTTTTAATATAAACCAATATGGCTTGAACAGTTTTTTTAGAGGGGCATTTAAGGATTCTTTCTACTGAATTATCTTGGAGTCTGACATGTATGGTGAGTGTAAGGAACGACAACTCTGCGAAGGAGATTGCCCTTGCATAATACTCTGCCAAGTGTTACCTCCCTTAGACCATAAATCTAATAACCATATGTCATTTGAAGCAAAAAGTTTAATTACTCCTTTTCTGATGCTGCTTGGTTGCTATGCCTTTCAACAAATCAATATGGCTTGACAAAGTATGTAGATGATCAATGAAAGAACATTTCTACAAAACAATCTTTAAATCAGACAAGCACTTTTATAAGGATGCTTTATTAAAGTATTGTCATTTTGCCCCTTTTTTGATGCCGCCTGACTGCCATGTTTTTCGACCAATCAGTATGGCTTGAACAATTTTTATAGAGGGTCACCCAAGGAACATTTCTACCAAATTATATTTGAATCTGACAGGCAGATTCGTAGGAGAAGATTTTTAAAGTTTGGACATTTTGTCCCCTTTCTGATGCCGCAGCAACCAAAGTTCTCAATGGAATTTACATCTTTGAACAATTTTGAAAGAGGACCACCAAAGGAACATTCCTGTGATGTTTGGTGGAAATTGTTCTTGCGGTTCAGGAGGAGATGATGTTTAAAGCTAAAAGTTAACGACGGACGACAGACGACGGACGACGGACACAGAGTGATCAGAATAGCTCACCTTGAGCCTTTGGCTCTAGGTGATCTAAAAAAGACGTAGCCTAGGATGTTGGGGAAAAGTTATTAAATACAAATTAAATGTGTCTTAAGTTTAGTTATAACGGTAGAAGACATACGTATTTTGTATCTTGTTATTTCTTAAATCAGTTAATACAATTTATTGATTCATAAAGGTTCCTTTTTTTTCAAACATATTACAGAGTTGTTCTTAACAATAATAATGTTGGTTGCTCCCTTTTCGATTACGTCACCCCATGATACAACATTACAACCTATTCAATACTGAGTCCGCGCTTCCACGCGGCGTTAATAATTAGGGAAAGGTGCCAGTCTTAGGAAGCAATCTTATCGAGTTAGAAAAAATGAAATACAACAATACGGCGTCTTCTGATTTTCTTTCCTGGGTTTCTGTTACCGTCTGTCTGTCATTCCAATGTCACATTAGCCGCCAGAAAAAGTATGCGCTCTCTAAAATAGTTCAACAATTCTTACCGAATACTCAAAATAGACAAATGCCATATGTAAATTACTTTGTTATTACGCAGTTACTGTTGAAAACATGCTTCTGGAAACACAAATATGCATAAAAACGGTTTTGATTAAGTAGTTAAAGTATTTTACTTCGCCTGTTAAAAGACATTCCGTTACTTCCGTGAGATGGCCGTAGACACCGATTCAATTACAAGTAATCTTGCATTCTCCTACACTCAAATACGTTTTGGCTTACGAAATATCCAAAATGTTGTTGTTTGTTGCATGAGAAATTTAGTTACATTTATGCAGACACTTAAATATTTTAAGTCATTTAGCGGTGTAAACTGATGTCGATTTTCGGGGCAACGATGTACGATGTGTACAACAAAGAAACTAATGTACAGCATGGCACCAGATTAAGGTCAATTTCCTGATTTGAAGATTTTATTTTTAAAACTCAAAGAAAATTCAAAATATATTTCTGTTGGTTAGAAACAATTTCTATTTCCATGCAGTTTACAGTTAATGGGTAAATGAAACAAAATTAACTGAATAGTGTGCCTTTTCATTATGCGTAACTCTTCACTACACTGACCATGATTTCTGGGTACTTTCAACATCTTTGAACAGTGTTTTCTAGTGAACTCGACTTTCAGTACTCTGAGTACGTTTAGTGATAGTTGATACGATGATTACTTAAAATGAATGATTACGGAATTACCCGAGGAGTTCCGAATGTACCCATGATTCTCAAGTTATCTCCCTTCTCATATCACGACCAGCGAAGATGGCAGCCACCTTGTTGAAAGTGCTTAGGCAAACGAATGGTCTGCAAACTGCTTTAAGGGCAACATTACCTCGGGTTAGCACAGCAGCTGCACTCCATTCTAGATCAGATTCCAGCCAGTGTCAGTTATGTCTGAAGTCAACCCATTTATTACAGAATGCACAGGTGATAATCCGGGACTTATTTCAATGTCATCCGAGACATTATGAAAGTGTAGTAGTACTCGGACTCTCTTTATTATCGGATATTTCAATCTGAACATTTTACAAACGACACTGAAGTGTCATTATTATGTAAGATTCGAGAATTAAATCATCCACATCATTTTGCCTAAAATAACTATTAAATATGTAGTTGGTTACATAAAAATGAACATTGAATCAAGGGCATAAGCAGGCAAACAAATCGGGAAAGTTATGCAATGACCACATGATATTTTTAGTTTCGTCTGCTTTGACAATATGTTTATACGGCTTTAATATCAAGTAAATTGGAAGTAAAGTATTCATTAACACTAACAGTAAAAAAAAAACATGGGAAGATATTTTTTTTTTTTTTTAATTATTTTTTTCTTCATATTTTGTAAATCTTCTGCATATTTGTTGTATGTAAGAAAGGGCTTAAACTATTTCAAAAACTGGTCTAATATTTTAGTCACATGTATAATATTCCAAATATGAAGACATTTTGAACTGACATTTACCTTGAAAGGCTATTTGTTAGATTCTTTTAATACTTTGCAAAATGGTATTTTTTTAATTTTTTTATTGGTGGTAACAATCTCCCTCCAAAGGCGATGCAGCTGCATTATTATTGTTGTCACAAACTAAAGGATACTCAAGATAGCTGCTTGCTGGATACATTGTTGTATAAAAGGAAGTTTTTTTGTATTAAGGATCTCTGTGTTTGCAAATTTCTATGGAAAAGGCGAGTGAATCCAATCTTTTGAGTACCACAATTCCAGATTTTAATGAGTTCTCACAGAGATATAGTGGAGGCAAGACCTGTTTACTCTTCCTTAACTAGTCCTCTGAGTCTGAAGCTGTGAAGCATGACATTGTGTTTCCTTTTATTTTCAGTTGACTCCTTGGCAGGATAGATGTTAAAATGCTTAGGCTCAGAAATAATGCATACAAGATGCTGTTATCTTGTAACACTGAGAATAGAAAACTTTCAGGCATATCATAATCTTAATTACAAATGAAATAGAGAAAATCACATGCAAATTTTAAAATTTGAAAGATATACAAAAATAATTCTTGTCCTAAGTGCGTCTGCCATACTGTGGCACTTAATTGGTGAACTAAATATCAGATAATTTGACTTTCGTATAGTTTATGAAATTGAATACACATAAATTATGTTCTTCATGCCTATCAAATCTGAATATTTCTTACCTCTTTAAACATTTGTTTTCAATTCATTTTTAAGAATTAAATATATATAAATTTACTATTAAGTTACTAATATTCCTTGAAAGTTATCAAATTGAATAGATACAATTCTATGAATTACAAGAATCTATTGTTATTTTATGTAGAAACTGTCACAGTCTCGCCTACCAAGAAGATATTATAGTGCAAGTTTTGAGGAAGAAGATGTTAAAAAACGAGTTTTGACAGTTTGCCAGCTGTATGATAAAATCAACGCAGAAAAGGTACATATTTATGCTCTTACATTTCAGATGCCCTCAATGCAAAGTGTAAGAAATTATGCGGGTAAACAACCTTTGACACTTCAAATGGTGAAAGACCGAGTTCAACTGGTCTTAGAGCTTTATGATAAAATAAACCCAGAAAAGGTAGACTCTCATTTCATTTTCTTTTTGCATATTGTAAAATAGGGGACATAAGCAGTGCTTTCATTTATAGCTGTTATCATTTGGGATTGGATATAAACAAAGAAAGAGAAACTTGTATAAAAGTATAATTTTTTAAGTTTTAGAGCTAGTATTAACCATTTCCCTCATACGACAATTCTGCAGCAGACGACTTTGAACATATTTTGTCAAAAAATAGAATATCTCTATAATTGAATGGATAACCTATGACTAAAAGTGGAAAATATTGTGTCAAAAAATAGAATGTCTCTATAATTGAATGGATAACCTATGACTAAAAGTGGAAAATATTGTGTCAAAAGGAGAAATTACTCGTTCTTTTGTCACTATGTTTTCAAAAAGCCGTCTGCTGCAGGGCAAAATATAGAGGGATTCCAAACCATTTACTGCATTGACAAATTTGCAGCAGATGAGCAATTTCTCCTTTTGTCATAATATTTTCAAAAGTTGTTTGCTGAAGAGGTTTGAGGGAAAGGGTTTGAAAAGAATTGTATTCATCGTTTTATAATAACTTAGGAAGAGGCCAAAATATACCAATTCAGATGTGAACAACATCACTTGAAAACAAACCTTTGCGATTTTGAGAACAGCCAAGATTAACCTTAACCTTTACCAAGTCTGATCAGGATCTTCACTGATAGTTATCTTGTCCTACAAAGCATTCTGGAGAACTGATTGTTTATCGTCTGTGATATTTACCATACATTAGAAAATGTCACTGAATTAAAATATTTATCATGAACCATATGATAATATGCCCGTCTATTGGAAAATATAGAAGTTGGTATTTCTGAACAGAGTAGGTTCAGATCAGCCTGTCCATCTGCTCAGTCTGATCATAATTTACACAATTTACAGAAGCTTCTTTCAAGCTTCTTGTAGGAAGTATGTGAACAGGATAGATCTATTGCACATCTAAGTTTAACTAGATCAACATGGATCACAAAAGTACCAACAAGTAATCTGTATCAATACTGATCACAAAAACCAACTACATGTAGTACCTTTCCCAAGAACATACTCAAATTATAAGTACCCTATTTCAGCTGACCATGGATTCTCACTTCATGAAAGATCTTGGATTGGACAGTTTAGACCAAGTGGAAATTATAATGTCAATGGAGGACGAGTTTGGTATGTATTATTCGGCAATATTAACGGTAACCTGATCCTTACTTCATGCAGAGATGTGTATTATTACATTATTACGACTTACACGAAACTTACGTCACGACAAATTAATTGTCTGCCTGTCCATGCATGTCCATGCATGCTTTAACACTTTTCCTCGCATAGACGCTTTCTGACGCTTCTGCAGTAGACAGGTTTTTGAAAACATAGTGATAAAAAAAGAAATTGCTCAAAACAAGCAATTTCTCCTTTTGCCACAATGTTTTTCACTTTTAGTCATAGTTTATCCATTCAATTATAGAGATTTTCTAATTTTTGACAAAATATGTACAAAGTCGCCTGCTGCAAAATTGTCGTATGAGGGAAAGGGTTAATTTTTGACCTCGAACGAATTTTCTCAGTAACCACTAGGAAAATTGTGATGAAACGAATCGCGGTTTAAGTCTGGGAAAGGGTTGGGAGTTTGATTTACAGGGTGCTGAAGTTAAAGTGTTAGGTGAAACTGTTCAGAACTTTGAAATGATTGAATGAAAAAAAGAATAATATTTTGATAATCAGTTCACCTGAAAACAAAGTGCACAAAGCGAGCTATTGTGGTCCCACTTTGTCTGGCTTCAACAATTTCTTTCTCCTCCTAAAGCCCTGGGTCCATTGAAGCCAATTTTCATAGGAATTTTCCTTTAGTGGTGAAAAATTGTTGAAGAAGATGTTTAACCGCAATCAATCAGTTAATCTAAAATTGTCAAGCAATATATTGTTTTTAAACATGGCTGCCAGATTGTTAAATGTGTTCAATGACTAAATTTAAAAATTATTCTGTTCTGAAAGTCTTGATTCTAACACAAGTTGGCAGAAATGTTCCTGAGATGACTCTCTAGAAAAACTGTTCATGTCATTTGAAATTGTTGAAAAATATAGCTGCCTGACCGATCAGAAAATAAATAATGTGACAAACTTTCGAAGTGCTGTTTTATTTCAAAATGATTTGGCAGAAATATTATTTTGATAGGTTTAAACATAAAGATGGCCCCTAGGGATTACAGCATGTTGCACTTATAATGTAGATTCACTTCAAATATTGATCTTGTTATAAGAGCACATTTTAGGAACTTATGGCCCTCTTGTGCCAAATAAACATCTTAAACACAAGTATATATGGGACTAGGTTGAATACATATAATATATATATATACAAATGTTGTTAATGATAATATATTAATTTCCGAATAGTTAATTCTGCATGGGAGGGTAATAAAAACAAAGAATGAAATGATAATATATTGAATTAAAATTAAATTGAATACAGGATTTGAGATTCCGGATGCTGATGCTGAAAGATTGATGACACCAAAGGATATTGCCCAATATGTGTGTGATAAAGAAGATGTTTTTGATTAATAGAAGATTCCAGTAAAACTACCTAGACATTGATTTGTGGTAAGTTATCAAGGCTTTTTTATCTAGAAGTTAATAACTCTGTCAATTTCAAAGAAGACCTATAATATTTAGCTCAAGGTGAGTTATTGTGATCGCCTTTTGTCTGGCGTGCGTCGTCTGTCAACATCTTCTCCTCAGTAACCAGTGGGTCAATTGGGATAAAATTTAACTGCATGTATTCTCTCAATGACCTCAACAGAATTCCTTCAATTTTTGGGATCCATGCAGAATTCTGGTTTCCATGGCAACCAAACAAATTCTTTTTCTCCCAAACTGGTTAGACGATTTTCAAATAATTTTGTAGACATGTTCATTGGATGACCCGCGACCAGATTCTTTCAAGCCATGTTTATTGGTTGAAAAACATGGCCGCCAGAGGGCGTGGCTATTTTGCCTCATATGGCTATAGTGAAAACTTAAATCTTCTCCCTCGATAGTGTCTGGCCGATTTTCAAATAATTTTTTATAGAAATATTCCTAGGGTGACCCTTTATCAGATTCCTTCAAGCCATGTTCATTGGTCAAAAACATGACCGAAAGAGGGTGAGGCTATTTTGCCTAAGCTATAGTGAAAACTTAAAAAATCTTTTCCTCCGAAAGTGTCGGGCTGATTTTCTCATAATTTTGTAGAAATGTTCCTAGGGTTACCCTCTATCATATTCATTCAAGCCATGTTGATTGTTCGAAAAGTATGGCCACCAGGGGCAATTTTGCCTTTAATATATGGCTATAGTGAAAACTTACTATAATCTTCGCCTCCGAAAGTGTCAGACCGATTTTCAAATAATTTTGTAGAAATGTTCCTTGGGTGACCACTATCAGATTCCTTCAAGCCATGTTCATTGGTTGAAAAACATGGAAACCAGGGTTATATGGTTTGAAAACTTTAAAATCATCTTCTCCAAAAATATCTGGCCAATTTCTTCTTCTCAGTAACCAGTGTGGGTCAATTGGGATGAAACTTCACAGAAAGCATCCTCTCAATGACCTTACCAGAATTCCTTCAAATTTTTGGGATCCATACAGAATTCTGGTTTCCATGGCAACAAATTGAAAAAAAATTCTTCTCCAAAACTGGTAGGCAGATTGCCAAATAATTTTGGAGAAATGTTCCTTGGATGACTCTATCAGATTCCTTCAAGCCATGCTGATTTGTCGAAAAACATGGCGGCCAGGGGTGGGGCTGTTTTGCCTTATATGGCTATAGTGAAAACCTAAAAAAAATCTTCTCCCGAAAGTGTCGGGCCGATTTTCAAATAATTTTGTAGAATGTTCGTTAATCACTATCATCTTCCTTCAGGCAAAGTTGATTGATTGGAAAATATGACTGCCAGGGGGTGGGGGCTATTTTGCCTTATATGGCTATAGTGTAAACTTAAAAAATCTTCTCCTGAAAGTGTCCGGCTGAGTTTCAAATAATTTTGTAGAAATGTGCCTTCAGTGACCCACTTTCAGATTCCTGCAATCCATGTTGATTGGTCGAAAAACATGGCCACCACAGGCCAGCACTATTTTGTCTTATATGGCTATATTTCTCCTCCGAAAGTGTCTGGCCGATTTTCAAATAATTTTGTAGAAATGTTCCTAGGGTGACCCTTTATCAGATTCCTTCGAGCCATGCTGATTGGTCGAAAGCTTAGGGGTGGGGCTTATATGGCTAAAGTGAAGAAAAAAATAACGTGAGCAATTCCAGGGCCATCATGGCCCTCTTGTTTAAAAAATTGCATTTAACTACATATCTTGTGACCTATTTGAATTTGGGTCTTGATAATTTGGGAAGTTAAAAGATTAATTAAATATAGATGTAAGGTGAGGTGCATTTTAATAATAATATAGAGTATTGTGGGTTACCATTTTAGAGGTTTTCCACATAAAAGTGGTGATATTCTTTAACTTTGTCTCATCATCATGAACAATTTCTCCTTTTGCCACAATGTTTTCAAAAGTTGTCTGATCCAGATGTGTCAAAATGTGTCTGAAGATGTGAATGGGTTAAATCACTGTTTATATATTTTCATTTTTCTTCTGATTGTAGGAGGATGCATACTGTGGATATTTTGTTTATTGAAGAAGAAGTGTTCCTGTACTTCCTATCTCTTACTACACGATCTTAATCTAGATTCTATTCAACTAACTTTAGTTACATAACCTATCCAAACTAGAAGATGGACCTTGAATCAACTGGGGATATTGTGTTTTGCTAGCATTACAGTTTGTGTATGCAATACACCTTACATTATTGTGTGTAACGAATATTAAATATGTTTAAGATTTGAAGAGGAGAGTTTTGCTTAAATGTTTTGTCCCAATAAGAAAAATGTTCAATCTCACCCACCTACAGATGCATTTTGACCCATCTGCAGCAAATGGTTTTTTAGATCACCTAGAGCCGAAGGCTCAAGGTGAGCTATTCTGATCACTTTTTGTCCGTCGTCCGTCGTCCGTCCGTCCGTCCGGCGTTAACTTTTAGCTTTAAACATCATCTCCTCCTGAACCGCAAGACTAATTTCCACCAAACATCACAGGAATGTTCCTTTGGTGGTCCTCTTTCAAATTTGTTCAAAGATTTAAATTCCATTGAGAACTTTGGTTGCTGCGGCATCAGAAAGGGGACAAAATGTCCAAACTTTAAAAATCTTCTCCTCCGAATCTGCATGTCAGATTCAAATATAATTTGGTAGAAATGTTCCTTGGGTGACCCTCTATAAAAGTTGTTCAAGCCATACTGATTGGTCGAAAAACATGGCAGTCAGGCGGCATCAGAAAAGGGGCAAAAAGACAAAATTTGAAAATTCCATTATTATGAAAGTGTGTCTGATTTTAAGAAAATATAATACGAATCTTACTTTAATGATCCTCTATTTAATTTGTTAAAGCCGTTTTGATTGGTTACACAGTCATAGCAAACAGGCGTCATCACAAAAGGGGTAAATTGAACTTTTAGCTACAAATGACAACCAACTCCTACCATTCCAATAGACCAATTTCCACAAAACATCACAGGAATGTTCCTTTGGTGGTCCTCTTTCAAATTTATTCAAAGATTTAAATTCCATTGAGAACTTTGGTTGCTGCGGCATCAGAAAGGGGACAAAATGTCCAAACTTTAAAAATCTTCTCCTCCGAATCTGCCTGTCAGATTCAAATATAATTTGGTAGAAATGTTCCTTGGGTGACCCTCTATAAAAATTGTTCAAGCCATACTGATTGGTCGAAAAACATGGCAGTCAGGCGGCATCAGAAAAGGGGCAAAATTACAAAATTTGAAAATTCCATTTTTATGAAAGTGTTTGTCTGATTTTAAGAAAATATAATACGAATCTTACTGTAATGATCCTCTATTTAATTTGTTTAAACCGTTTTGATTGGTTACACAATCATATTAACCAGGCGTCATCACAAAAGGGGTAAATTGAACTTTTAGCTACAAATGACAACCAACTCCTACCATTCCAATAGACCAATTTCCACAAAACATCACAGGAATGTTCCTTTGGTGGTCCTCTTTCAAATTTGTTCAAAGATTTAAATTCCATTGAGAACTTTGTTTGCTGCGGCATCAGAAAGGGGACAAAATGTCCAAACTTTAAAAATCTTCTCCTCCGAATCTGCCTGTCAGATTCAAATATAATTTGGTAGAAATGTTCCTTGGGTGACCCTCTATAAAAATTGTTCAAGCCATACTGATTGGTCGAAAAACATGGCAGTCAGGCGGCATCAGAAAAGGGGCAAAATGACAAAATTTGAAAATTCCATTTTTATGAAAGTGTTTGTCTGATTTTAAGAAAATATAATACGAATCTTACTGTAATGATCCTCTATTTAATTTGTTTAAACCGTTTTGATTGGTTACACAATCATATCAACCAGGCGTCATCACAAAAGGGGTAAATTGAACTTTTAGCTACAAATGACAACCAACTCCTACCATTCCAATAGACCAATTTCCACAAAACATCACAGGAATGTTCCTTTGGTGGTCCTCTTTCAAAATTGTTCAAAGATTTAAATTCCATTGAGAACTTTGGTTGCTGCGGCATCAGAAAGTGAGAAAAATACCCAAATTTTAAAATCCTTTTCCTCCATAATCTGCTTGTGCGATTGCAAGATAATTTGGTAGAAATGTTCCTTAAGTGACACTCTAAATAAACTGTTGAAGCCATATTGATTTCGTTGAAAAACAGGGCAGCAAGGCGGCATCAGGAAAGGTGCAAAATGACAAAAACTTTATAATTCCATTCTTATTAAAGTGCTTGTTAGATTTCAAGATATAAATGGCCTTTACTGATAAGCTGTTTCTTGAGAAGTGTCCACTCCTTGCAGTTTCATTTGCAATCCTTGATCAAATTTTTCCAGATATTTGCAGTTAAATATTTGCTACTAATTTACTATCAATTAGGTGATCGATTTAGGGCCATCTTGGCCCTCTTGTTTAATACATTGAGGCAAAAGAAGAAATTGCACATATTTCTATTTTTGCCACAAAGATTTCAAATCTTATCAACAATCTTAATACTTTCAATAACAGAGATTTCCATTTTTTTGTGCCTAGATATTTTCAAAGACGTTTTCGGCAGATTATTTGTATCGAAATATGTCTGCAAGTGGAAAGAATTAAATGGCCCATATTATAATAGTTTACCATTTCTTCATTTTAGAGATTTAACACCTTTGAAGCCCCAGAAACTGTTTTCATATGCATAAACATAATATAACCTTTGCGACCACTGTTTTCATCTCATGTATATGAGCAGCATCTAAGGATGTGGGGTTTTCACCCTTTACCTCATACGACAATTCTGCAGTAGACGACTTTGAACATATTTTGTCAAAAATTAGAAAATCTGTATAATTGAATGGATTACCTATGACTAAAAGTGGAAAACATTGTGGCAAAAGGAGAAATTGCTTGTTTTGAGCAATTTATTCTTTTGTCACTATGTTTTCAAAAAGCCGTCTGCTGCAGAGGTGTCAGAAAGCGTCTCTATGAGGAAAAGGGTTAATGCATCTGCCTAAAGTGAAGACTATGGTGAGCATACGCATTAACACTGTCTCAAGCGAGTCTTCACTTTCCGCCTGTATAATGTATAGACCTATTTGATTCATATGCTTCTTTGACTAAAAATTAGCAGTGGAAGTCTTATCAGCTTTACGCCTATGTATGCCAATCCATAAAGACCCCAGATCACCAGACTTGGCTAATATTATGTGTATATCGACACTACAAACGGCCAGAGTCCCATAATATCAACCTAAATGTAATCTTTTGACAGAATACTTGAACTGTGGCCCCAATATTTTTTATCCTAAAGACTCTTAATTATGTTTCACCGTTTCCTGATTTTTAGCTCCACTGGCTGAAAGCTGACATGGTGAATTGTCCGGTGTGCGTGCGTTTTTGACTCAAACTAATTCTCCTCTGTAACAGCTGGGCGAATTGGCATGAAACACGGGTGGTAGCATCCTCTCAATGTCCTCTCCAGAACAAAAACATGGCCGCCATGGGGGTTGTGGGTTGTTTTGTCTTTAATATATGGCTTTATTGATTTAATTTTTGCCTAATGCAGTTAAGCGATACTGGCCCTCTCGGGCCTCGCATTATGCCTTATGCACGGATTTCATATGCCGACAGATGATGGAAGTACATTTGATAATTTTGTAGTTATAAATTAAAGTCCTGTGCATCCATTTTCCTCAACACGTTTCTGAATGAAAGAATAATATACATGTATACATCTTAACCCTTTCCCTCATACAGCAATTCTGCAGCAGACGACTTTGAACTTATTTTGTCAAAAAGTGGAAAATCTCTATAATTGAATGGATAACCTATGACAAAAAGTGGAAATCATTGTGGCAAAAGGAGAAATTGCACGTTTTGTGCAATTTCTTCTTTTGTCACTATGTTTTCAAAAAGCCGTCTGCTGCAGAGGCGTCAGAAAGCGTCTATATGAGGGAAAGGGTTAAACAAATGTAACATCCTAAATCTCTCTGGTGCTGTGCCTTGGGAGCAGGAAGTCCGAAATCGATCAGAAGTCTGGTCATACCTAAGACTTTAAAAATGGTTGTAATAGCTTCCCTCCCGGTCTCTTAGGGTTGTGGGGAATTACGACTAAAACATTGGTGTCAGGATTAATAATATGGGTAGTGCTGGTAATAAGTATTTGAAACACTGCTATAAATGATTTACTGGTGAAAACAATAAAACTGCATGAAGCAAACAATCTTGCTAATTTTGAGACATCTGGTCCACACGTAGAAAACATGTTATTGTAATAGTTATAGGATATTGACCAAGTAGGTCTTTCTCTTTAGAAAAGATCCTGCCGCGGGCTCCATGTGACACAGAGAGTGTGTAGTTCTTGAGATGTTTCACGGAACCTGTCGCCAGATATTCTGTCGGCGAAAGGCTGTCATACTACTGACAAGTGCACACCATGTCAGACTTATATGAATCTGATATGTGTATCTCAGGCATTAGGCATGTTTGTTTGCTGATCTATCAATCATTTGTTTACCGACATTTTGGCAGGGTCTCATGTAATTATTCTTCGATCACGTTTGCATTTACTTGTTCTTAAAAGGACCCAGTTGACGAGACTTCAACAATTTGGCTTGTGCTTAAAGTATAGACCCTGATCAAGCAGAGCAGTTCGCATAGGATTATCAGGTCTAAAACGTTCTGCCTCCTGACAATTTTTGTATCCGCATTCATTACTGGGTACACAGTATTTCTGTATGCCGATTTTGGATTGATTCTTTGCCCACGGTGTACCTGTTTTCTTGCCGGTCATCTCAAATTGAGTTATATTAGACCAACCTAACCAGTGTAAAAACAGCATGTGCGTATTTTCTACTGCACTTTTTTACTGACATTACAAATGATGTAAACCAAGATTAGCCTGTTCGTTAATGCAGTATATGCATGGTGTACATAATTCACTACTAATGCATCAACATTTGGATGAGATTCCTCCATAAACATGTATGGCTGTGGCCATTAGGACACTCAATAAGAATGACAGCCCAAGTATGACCCTGGCTTGAACTGTAAGAGTCTGCTAAATGGATCTGAACGATTGGAGTCGATGCAACTCGTGAACTTCAGCAGGTGGGATGTGAAATATAAAGTGTGGGACCAATATCATCTTTCCTGTCCAATGCAATATTACATTGGCTATTGAAAGCAGCGTAAAACCCCAAACAAAGAAATCCATGTACATCTAATAACGTTTATCCTCTATATGAGTCTGCCCATACAAAAATGTAAAGTCTGATATAGATCTACACTTTTCCAAAATTATTTACAAAAAGATTTTTGAAGCTTCTGTTGAGTTGTGAATGTTTTGATCAAGCTGAACGGATGCATAGGCTTATCTGAACACTTTACTTTTCACAAAGCCCAACTTGTAGCTTTTTCATGGAATGGCTCATATGATTATAACTTCTGGAACCTGGCTTTACTATAGTTGATGAGTGAATCCGTCATTGGCCAACACTGGCAACTAGATTGGTCGTCTCCCCGTATATATCGCTATCGCTTATAGTAAATTAGTTAGTAAACAGCTGATTTTCTACAGTGGACCATTACAACTTGATGTTTGGAACCAATACAAAAATAATGAATACAGTTGGATTACAAGGAAGGTTGTCCCTATAGCTATCGAAAGGGTGCCGCCATTATTGGAGCCAGTCATGGTGGGGTGCCTTGCCCAGCCAAGGCACATTTTCTAACCTAGTACTGATTTGTTTACCTAGGGAGCATAATAATGGTACCTAATGCCTATCTTCGTGACGCCTGGCATAAGGCTAGGGAATGGGGGAAGTTAACATGTTCCAAAATAAGAGTTTCTAGTTAGCAAGAAATAACTGGCTCTTTCCACAGGGTTGCTAATATTTTATAAACATGCATTGTGTAGACTTTCAGTCTGGGATGAGTTTATTAGTCTCCTACTTTACATGTAGGTTTAATCGATTCTGTCTGTTAGTCCAACCTAACCTTCTCCGGCCCGTATCCCAACCATCCATCATTGGATTTCCATGAAACTTGAAACAAACGTTAACCCTGATGAGGCAGCGTGTTGCACTTAAGACCCAGGCTGTACCTCAAATGTCAAGGTCACATTTAGAGGTCAAAAGTAGAACTATTTGATGGAACTGTACCTTGTCTGGCCCGCTTTCTAGGATTCCCAAGTTAGTAGGCACACATATTCACCATGATGAGGTGGCGTGTCGCGCACAAGAATCAGGCCTGGACCTCAAAGGTCAAGGTCAAAATGAGTAGTTTGATAGGACTACCTTGTCCGGCTCACATCTCAACCATGCATCATAGAATTCCCAAGTTACTTGGCACACATGTTCACCATGATGAGGTGACATGTGGCGCACAAGACACAGGCCTGGTACCTCAAAGGCCAAGGTCACACTTACAGGTCAAAGATCGAAATGAGAAATGTTTTTAGGACTATCCAAAATGAATGCAGTTCATTGCTTTTTTGTCCAAAAATGCACATACAATAATGTAGGGGACTTTTGTATTGCTTGCTATACGACATTAACTTGTTGCTTGATTGTTTGGTGTTTTACACCGCTAATTATTAGCAATTTCTCATTTTGTAACAATCTTTTTAAAATTCGAATACTGCAGCGGCGTTGGAAAGATGTTGTATTTAGGAACGGGTTATATGGGAACGGAAATTAAGTTCAGTTTAAAAGTTCAATAATTTTTATCTTTACAAAATACAAATGAGTCATTTTTGTACAGGTACATGATGTTTCTCCGATTCCTTCAACCATGATCACATGCTATATTTTAGTACATCAAACTTAGTATTTAAGCCGACATTTTTCGCCTCCTGTACAGGCTTTTCTGGGTCGACATATTACGCAGAGGCCATAATGTTGGTTTTCTCATAATTCAGCTCATTTGCTTTTTGCAAATGCAAGAAGTATTTCTTGTTCTGTATACATTCAAGATCGAACTACTACATTGATTGTCTTAAAGCTTCTAGTGTTGCAATACATAAAATTCCACAGGGGCTACAGGGAATATTTCTGTGCCCATTTTAATCTCTTCCCACAAGGGCCTGAAGGATCTTTTTGAAGTTGAAGCTGGTGTCTTCCTCGATGTACCGCCAAAGCGTTTTCCTGGTCATCTCAAGGAATTCTGCCTTGATCTGCACCATATCAATCTACAACGCAAACAAATAAATTAGTTAAGTTTAGGGTCAACTTATTTATTTTTCATCGACTGTGAAACAAGCATTTATTTTATATCAATCTCTTGATGTCTGCTTCCCGAGACATAAACAGTACTTACATCATATGTGAGGAAAAATCCCAAAGTTGAAACTCACTCATAGCGGCAGTTGAAATGAAAGGTTGGCCTTTCAACCACTACACAACTGTCTTGCACAGAATTATAACCATTTATCTGATCAAAATGACATTTGATGCCTTTGAAGTAAAGAACACTGATAACATTGTTGGTAAGGAGAATTTGCTAAAATAAGTATTTTCCCGCAATGTTTCCAACTAGGGATTAAAACTAAAACTTTAAAATTTGCTATATTATCTTTCAGAGTTACTTTCCAAGAATACACAACTACCAGTTACCATTTCCCACTTACAAAAAATCAGCAGCAGATGACTTTGAAAAGATCTAGGAAAATCTCTGTTGGGGAACATTTTATTAATTAATAATGTTGAGCAATCTTTCTTTTTGTCACAATGTTTCAAAAAGCCATTGGCTGCAAAAGCATCAAAATAAAATGTTTTAAACTTTATTTATACTTTCATTTGTAAAGATTTTTCATTTTTTTGTCTGTATGTTCTAAAAGTTGTCTGCTTAAAATTTGCTGTATATGGGGAAAATGTTAAAAGAGTGTACAGACCTCAGATCTGGAAGCTACGATACGGACTAGTGTGTCCTCATCTGTTCCAAGCCCTTGCATACTTTTCATGAGCTTCTTGGCGAGGAATTTTGGTCTATTCATGACACTTTCAACAATAGCTGTCAGTCCTTGCCTATAATCACCAGACGTCTCTCCATCCACGGCATTCCTAATGTCCTGCTGGGTGATCTGAAAATCAATCAAACAATAATTAATCCTCTCCAACATACAACAAATCTGCAGCAGAAAACTTTGAAAATATAGTATCAAAAACCTGAACATCTCCATAAAAGATAGCTTAATTGTTAAATAAAGATGGACACATTGTGGCCAAAGGAGAAATTGCTCATCATGAGCAATTTCACCTTTGGCCACAATGTTTACAAAAGTTGTCTGCTGCTATTACGTCAAAATGTGTCTGCAGGTGGGAAAGGGTTAAATTGCTTTGGTGGTGTAGAGGTTAGAGCGCTCGTCTTGAAAGTAAGGGACCCGGGTTTGATGCTGATTCATTCATACCAAAGTCTTAAAAAAAAAGAAAGCAGTGGCTTCACTCCATGGTGCTCAGGATTGCAGGGATAGCATAACTACTGATGCGCTGTTGTCAGGATAAACTTACCAGCACTGCTGGGAATTAACCACGGAACAACCGGTTATAACAAAAACTGTTGAAAAAGGTAAACTTCATCATTTAAACAAAAACAAGAGGGCCATGATGGCCCTATATCGTTCACCTGATTTAATAGAACTTCAAAAGTTTTCAAAGTTTTTTCTCTATACATATAAGGAAAACAAGTAACCCTCTGGTGGCCATGTTTTTCAATGGATCAGAATAAATTGAACAACCTTGGTAGAGGGTCACACAAGGAACATTTGTGCCAAATTATTCTCATTTCAGACCAATGATTTAGTACAAGAATATTTACATAAAAGGAAAACAAGCCCCGCTCCCTGGTGGCCATGTTTTTCATCAGATCAGAATAATTTCAACAATCTTGGTAGAGGGTCACCCAAGGAACATTTGTGCCAAGAAGAGTTTTAAAGTTTTTACAATGCACATATAAGGAAAACAAGCTCCGCCCCCTGGTGGCCATGTTTTCATTGGATCGGAATGATTTGAACAATCTTGGTAGAGGTTACCCCAAGGAACATTTGTACAAAATAAATCGGGCCATTACCTTTTGAAAAGAAGATTTTAAAAGTTTTTGCAATTTCCCTCTTTTCTGATGCCGCAGCAAAGTTTTACTTGGAATTAAATTCTTTGAACATTTTTAAAAGAGGACCACCTACGAAACATTCCTTAGAAGTTTTTTTTGAAATCAGTCCATTGGTTTAGTAGGAGAAGTCATTTGTAGGAAATTGATAACAGACGCACTCCATTCTTAGGTGAGCTAAAAAGGCAATAGTTACAGACTTTAATTACAGGGCTAAATTGGCAAACATCATAATTAAAATTGACAAGAAATGCGGCAATGTGAAGAAAGTAGGTTTTAAATGATTGACAGAAGAACTACAGTCTGTGTTTTGAGTTATAAATAAGCTTCTCCGTTGAATGTTGTGTGAAAAATTGATGACTAAAGAGGGCTAAATGTACACAGAGGGCTATTTATTAACCCTTTCCCTCATACGACAATTCTGCAGCAGACGACTATGAACGTATTTTGTCAAAACATGGAAAATCTCTATAATTGAATGGATAACCTATGACTAAAAGTGGAAAACATTGTGGCAAAAGGAGAAATTGCACGTTTTGTGCAATTTCTTCTTTTGTCACTATGTTTTCAAAAAGCCGTCTGCTGCAGAGGCGTCAGAAAGCGTCTATATGAGGGAAAAGGTTAAGCATGAAATTATTTAAAATTTTGCAATTTATATTGTATCGTAAATCTTCTATACTGTAAGGGTACCACAACATAAGGAAAAATATAGAACATACTCTGGTACAAAAGTTTTACAAGTATTACTTGCGTGCCCAATGAACCCAACTTTAGGTCAGTATGACATTTCCATAGCCCTAGATTGTTTGTAATATGTATATTTCCTTAAAATATGACACAGTAGTAAACATGTTTCCATTTAAGGATCAGTTACAAACCATGTTTAGTTATAAAAAAGGAACTGTAACTAAAGACTTGAGTTTTAACCATTTTTCTATTGTAAGTAACTGCAAACTTTGACCTTGACCCTAGAAGACCCCAAACGCAATCCCATGAAAGGTCTCCATAAACATGTTTTACACACAATATGTCAACAGCAACTAAACAAATTTCAGTTTCAACTGTTTTTCTATTTTTAGTAACACTGACCTTGACCTAGAAGGCCCCAAATGCAATCCCACTAACCCTTTCCCTCATATAGACGCTTTCTGACGCCTCTGCAGCAGACGGCTGTTTGAAAACATAGTGACAAAAGAAGAAATTGCACAAAACGTGCAATTTCTCCTTTTGCCACAATGTTTTCCACTTTTAGTCATAGGTTATCCATTTAATTAAAGAGATTTTTTTTTTTTGACAAAATATGTTCAAAGTCGTCTGCTGCAGAATTGTCGTATGAGGGAAAGGGTTAAAGGTCTCCATAAACTTTTTTAACACACCAACTTTGGTTACAATATGTCAACCGTAAATAAACAAATTTCAGTTTCAATCGTTTTTCTATTTTAGTAACAGTGACCTTGACCTTGGCTGTAGGGGCCTGGAACGCAATCCCATGAAAGGTCTCCATAAACTCTTTCTGCATAACAACTTTGTTTACAATATGTCAACTGTAACTAAAGATATTCAGTTTCAACCTTTTTTCTATTTTTTAGTAACAATGACCTTGACCTTGACCCTAGGGGCCTCAAATACATTACCATGAAAGGTCTCCATAAACTCTTTCTACATACCAACTTTGGTTACTATATGTCACTGTAACTAAAGATATTCAGTTTTAACGTTTTTTTCTATTTTGAGTGACCTTGACCCTTGGGGACCCAAATGCATTCCCATGATAGATCTCCATAAACTGTTTTACATACACATTTTGTTTACAATATGTCAACCGTAATTAAAGATATTCAGTTTCATAGGCGAGTTTGACACCGAACACCCGCCCACCCGAACAACGACATCATCCTTTTATAACCAGGTTTCTTGTCAAGTGTATGTTAGAGGCTTCTTGAATGCCTCTTTGACACATTAGCAAACAGTGGAGGTTCAAATCAGACTGCACAGCATGACCTAGATTCTTCACTGGTCAGTGGTCACACACGCATTACGGTGGGCTCCTGGAGCACTGCTAAATTATTAAAACAAATACTAGGTACCTTCACATACTCTCTGTACACCTCTCTCAGCTGGTAGAAATTCCTGGTAGAGAAAATCAGATTGAACTCTTCCTCATCTGTTCCCCATTTCTCTTCACCAGCATCATGCAGTCGCTTCGCGTCCCGTTTGGCTTTTGCGGAGCTACTGAGCTTTTCGTAGTTCACCTGGAACATCCCAGTTCCGTCTCCGTTGGCATTCAAGATCTCGTCGACGGCATCCGATAACTTGTCTCTGGTGAGCTCATACCGATTTCCCTGTGTAAACATTATGTTTTTGTTAAAAACCTTTCCCACATGCATCAAATCTGTTGCAGATGACCTTGAAAACGTCTAGGCAAAAATATTAAAAATCTCTATAAACAAAAGTATCTTAACCCTTTCGGTGCCAAATAAATAGCAGAAAGTTGTTCTCAGCGCCAAATAAAATCAGGCATTTCTTAGAAATAATAGTAACTGATTTCCAAAAAATGTTTTTTTGAAATCAGTTTTATTAACAGTCTATGAACATTTTATTTTTATTATACCCTTTTCATTTATTTTTGTTAACCCTTTCGGTGCCGAAGTCGCATATATGCGACAGCTTGGCTCAGCAGTATACGAGGGGCGTTACAAAAGTCGACTTCGGCGCTGAGCCAAGCTGTAGCATATATGCGCCTTCGGTGCCGAAAGGGTTAATTAAAATTTTGATACAGTTGAAAACAGTTTTTCAAAAGTCGTCTGCTGCAGATGTGTCAAAACGTATCTTCATTTTGGATATGGGTTAATTTGGGTTTTACACTGCTTCTAACAGATTTTCTGTTATATCAGGTCAACAGTTAACTTACGAAGCCTTTGTGTCTCATCAGTACTATGCTTGAAAATGTGCCTAGATTAACAGTTTCCCACATACAACAAATTTGCAGCAGATGACTTTAAAAATATCTAGCCAAAAATTTGAAATTATTATAAACGAAAGCGTAATTATTGAAACGAGTTATGAGAAAAGGGAAATTATGATCAAATTCTTCTTTTCTTTCAACAAATATTTTCTAATGTCATGTGCTCCGAAGGCATTAGAAAGCATCTTCATGTGGGAAAGGGTTAAGGTCATGCCATCAAGCAGGGATCGAACCCAGGGACTCCTTGTTTCAAATAAAATGTACTGTAACCACTCAGTGATTGCTAAGGTTCCTTCTTCATGATATATATAAATATAATTAATTATACATGAAAGGTGAATTTGATAATTACAGTCGACATTTGAGCCGCTACATCATGGTCTCCGCGTAATGTATCGACCAAGATCAGCCTGCGCAGTCCGCACAGGCTATTCAGGGCCGACAAATTCCGTCTGAGGGGGATAGATGTATAGAGAAATGAATCCTGATACAGAAAATCCACAAAAAAGTGTCTGTCAGGGTTAGCCTTCGTGTAATGCTTATGCTGATCCGAGTCGATAATTTACGCAAAGTCCACAATATTGGTTTTCTCGTGGGACGGCTCATATGCTATCTCAAGGTGGCATAATTCGATTCTAGCTTATGTCGAAGATCTTTCTTGTCCGCTTATTTACTTTCAATAAATGCTAGCACTCAACACCAAACTTATCTATATCTCGAACTTCAGTTATTTCAAGGTATTGTCATAGTCACTCTGATTTCGAGATGATGAGTGCTTTTTGTATACTTTTCTTTGCCTCATGGTCTTTTTCTAGATGTAAGAACAGTTCCTTTGTAAAAATGTCAGCAGCTTTGAAATTTTTTGAGTAATTTCCTAATTAAGGATCGCGATATTTTAGTGAGATTTGTTCTTTGCGTAAACTGAGTTGGGAATCTCTGTATTTATACGTCTATTGCCAAACTTACCCATTTCCTACATACAACAAGTCTACAGCAAACGACTTTGAAAATATCTATGCAAAACGTGGAAAATTTCAACAAAGGAAAGTATAATTATTGAATTGTAAACATAAATGCTAAAGAGGAAATTACTCATTATGAGAAATTTCTCCTTTTTCCACAATCTTTTTAAGTCTTCTGCTACAGACGCGTGAGAAAGCGTCTGTTTATGTGTAAGGCTTAACCCTTTCACTCATATAGATGCTTTCTGACGCCTCTGCAGCAGACAGCTTTTTGAAAACATAGTGACAAAAGAAGAAATTGCTCAAAACGAGCAATTTCTCCTTTTCAACTTGCAGCCACCATGTTTTCCACTTTTAGTCATAGGTTATCCATTCAATTGTAGAGATTTTCTATTTTTTGACAAAATCTGTTCAGTCGTCTGCTGCAGAATTGTCGTATGAGGGAAAGGGTTAAATGCTATTCTTAGAGAAGTCAACTTTGAAATTGTGAGTGGAAAATTTAAAAATTTGTTTATTATGTGTTATAATAGTTGGGTGCATTAAGAGTCCAAGTTGGTGGATTCAGTTTTATCTTTCTTCCGTAAGAGTTATTGATAAACTGCTATCAATGTTGTTGTTGTTTGGCGTTGTTTACCCTCGCGCTCGGCATCAATGCCATTTGGCGAGCAAATGCTATCAAAGAGGGCTGCATGCAATATATATATAAGGGGTCAAGATGAGTAACTCTGTATTAACAACAGGAGTAACATGAAACCTCTAAGAGTTGTTTCCCATAATATAACATTATGCTCAAAAGAAAACATTGTGGGAAAAAATGACAATGCTTACTTTAATTTTTTCGCAACATTTTGAAAAAAAATGGAAACTGCCGAGGCCAAAAATGAGCAATTTAACCTTTTGCCACAATGTTTTCAAAAGATGTCAGCGGTAGATGTTTAAAAATATATTTACAGGAAGAAAAGGGTCTATAAAAATATGGATAGAAGGAGAGTAAAACGTTGGAAAATAATATCCAAAGTGAGAGATAACACAGTTGGGATAAATGACAACTACACATAGCTAGTTTTGTTGTTAAAACATGGAGACAAGTTATGGTCTGAAGTATGAAAATAGTGAGTTATGTCCCTTTAAAGTAACACATTTGTATGAGAAAGCGGATGATTTGTGACATTAGGCATAACCCTTACCCTCATATAGACGCTTTCTGACGCCTCTGCAGCAGACTGCTGTTTGAAAACATAGTGACAAAAGAAGAAATTGCACAAAACGTGCAATTTCTCCTTTTGCCACAATGTTTTCCACTTTTTGTCATAGGTTATCCATTCAGTTAAAGAGATTTCCCATTTTTTGACAAAAGATGTTCAAAGTCGTCTGCTGCAGAATTGTCGTATGAGGGAAAGGGATAAACACCTCTATAATATAATTAATTTATATTTATTGATCCTGGTCCGGCTTCTGGATTTTTCTGAGGTGCATTAACCGTTTCCCATATACAACAAATCTGCAGCAGACAACTGTGAAATAATGAATACAAAAACAGGGAACATCTTTATAACTGATGCATTAGTTATTGGATAGATTTGGAAACATTGTGGCAATAAGGAGAAATTGCTTATTATGAGCAATTTCTCCTTTTGCCACAATGTTTTCAAAAGTCGTCTGCTGCATGGGCGTCAGAAAGGGTTAAGTGTCTTCAAATGAACTAGAAATCAAGTAATGATCCATTCCAGGAAAAAGTGCCTCGCCTGTATCCGTGCTATACATTGAGAACGTAAAGGAACTAAGGGTCTTTGAAAAAGAGCTAGGGTACGGCATCCAGACTCCCTTCGTTGTATCTATCTCGGCCTCTTGAATTCATCTGCATCTACCATATGTTTTTTACACCATATAATACACACTATCAAATAGGCCTACGGAAGGTAAAAAGCTTATGCTTGATCAGAGATCGATCAGAGCATTTGGTCTCTATAATTACATTATTATAATATATATTTGCGATGACTGAAAAGTTGGGTGATTAGTACAAATTTTCATCATTTAAGATGAGCGTTAGGTTGATGATATTAAGACTTTCCCTGATATACACAACTTTTGAAACAATTTCTCTTTATACCACAATATTTCCGCTAAATACTATTCTTTCATTTATAAAGATTTGCCACATTTTTGCAATGATGTTTTCAAAGTCATCTGCTGCAGACGTAGTGTATGTTGGAATGGGTTACTGTTGGTGAAGAATGAATTTAAAACAAGGAATAATCATGTCACAAGTGGGAGATATGTGTGTGAGGGTGGGAATGGGAGTGGGAGTGCGATTCACACATGGCTACAACCTGGCTGGCAGAGATGAGCAGTCGTTTGAAGTCTCCACTGCAGTCATCTTCAATATCTTTGTCAATCAAAGAATCATAGGTGACCTGATCAGGCCGAGCAACTTTAGAAGAAAACACAAAGCAGTTGAAACAACGATAAAAAACAATACAGCTTAACATTGCTATGAGCGGCATATGGACCAATTTTCTTTTGAACCCTTCCCCACATACAATTATTTCACCACAATGTTTTTAAACATTGTCTGAGTGTTGCAGAGGCTTAAACATGAGTCTATATGTGGGAAAGTGTTAACCCTCATGAGAACAAATGTTGCTATGTTGGTGACATCAGAACAGGATCTACTCAATCACAAACCTGAGAGGCTGAAATAAGCAACTGTTTAAAATCACAGCATGTATCGCCTGTGATGTCTTTGTCTAGCTTCATGTTTAAAGGTGCTGAGCTCCAGATGGAGATCAACATTTTGAAATGTTGAAACTTCTGCAAATATTGCTAATAGTGACAACAAAGTAAGTAATATATAGTTTAAAACTATTTTGGCAGTAAATGTTAAAAAACTGTCAATTAAAAGTCATGAAAATGTACATGGCTTAATGGGTATGTCAACCCAGTAAAAATGAAGCATAAACAATCAATATTAAGATGTTTATGGTACTGGAAAGGGCAATAATTACTCTAATTCTATCCCAGAATTATGATTCTTATATTTTAAGACACTTTTTGAACGGTTTTAAAACTTTTATATTCATTTTCTGGAGTTCAGGACTTTTAACCCTTTCCCTCATACGGCAATTCTGCAGCAGACGACTTTGAACGTATTTTGTCAAAAAATAGAAAATCTCCATAATTGAATGGATAACCTATGACAACAAGAGCGCCAAATGTCACAAAATACGCACGTCCTGTTTTTTTGAGACCAAGTATAGTGGTAATTTTGGCCTTTTAGAGGGACATAATTGTGTAGTGACTAAGATAACGTTGTAAGTTATCAAACCTGACTAAGATATTCTGCCCATCAACATATTGTCTAAATTTGGTGATGATCGGATAAAGGCTTCAAAAGTTATTTAGCTGACAAGATCAATTTTAGGTTATTTCAATAATTAAAGGGCAATAACTCTCTATCGATTGGAACAATATTGCTAGTTATCGAACTTGTCCAAGATATTACGCCAATACACATCCTGACCAAATTTGGTGATGATTAGACAAAGGCTCCTAAAGTTATTGAGCTGGCAAGACCAATTTTAGGTAATTTCTATAACTAAAGAGCGATAACTCTCGATTGACTAAAGCTATGGCTAGTTATCGAACTTGTTCGAGATATTATGCCAATACACATTCTGACCAAATTTGGTAATGATTGGATAAAGGCTTCTAAAGTAATTGAGCTGACAAGACCAATTTTAGGTAATTTCTAAAATTAAAGGGTGATAACTCTCAATTGACTAGAGCGATATGGCTAGTTATCGAACTTGTCCGAGATATTATGCCAATACACATTGTGACCAAATTTCGTGATGATTGAACAAAGGCTTCTTAAGTTATTGTGCTGACAAGACTAATTTTAGGTAATTTCTATAATTAAAGGGCAATAACTCTCGATTGACTACAGCGATATGGCTAGTTATCAAACTCGTCTGAGATATTATGCAAATACACATTCTGACCAAATTTGGTGATGATAGGACAAAGGCTTCAAAAGTTATTGAGCTGACAAGACCAATTTTGGGTAATTTCTATAATTAAAGGGCAATAACTTTTGATTGACTAAAGCGATATGGCTAGTTATCGAACATGTCCGAGATATTATACAATACACATTCTGACAAAATTTGATGATGATTGGACAAAGGCTTCTTAAGTTATTGAGCTGACAATCGCCCGCCCGCCCGCCCGCCCGCCCAGACGCCGCAGGTAAAACTATAATACGATCCGTTTTTTTCAAAACGGGCGTATAAAAAGTGGAAAACATTGTGGCAAAAGGAGAAATTGCACGTTTTGTGCAATTTCTTCTTTTGTCACTATGTTTTCAAAAAGCCGTCTGCTGCAGAGGCGTCAGAGAGGCGTCAGAACGCGTCTATATGAGGGAAAGGGTTAAGGCTCGTACACTAGTAGCCACAAGTGTTCAATACATGTAAGAAGGTAGTTACACTGCTCCCATCAATAGCAATGTTTGGATTGCCTTTTAATCCCATACAACATTCAGACTTATTTTGACCCCTGTGTAGCAGACAACTTTTTTTAATTTCTCTTTTTGCCACAATGTTTTCAAAATTCATCTGCTGCAACCTCATTCAAATGCTTTCCTTGATTGGGGTTTAATACTGTTTTCAACAATGTTTTAGTCATATCACGGCGGCCAGGTCACCTACTCATATTTTTCCTGGTTTGCTCACACCAGTACTCCAGACAACATACTTTCCAAGCATCTGGCTGCTTTTCCACATAGACATCGGTAAAAGACGAATGACACTTGTCACAGTGACTTTTGTCAAACATCGGAAAGAATGTTGGCCAAGCTGGGGTTCGAACTCACAACCCCTGGATTGACAGCCCGCGCCAATACCTACTAATCTACCAGGGCTCTACAAATGCATCTATAGTGGGAAAGGGTTGACACAATATTCAAGCTAGAATGTTCATCTCTTCATCATTTACCTAGTTTGATATATATTTTTAGAGTTTTCTTTTGTGAAAACATCTGAAGACAATATTGTAATACCAAGAATTTAAGAAGTGTAATTTTCATGGAGAATTGAACCCCATGTGGGCAAAGGAGCATTTTCTTCTTTTCTTAAGATGATTTCAAAAGTAATCTGCTTCAAATGTGTAACTTTTTTTTGAAAATATTGTGGGGAAAGGAACATTTGCTCATGATGATCAAATTCTCCTTTTGCCACAATGTTTCACCTCTGTTCCATTCAATATTTGCCTAGTTATTATGAAGTTTTCTGCTGCAGAAGGAAAAGGGTAAAAATATAATTAACAATTTCCCACTTATAACAATTTTCAGCAGTCGACGGAGATATTACTGAATTGAGTAGGCAACTTTGTGGCAAATAGAGCAATTTCTCATTTTGTCACAATGTTTCCAGAAGTCATTTGCAGCTGATTGATCAAAATATGTTTGCATGTGGGAAAGGGTTAAAAGTTAAAAGTAACAATACCTTCTCCATACACTTTCCGCATTTCCTGGAGCTGTTGATTGGTTCTTGTCATGAGAATTTCTATCAAGGCCTTTTCATTAGTACCAGCGCCCTGCATAAAGCACAAACAAATATATTTTGTTTACTCTTAACTATTTATCCAGTTCTGAAAATGGTGTCAAACTATTAAACATTGCCAAAAAAGGTGAAAACATTAATTGTTCTTGTTCACTAGTACCAACACCCATCTCTACAATATATCATATAAATCATCTTCGATAACTCTTAACCCTTTCCCACATACAAAAATTCTCCAGAAGATGACTGAATTATCTTAAACAAGAGGGCCATCATGGCCCTGGATCGCTCACTTGATTTAATATAACTTGGTAAATGGTTACCCAAGGAACACTCATGCCAAGTTATTTAAAAATCTTTTGACAAGAAGTTTGTTTTTACTATATATTCATACAAGGTAGACAAGGTTCACCCCCTGGCAGCCATATTTTTCAACAGATCCAAATAATTTGAACAATCTTGTTAGAGGATCACCCAAGAAACATTTGTGCCAAATAATTTTCAAATCAATCCTAGACTTTTGGACAAGAAGATTTTTTAAAATTTTACTATACACAATTATGAGGAAAACAAGCTCCGCCCCCTGGTGGCCATGTTAATTGACCAATCAACATGGCTTGAAGAAATCTGATAGAGGGTCAGCCAAGAAACATTTCTACGAAATTATTTGAAAAGCGGCCAAACACTTTCTGAGGAGAAGATTTTTTAAGTTTTTCACTATAACCATATAAGCCCAGTTTGGGAGGAGAAGAATTTTAAAGGTTTTTTCGTTTGGTTGCCATGGAAACCAGAATTCTGCATGGATCCCAAAAAATTGAAAGAATTCTGGTGAGTTCATTGAGAGGATGCTTTCTGTGAAGTTTTACCCCAATTGACCCACTGGTTACTGAGGAGAAGATGTTGACGGACAGATGCCGGCTGCCGGACATAAGGCAATCACAATAACTCAGCTGAGCTAAAAACGAAACCATAATTATTTAACAGAGTTGAAAACCTTGGCAATAGGATAAATTGCTCATTATTACAAACCTTTTACCACAATGTTTTCAAAAGTTGTGTGTTAATCGAGATACTCTTATCTGATATTATAATCTAGTGTCATCTTGCCTGATAACATCTTAGGAAAATTTATATAACATCTTGGAAACTAACTTTTTCCTACATACAACAAATCAACAACAGACTAAGACTTTGAAACAAACATCTAAGCAAAATGATGAAAAATCTCTGTAAATGAATTGAATTAAATGAGTTTATGGAAGAAGAAGAAGTTTTTTTTCTTTTGGTTGCCATGGAAACCAGAATTCTGCAAGGATACAACAATGTTCTTTTTGGAGAGGACTCTTGCTGTGAAGTTTCAAACAAATTGACCCAATAGTTACAGAGGAAAAGATGTTGACGGACCCACATGACAGAAGTTGGAAAAAGGGCAATCACAAGTAATCACCTAACTATCAGGGTAACTAGAAAGGCTCCAATTGACTTACATATATGGCCTTCTTCACGCAATGGGCATCAAAGTAGGCAGGAGATACAAAACAGGCGAGAATTGCATCTTTGTAATCGCCGCTCAGTTCACTCTTTATATCTTCTACAAGGTCCTGTAACATAATAATACTCATTAGTTACCGAAAACCAAGAAACATTAGTCAATACATTGTACATACTACATACTAAACTGACTGTGAAAAGTTTGAAATTTAAATAAGTGCAATAAATAAGCAAGAATTTGAACATGGTAATACATGTAGCTGCTTGTTATATTTTTACTCTTAACCCTTTCCAAAATGAAGATGCTTTCTGACGCTTCTGCAGCACTACTTTTGAAATCATTGTGGCAAAAAATAAATTGTTCATGATGAGCAATTTCTCCATTTGCCACAATGATTTCAAGTTAATTGATTTTTAGAGATTTTCTATATTTGGACTTGATTATTTCAAAGTCATCTTCTGCAGATTAGTCGTAGGTGGGAAAAGGTTTTAAAGTAGTTTAACTCATTGGTAATTAGAAACCAAGAAACATTCGCTAAAAACTATTAATTACATTTTCTGATTTACCATGGATTATTGGCTTCTAAAAACCGTCTGCATAAAAAGCAAGCACATTTTGCTTTTTCTTGCAATGCTTTCAAAATCTTCATCAAAATCAAAATATTTTAGATGTTTTTTAAGCATTTAACCCTCTCCCACATACAACAATTCTGCAGCAGACAACTTTGAAAACATTAGGATAAAGATATGAAATATTTCTATAAATGAAAAAACGATTATTCAATAAGGTTGAAATCATTGTTGCAAAAGGAGAAATTGCTTATCATGAGCCATTTCTCCTTTAGCCAGAGTGTTTTTAAGAGTTATCTGATGCAGACACCTCAAAAAGTGATGGATAATCCTTCAAGTTTTATCAGATAAAAGGTGAAACTTTATTTTATTAGAATTATAAAAGTCTTACCATTCCATACATGGTTTTAAACATTTTCTTCATCTCTTGTCGTTGAGGATTGCTTCTTGTCCCCACAATATGCGTAATAATACCTTCGTCGGTCCCTACACAGGAAGAAAAATAAATGTCAACACATCATCCAAACGAATTGATTTAGAAAGGAAGTTAAATGTTTTATTAACCCTTTTTCCTCATATAGACGCTTTGTGATGCCTCTGCAGCAGACAGCTTTTTGAAAGCATAGTGACAAAAGAAGAAATTGCTCAAAACGAGCAATTTCTCCTTTTTGCCACAATGATTTCCACTAAGTCATAGGTTATCCATCTAATTATAGAGATTTTCTATTTTTTGACAAAATATGGTCCAAGTCGCCTGCTGCAGAATTGTCGTATGAAGGAAAGGGTTAAGCCTTTCTCGTATGCAGATGCACATTGATGCATCTACAGCAGATGACTTTTAAAATAATTCTGGCAAAGAATACATTACCGATTAAGACTAATTTCTACTATTTTTTTTAACCCTTTCCATCATACAACAATTCTGCAGCAGTCGACTTTGGACATATTATGTCAAAAACTAAAAATCTCTTTAATTGAATGGATAGCCTATGACTAAAAGTGGAAAACATTGTGACAAAAGGAGAAATTCCTCAATTTCAGCAATTTCTTCTTTTGTCACTATGTTTTCAAAAAGCTGTCTGCTGCAGAGGTGTCACAAAGCGTCTTTATGAGGGAAAGGGTTAACTGTATTCAATTGAACTATATTTACTTTGATTTGTAAAGATTTTCCAAAAAAAAACCTAGATGTTTTCGAATTCATCTGATGAGGTTTTGTTATATATCTAACTGGTATTCAAAGGAGCGATCACTTGTTATCAGAAATTTCTCTTTCTTAAAAGTCTTGAGAAATTTGCTTTGAATCTGTAGAAGTTCTCATAATAGAAAAGTGTGAACTCCAAAGGCATATAAACTTATAACGAGATCAACTCAATCTGCAGACATAAACTTAGAAGATTCACCACATAATGTTATTTAGAGATATATACCGGGATGATATATATGACATGAAACTGTATGTCACCATCTCTGTTGCAATACATATTAACCCTTTCCCTCATATAGACGCTTTCTGATGCCTCTGCAGCAGACAGCTTTTTGAAAACAGTGACAAAAGAAGAAATTGCTCAAAACAAGCAATTTCTCCTTTTGCCACAATGTTTTCCACTTTTAGTCATAAGTTATCCATTCAATTATAGAGATATTCTATTTTTTGACAAAATATGTTCAAAGTCGTCTGCTGCAGAATTCTCGTATGAGGGAAAGGGTTAAAGTCACAAAAGCGCAATAAACAAAGCTCTTTTTTATCAAAAAATAGCAAATCAAATACAACAAACGACTTTACCTTTCATTGATCGTGTATGTAATTACATAGATCATTTATTTGCCATTGACCATTTCATACTAGAATTCTTAATCGACATGGTCTTACCAACTTTTAACAAAGTCGTTTGTTATACACACATAAATATAGCACTGGGTATAGATCTCTCTTATCAAAATTGTAATATATGTGATGAAATTTATTAAATAAAATCAAGTGAATTGAAATACGCATTTAGTTTTTTAATGCTACAATATTTTTGTCTTTTCTTGATATTGCCCCAAGCTATCTCTATAAAACCATTAGTCTGTTTACCCTTTCTCATATAGAGACACTTTCTGACACCTCTGCAGCAGACAATATTCTGACAAAAAGGAGAAACTGCTCTAAACGGGCAATTTTCCCTTTAGCCACATTTAGGATTTCCAATTTTTTCAATAATTGTTCTTTCATTTATAGAGAGTATTCATATTTTTGACTAAATGTTTTCAAAGAGATCCTACAGCAGACTTGTTTTTTTGGGAAAGGACTTAAAAGAAAAAGTGTTTTGATTATGTAGGGTGGTGGTTACATTGGACCTTTTCCCAGAATAAAATCTGTGCATCTAACAAACAAGAGGGCCATGAGGCCCTGGAATCGCTCACCTGAGAATGTGCTATTTAAGACATAACTCTCTCATGCTCAAGCCAAACATGTGGCTTCCAGAGTGTTAACAAGATTTCCCTTAAATTTGGTCTAGTGACCTAGTTTTTGACATGACATGACCCTTATTCGAACTTGGCCTAGATATCATCAGGACAAACTTTCTGATAAAGTTTCAACATGCTCAAGTTTAAAATGCGGCTTCAAGAGTGTTGACGAGATTTTCCTTAAATTTGGCCTAGTGACCTAGTTTTTGACCCGACATGACTCATATTCGAACTTGGCCTAGCTATTACTTAGACAAATATTCTGACAAAGTTTCAACATGCTCAAGCCAGAAATGTGGCTTCTAGAGTGTAATCAAGATTTTCCTTAAATTTGGCCTAGTGACCTAGTTTTTGACCGGACATGACCCATATTCGAACTTGGCCTAAATATCAAAAGACAAACTTTCTAATAAAGTTTCAACATGCTCAAGTTTAAAATGTGGCTTCCAGAGTGTTAACAAGATTTTCCTTCAATTTGGTCTAGTGACCTACTTTTTGACCGGACATGACCCATATTCGAACTTGGCCTAGATATCATCAAGACAAACTTTCCGACAAAGTTTCAACATGGTCAAGTTTAAAATGTGGCTTCCAGAGTGTTAACAAGATTTTCCTTCAATTTGGCCTAGTGACCTAGTTTTTGACCCGACATGATCTATATTCGAACTTGGCCTAGATATCACTATGACAAACATTCTGACAAAGTTTCCACATGCTCAAGCCAAAAATGCGGCTTCAGGAGTGTTAACAAGATTTTCCTTAAATTTGACCTAGTGACCTAGCTTTTAACCCGACATGACCTTTTTCAAACTTGGCCTAGATATCACTAAGACAAACATTCTGACAAAGTTTCAACATGCTCAAGCCAAAAATGCGGCTTCATGAATGTTAACAAGATTTTCCTTAAATTTGACCTAGTGACCTAGATTTTGACCCCACATGACCCAGTTTCGAATTTGGCCTAGAGTTGATCAAGATATATGTTCTGATAAACTTTTATAAAGATTGGATGCAAAATGTTGCCTCTAGTGTAGTAACAAGCAAATGTTGACGACGGACGACGAACGACGAACGACAGACAAAAGGCGATCACAATAGCTCACCTTGAGCACTACGTGCTCTGGTGAGCTAAAAATACCTGTGAACAAAGACCATCTTATTATGTCCCAATGGGCAGTCTTTAAACACAGGCAACACTGTATCTAACAAAATAAACCTTACCTAAACCTCTCATGGCCTTTCTCAGGTATTCACAGTCAGCCTCACAATCCCAGGGTTCATCAGCTAAATTTGTCTCTCGCTCTTCATTATAGAAGGCCACCACAGGGTCATCAGCTGGATATTTAAACATCGGGCGAACAGTTCCTACTGCCATCTCAAATGTAGCGGACACAACATATCGTCTCATGAGTTCATCAATGTAAATATTTTTCATCTTTTCTTTAATGTCATCGTTAATTTCATTGCCAGCATTGCTTGATTCCTGTTAAACAGAAAATCAAAAGAATCTGGTAAGCTAGTTTGGTGTCATTTGTTGCTAAATATCTTGGGAAATTCTTATCAGGGAAATGAGTAATTTCTCCTTTTTGCCACAATGTTTTTTAATTTATTCAATAATTATAATTTGATCTATTGAGACTTTCCATATTTTTGCCTTCATGTCTTTATAGTTGTCTGCTGCAGATTTGCTGGATGTAGAAAGGGTTAAAGCAATTGAGCAAATTAAAAATAGGGACAAAAGACAAGTTATTTTTGGCAGGGAGTTGGAAACATTGTGGGAGTTTAAGAAATAGCTTATGCCTGCAATCAGATGCAAGAAAATGTTTTTCTATCTTATGAAAGTTTTAACCCTTTCCCTCATATAGACGCTTTCTGATGCCTCTGCAGCAGACGGCTTTTCCAAAAAACAGTGACAAAAGAAGAAATTGCTCGAAACAAAAAAATTCTCCTTTTTGCCACAATGTTTTCCACTTTTAGTCATAGGTTAACCATTCAATTATAGAGATTTTCTATTTGTTGACAAAATATGTTCAAAGTCGTCTGCTGCAGAATTTGCATATGAGGGAAAGGGTTAACTTCTAAAGAGGAATACCTCAATGTCTCTGCCTCTGCTAATATTGCTCTTTGGAGGTTGCAAAGTACATCAGTAATCAGATTGTAATCACCCTTAACCCTTTCCCTCATATGACAATTCTGCGGCAGATGACTTTGAACATATTTTGTCAACAAATAGAAAATCTCTATAATTGAATGGTTAACCTATGACTAAAAGTGGAAAACATTGTGTCAAAAGGAGTAATTGCTGGTTTTGAGCAATATCTTCTATTGTCACTATGTTTTCAAAAAGCCATCTGCAGCAGAGGCGTCAGAAAGCATCTATATGAGGGAAAGGGTTAATTTCAAAAGTTCTTTTCTGTTTTTGAGTGCCATGTCTAAAACAACAATTTCGCACATACAACAAATCTACAGCAGACAGCTTTGAAAACATGAAATGAAAGTTAGTTTTTTAATTTTAGTCACAATGTTTTCAAAATTCATCTGCTACAGATATGACAAAATACATCATGAGCAATTTCTACCTTTGCCACAATATTTTCAACTTTATTCAATAATTGTTTCTTGATGAGGTTCCATATCTCTGACTAAATGTTTTCAAAGTTGTTTGCTTCAGATCTTTTGAATGTGGGAAAAGTTTAAGAAAAAGTACCTCTTCCTCCTGCTGTTGTTCTTGACCTTCCACCGGCGGAGCCTAAATTAAAATAAAAACATAAAATATATTAGACATTTTATTTTAAAAGATCTATATGGTGCGCAATAGCAAAAAACTGGCCGGACTCAAGCCGCATACACCTAGGTGTGGATGGTATAGGAAAGTGGAATTTTCTTAGAAAAGAATTGCCTAACTGTCCTTATATTTACTTTCTGGCTTTCATTTCATGTTATTCTTTGTAATAAGATACAAAACCCAAATCCTGAAGGGCTGAATGAAAATGTCTAAAGAGCATCCGGGTAAAAAAAAGTTAAAAGCTGCAAATATCGTCAGATACAGTCAAACTGTTTGCCTCAAATGGCTGAGCATAATGTATAAAATTGCAGTTTCAACAATTCTATGACTATATATATATTTGACACATTAAGACTTACTTATGAAATGTGTTTCTTTTTTTCCATTGACCTACATATTAAGCAATAGTACAAAACTTGATCAATTCAAATCACAAAACACAAAATCACAAAACCTAGGTTGAGTGGAATAGGTTTATTGAATATACTTTTTCTGCTCTGATTTTACAGCCAAATACAGCTGATTTACAAATAGTCCCTCAAAAACCTTTGTCTGCATAGAAATTAGTGTATGTAACCTTCACCAGAATGTATTGAATATGTGACAATGAGTTTTGATTCATTGTAAAGGATGCACTTATTGACTTATTGTGAAAATACTTCAAAATAGAATATGTGGAACACCAGTTTTTGCCATTTCATTGTGTACAAAATGACAGGAATCATATCAGGAGTGATTTCTTTCCGGCATGAAACATGACACCCAATTTTTTTCGATTATTTCAAAGCTGAGAGGTTGCAATTTTCAACGATAAAGGATGTCCTACCTCTTACAATTGAAAAAAGTTTGACAATTGAGGGTTGACACTTGTTGGTTTACATGGAACCAAATGTCAAATTACATCAATTAAATTTCTTCTTTATATTGAATTCGAACCAGAAATTTCTGAGAAGACAATTTTAATAGACAAAGGACAGATTATAAGGCACACATATATGTGAGCTATTTAATAAGTGCTCTTTCCTTTATGTTTCTAAGTGATGTCTGTTGTAGATAGACAAAAGTCAACTAAAATGCATTCAATGTCACAGTAAGATAAATTTATAATAAACAAATCTTATGGTAGACAGTGTTGCAGAGGTAGAGCGGCGGCATCTCATACCAAAGTTCCCGGGTTCGAGTCCAGTGATGAGTGGGTTCTGACTTTGGGATTTTGCCACACAAACGGCGCGAGTACTGGTTACATCTCTAGGTAGCATACATTGAGCGTGATCAATATAAGCTGAAAGCTTTTTTCGCAATCAATGTAAAAAAATAATGTAATTTAAACTAAATCTTATGGTAATCTGAAATCTGTTAGTTTGAGGAATGTTCAATCTCATTAAAACCAGACCTAAAAATTACTGTACAAGCAAACGCTCAAATAGATTAGATGACAACCTATTACAGGTCATCTCAGATTGATCTTTTTGATAGCCAATCAAATTGTTGCCTACAAAATTGTTAGGTATCAACAGGAAAGTTTACCTATATAGATAAACAAAATAAACAAGAGCTGTCAGAGGACAGCGTGCTCGATTTTTTTGTGCTTGTCAATAAAACAAAACTTTTTTGGGTGGTACAGAAACATAACCAAGTACTTTATCATACTATTTATAAGCAAAGTACTTTATAAGTCGTTAAAGGGAATTATGTACTCTTGGCTGTTGGTGGAGGTAATGATGGTAAAAATATTTTGTAAGTGTTTAACCCTTGCCCTCATACGACAATTCTGCTGCAGACGACTTTGAACATATTTTGTCAAATAATGGAAAATCTCTATAATTGAATGGATACCTATGACTAAAAGTGGAAAACATTGTGACAAAAGGAAAAATTGCTCGTTTTGGGCAATTTCTTCTTTTGTTACTATGTTTTCAAAAAGCCGTCTGCTGCAGAGGCGTCAGAAAGCGTCTATATGAGGGAAAGGGTTAAGCTATATCTCTATAATTGTTTTGAAAAAAATAAATATTTTGTATAACTAAACCAAAATTCTAAATCGAAAAAGGGCCTTAATTCTTTTTAAAAAACCTTGACAGAGATATGTTCTCCAGTGTGTTGTTGGAGGTAATGAAGGTAAATAAGTATTGTAAGTGTATAAGCTATATCTCTAATGATTTTGAAAAAAAATGGGTGGTGCGAAAAACTTAACCAAAATTTTAAGTAAAAAAAGGGCCATAATTCTTATGTAAGCCTTGACAGAGTTATGTCCTCTTGTCTGTTGATGTAGGTAAGGATGGTGAACAAGTGTCGTAAGTTTCAAAGCAATGTCTGTACAAAAAACTTACCCAAAATCGAAGTTGAAAAAGGACCATAATTCTTACAAAAATCTTGACAGAGTTATGTACTCTTGTCTGTTGATGGAGGTAATGATGGTAAATAAGTTTTGTAAGTTTCAAAGCAATATCTGTAATGGTTTGGAAAAAAAAAGTGAATTAGTACAAAAAACTTAACCAAAACTCTAAGTAAAAAAAGGGCCATAATTCTTACAAAAACATTGACAGAGTTATGTACTCTTGCCTGTTGATGAAAGTAATGATGGTGAATAAGTGTTTGTAAGTTTCAAAGCGATATCTGTAATGGTTTTGACAAAAAAGTGAATTGGTACAAAAAACTTAACCAAGGTGTGACACCGACGCCAAGGCGAGTAGTACAGCTAGCCTTTTCTTCGAAAAGTCAAGCTAAAAAGCAGTGACAGCTGCGTGTTCCGATTGTATAGTAACAATTTTGATAGCATAACTGAACATTGTTTGTACCGTATAATGCGATTTCATTGGACAATAAAACGAGTACCTGCTCATGAATTTTTAAATGTATAGGCTCAAATTGAGACAACCTTTTATGCAGTATAGTCAGGTTTACGCACAGAGTATTTTGGTCTTATTTCAATGAGATTGAGGAATGTGAAACCTGGAGCTCCAGAATCAATCCTATTCCTGTTGGTAATGTTGGAGTGCCCATGGGCAATACATTTATTCCAGCCTTGAACTACAAGCTACCAAATGGTTATGGATAGTTGCCATGATATAGGTGCAATTCCGCTAAAAATGGAAATCATGTTCATAAAATTGAGCTGACACATTTTCAATCAGAATTTCTAATAGCAATACATTACCTGTGGAGCTTTGAATCCCATTTGCTGAAAGAAGAATGAAGGATTAAGTTAGTTATGTCTGGTGAAAGGGGATCTTGTTAACATTTATTATGCAACAGTCCAATAAAGCTATGAATAAATAAAATATACTTTTTTTTTACATACTTTTGAAAAAAACCTTTGTTACTTAATACTTTAACACTAAGACAACAATTTGGCCAATAACAACCTTGGTTAATGTGACTGATAAAGAGAAAATACTGTAAGAGGGATGTTCAAATACTTGAAAGAAAAGTTCCACATCTCTTTTAATAATGAATAGTTTTAAATAACATATTTACTGAAAAAAATATATTACTTAATTTTTTATATATTACAAGAAAGTGCCTCACTGCTTTACAGACAGGAGAAACAAAAATATTTAAAAAATAAATACCCAGATCTCATTAGGATCTTTCCTGGTCCTTAACCCTTTCCAACACACATCAGCAGATGACTTTATAAACATCTTGGACAAAATATGGAATGTCTCTTTAACTCTTTCCCTCATATAGACGCTTTCTGACGCCTCTGCTGCAGACGACTTTTTGAAAACATAGTGACAAAAGAAGAAATTGCTCCTTTTGACACAATGTTTTCCACTTTTAGTCATAGGTTATCCATTCAATTATAGAGATTTTCTATTTTTTTGAAAAAATATGTTCAAAGTCGTCTGCTGCAGAAATGTCGTATGAGGGAAAGGGTTAATTAAAATATAATTATAAAAAAGAATTGAAAGTATTTTGGTTAAATTTCTCTTTTGCCCCAATGTTTTCAAAGGTCGTCTGCTGCGATTGTTTTAAATAGTGGAGAAGGGTTAAGGTAACCTTTGACCCTTTTCCACATATAGATGCTTTTCAACGTCTCTGCAGCAGATGACTTTTAAAAACATTGTGACAAGGAGGTATTGTTAAAAAAAAGTAAATTCTCCTTTTGCCACAATGTTTTCAACCCCATACCTACATTTATAGAGCTATTCCCTGTGTTTGCCTAGATACTTTCAAAGTCATCTGCAGCAGATTTTCTGTATGTGGGAAAAGGGTTAAATGTTATGGTGTCAATACTCACCTGATATACTTGTCTTTGCATGTTCATCTCATAGTTTTGCATAGCATAAGGGTTGTTGCCATAAGACTGTGGGGGTGGCATTCGTTGGGGTGGTGGTGGAGGCTAAAAGTAGAAAAAAAAATATGAGTTTAACCCACAAAGTCTCAATAAATGAAAAACAAGAGCTGTCGGAGGACAGCGCGCTCGACTTTACAACGCTTATTCACTTAAGCACTTTAAGTAAGTACTATTAAATCATGTATACTCTATATGTAAAAGCACCTGAAAAGATACATACATTTAAATATATGTAATTTAAAAAAATCAAATTTCCTTAGTCAATCAAGGGCCATAACTCCATATTTAGGATACAATGGAGTTGTGTAACCTAATTGTGTGATGGTCCTTAACAAATGTGTGAAGTATGGAGTGATTTGAATGAAGGGTATTGGAGTTATAAATGAAAATGCCAGCTTGCCCTAAAACATTAACCGGACACCGACATCACAATGTGAAAAAGGGTACATGTATTATATGTAATTATATTCCAAATATGAAAGCCCTAACACAAGAACTTATTGAGAAAAAGTAAAAAAATAAATGAAAATGCCAACTTGCCCTTAAACTTTAACCACCCAAAATCATGTCTTTTACCCGGGGCGAGTAGTAAAGCTCTCATATTCTTCGAATAGTCAAGCTAATAACACTCATTGAATAGATTGAAAACATTGAGGCAAAAGAAGAAATTGCTCATGATGAGCATTTTCTCATTTTGTCACAATACTTTCAAAAGTTGTCTGCTGCAAATATTTCAAAATGTCTCTATAGGTGGGAAAAGGGATATAGTTTATAATACATCATTTTACAAAAAAAGAAAAAAATGGAAAAGGTCTGTGTATATACCGTCATTTCGTTTTTTCGTTTTTCAATCTTACATTAGAAAAATGAAAAACGCTTCTATTTTCGTTTTCCTTTCTTTATTTTGTAACAAGAAAAACAAAAATCGATTTCGTTTTTCGTTTTTCCATTTCAAACCACAGGTGCCAGTCTCATTTCAAATCTAAAAATAGCATTTGACTATATATTGATAAGGTACATTTCCTATTCTACGTCCGGGGACATCACAGAGGTGACACTTGTTTTTTTTAATTATTCAACATGTTTTCTGTATCAATTTATGTCACAGCGCCTTATACAGCATTTCAATGCGTACAAGAGAGAAAAACAAATTTCCGTTGTAAAAAAGCGTAGTTTTGTGTTTTTATCAAAATATTTTTTACAGTTGTACCCGATTTTCATGTTAAATAAGTTTATCGTAGAACATAGCCGGATATAAAGATTTTCAGCACGCAACGCCTGAATACAGAATTACTTACCGTGTTTTGTAGCTGTTTAATAAGTTATATACAAGAGTTGCTGCAAGATGCAGCAGTTCGATGTTAGCGCGGTAATCAGCATTTTATGGCTAAAGAAATATTGTTTGATTCGAAAAACACGAAACCCGCTTTAAAATATATGATATAAATATATGGTAACAATAGTTCTTTAGTTAAATACGTAGAACGAAAACAAAAATACCTTTTCCCAGCGTGTTGACCTCGATCTCTCAAAATTATTGTAAACATTCGTCTGCGCATGCATGTCATTTTTTCCCCTTAATATATTCTTAAAATCACATAATTTAGCACAATAACTTCCTTTTTATGAAAATATTCTCATTTTCCTGTTATTAAAACCCCGGTGGTTCCCGGTGATGTTACATAGACTCCGCTCTGGTATACTGCTTGTGTTCAGTTGTGTGACTTCGAGTTGAAGTCAAGAGAAAAGAGGGAGAAATGTAACGGGAACAGGTATAAATATCACTTCTACAGACTTGCTTTGGAAGCCGGCTTTTATAGCAACGTTGGTAGAGTGGTTAACCTTTTCGTAAAATTAAGCAACGTTCATCGCGGTTAGTGACTAGCGATGGCGTAACGCCGATACACGTTAAACTATGGTTTTAATTTACATTTTAATTATAAAAAACTACTCGCATTCAAACTCGAACGAGAACCAGTCTAGTCTAGAAACGGAAATATCCGAGAGCTGACGGTAAAATACGACGCATGCCCGATCAAGACGATTAACAACGCGCAAGCCCATTGTACCAGTAACAGTTTTTTCACAACCAATATATGTACTGGTGCTGAGGCACCCGCGCAATAATTTCCACTTTTTGAAAATGAATAAATCATCTGATTTACGAGTTTTTACTCGGACCTCATGTCACCTCAGTGATGTCCTGAGCAGTAGTTTTACATTAAAAGCTATATCTCGATTAAAATTCCATTGACTCTAATCAAATTTGGTACATAACTTGCTTTGTCTGTAACATCTTTGAAAATAATAATTCCACGCGAATATCTTAAGGTTAATTACAACTATTGCGATCAGAATAATTGGTAAATGAAAAGGAAATGTAAATTGTCAATATACAGTCAAATGCTATTTTTAGATTTTAACCGAGACTGGCATCAGTCTGTGGTTTGAAATGGAATAACGAAAAACGAAAAACGAAAAACGATATACGGTATATTTCGTTTTTATGTCTTCAAATAATAAAACGAAAATAAGAAAATGGTTTATTACATTTCTGTCCATGAAAGATAAGGATATCTCGGTGAAAGAAAATTCATAATCGTCGATTTATTGTTATTACACCGGTGTAATAACAATATTTACTATTTGTTATTTCACACCACAATTGCGCATGCGTGTCCCTCCCTTTTTTTCCACGGCCACGCCTCATCCGAAAATAATGCGCAAAAAGTAGGTAAAAAAACGAAAAATAGTCCATAGTTAACATAAACTATGGTGTAAGACCGGATTTGAAAAACTAAATGTATTACTAAAAACAACAATGAAATGTAATAAACAGATTATTCAACTTATTTTTTCAAAGATAGAACATATTTCACTCGCCGTCTTGTGAATGGGAGGAGCCACTCGTGACTACGTCACTCGTGACGTCACTCCCATTCACGCGACGGCTCGTGAAATATATTCTCATCTTTGAAAAAATACGTTGAATAATCTCTATTTCTTTTTTCGTTTTTCTTGTGTTAAAATAAACAAGAGTACCGCAAACGGTACATAATACGCCCGTCAGGAACTTCTTTGTAAGTTTCCTCTTTGTTTTGATATATTGTTTGTTTGTAAAAAGTTAATAAAGTCGTTCATGAATAAGTTGTTAAAGAATAATGGGAAACTATGAAAATTGCATAACTCATGCAGAAATTGACAAATATTCTAAGTCCAAAAAGGGGCATAACTCATTCAAAAATTGACGAAATCCAAGGAAATGTGAACTTGATCTGTGACACATGATTACAAAGCCATATACAAAATTTCAGCTCAAGACACCGAAGCATGACTAGAAAAAAAGTGCGGAAAACAAATATTCTAAGTCCAAAAAGGGGCATAACTCATTCAAAAATTGACGAAATCCCAGGAAATATGAACTTGATCTGTGACACATCACTACAAAGCCTTATACACAATTTCAGCTCAATAGCTCAAAGTATGTAAGAAAAAAGTGCGGAAAACCCGAACGGACGGACGGAGGGAGGGACATGACCATACCATAATACGTACCGTTTTTAAGAAACGGTCGTATAAAAATGAAAAACGAAATGACGGTATATACACGGACTGATAAAGCCTTAAACAATCTTGCAGCAGACGACTTTTGAACAATCCTACTTGGCTGAATTTCATATACTAAAGATCAGTTCCTTACTTGGTTGCCCATGGGGTATCCACCATGCATAGACTGTACTGCAGGGCAGCCAAAACCTGGATTCACTGAAAAAAGACACATTACAGTTAACACTTTCCTGTTTGGAGACACATTTGCAGCAGACAATTATCATGAAATCATTGTGGGCAAAAGAAGAAATTGCTTATAATGAGCAATTTCTCCTTTTGCCACAATTGTTTCAGATATTTTCAATAATTAAACATTGATTCCTAGATATTTTCCAAATATTTGCCAGGATGTTTCAAAGCTGTCTGCTACATATTTGTTTTAAATTGGAAAGAGTTATTCCTTACACAAACATGACAGCTCTTAACCCTTTCCCACTTGCAGACGCATACTGATGCCTCTACAGCAGACGACTTTTGAAAACACGGACAAAAGAAGAAATCGCTCATTAACGAGCAATTTCGCCTTTTGCCACAATGTTTTTAACTTGATTAACCCTTTCCCTCATATAGACGCTTTCTGACGCCTCTGCAGCAGACGGCTTTTTTGAAAACATAGTGACAAAAGAAGAAATTGCACAAAACATGCAATTTCTCCTTTTGCCACAATGTTTTCCACTTTTAGTCATAGGTTATCCATTCAATTATGGAGATTTTCTATTTTTTGACAAAATATGTTCAAAGTCGTCTGCTGCAGAATTCTCGTATGAGGGAAAGGGTTAAAGTCACAAAAGCGCAATAAACAAAGCTCTTTTTTATCAAAAAATAGCAAATCAAATACAACAAACGACTTTACCTTTCATTGATCGTGTATGTAATTACATATACAAAATACGTTCAAAGTCGTCTGCTGCAGAATTGTTGTATGAGGGAAAGGGTTAAGCTGACAACTTGAAAATGATATGGAAAATCTCTTTAAATATCTCTTTTATACGTTTGAAAAGAAATTAATTTTTCAAATGTTTTATGTTTGTTTCTCTTGTTACCACTTATATTGGTCTTGTATTCATCTCATGTATATGAGCAGCATCTAAGGATTAAGGGTTTTAACCCATTTCCTCATACGACAATTCTGCAGCAGACGACTTGGAACATATTTTGTCAAAAATTAGAAAATCTCTATAATTAAATAACCTATGACTAAAAGGGGAAAACATAGTGGCAAAAGGAGAAATTGCACGATTTGTGCAATTTCTTCTTTTGTCACTATGTTTTCAAAAAGCCGTCTGCTGCAGAGGCGCCAGAAAGCGTCTATATGAGGCAAAGGGTTAAATATCTCTTTTATACGTTTGAAAAGAAATTCATTTTTCAAATGTTTTATGTTTGTTTCTCTTGTTACCACTTATATTGGTCTTGTTTACAGGTAAACCCTTTCCCTCATATAGACTCTTTCTGACACCTCTGCAGCAGACAGTTTTTTGAAAACATAGTGACAAAAGAAGAAATTGCTCAAAACCAGAAATATCTCCTTTTGCCACAGTGTTTTCCACTTTTAGTCATAGGTCATTCAATTATAAAGATTTCTATTTTTTGACAAAAACATTTCAAAGTCGTCTGCTGCAGAATTGTCATATCAGGGAAAGGTAATACAATATACGTACTTGAAAAATGAATATCAAAATAAGAATTTTTAAAGCTTCTCAAATATATGCTTAATAATATTTTTGGATAATGATTATTATATTTCATCAAATTGTTCACAATACTTTTGACAGTTCTGTGGCTTGTAAATGAATAGTTCAGATCTATATTGCCATATTTTTAACGAGGGTCACTGATTGAAGCTCACTTCTATTTATATTTTCTCAGAAGTTGCAACTGTCCTTATGAATAGTTTCCTCAGATAAGGCAATATAGTGTCTCTGGATAAGGTGAGCTATTTCTTATTCAAAAATCCTTATTTGAACCCCTAGTGCCTATCATGAGCGAATTCCTACCTTGTCACAATGTTTCTACGAGTCGTTAGCTGCAGAGGCGTCAGAAAGCGTCTGTATGTAAGAACGTGTTAACGAGAGTCAATGATTGTAGCTCACTTCTATTTCTATTTTCTCAGAAGTTACATCACTTATGGATAATGTCATGTGCTCTCATACAAGGTCAGCAATTTCTTATTCAAAAATCCTTACAAGAGAAAGTTGATGCAAGGCATCAATGTCGCCGGAAAAGACTGCATTGATTTATTTATGTATTCTTGACTTTCATTAACCTTTACAAACATTAGTAACGTTGAAATGAAAACATTTGCTTATAAATTTTATATTCATACCTATACATTAGGGTATCTATAAAAAAATAACGAAATGTGTACACATTTATCTTGGCTTAAATTTAATTTTGCTGTTGTTACTTATTTAAATAATAATATTCATTTATATAATTTCAATGTTTGTCAATCTTATTCGAATCACAAGGTAAATATCCTGGTATTGCTTTAAAGGGAGGTGATTTGAAGTAAACAAAAGTCTTCAAAAGGAGAAATATATTAGCATTACCGTCTACAGTTTAAATTGTTCTATTGTTTGTGGATTTAAAAATGTTCTTTCTTATTTCTACATGTACAACGAAATATTGCGGCTTCTCTTTGACGCTTTGCGTCAAACATTCGTCTTGTACTTATCTAAAATAAAATAATATCACTCGCTTTTTCATATCGAAATGCGCATGCGCGAAAATCGATGTTAAAGGTCACGAAACTACACAACAGAATAGGGTCTATATTTAGCTTAGAAACAGTTCCTACTTTAGATATTCATGGATTTACATTATTAAATGAATTCTACACAAATCAAGACATCTCTTTGAACATGAAAACAACATTTAGTAAGCTAAAATTGCTATTAAAAGGAGAATTCGACGTGATATTTATTTCGATATTGACACATAATGGTCTGCAGCAAGTCTAGCAGGGACCGCTTGTGTCTTCGTAAATAAAACAAAAAAACATAAATGCGAGTCAAAATAAAGAAACTGAAAATACCTAAAACATCGGAATATTTATTTCATTTTAGATGTGTCATTACTTAGTGTTTTTAAACAAAAACAATTGTAATATGTTCAAGACATCTAAATGTGTTTCTTTCTAATAATAATCCCCCCTCCCATGTGATTTCAGAAAACCTATTAAAAATAGAAGTCGCGGGCTTCTGCCCGGCGACTAATAAGATTTTTAAACACTGTGTTGTTATTACTGGAAAGACTGCCTCAATCAGATTTTAGATTGTATACTTATGTCTTTGAGTTCAAACTATAGGCATTTTAGGATGTCTTATGGTTCCCCTTTCGGTGATATGTATTTGAAGCCCCTGCAGCTTATGACTGTTGAAAGCTTTGTGGGAACAGAGGAGATCTAAGGCATACATTATTTTTACACTTTTGATATAGAACAGGGTTGAAAACATTGTGAAAAATAAATTTGTTTATTTAGGGCAATTTATCTTTTCCCCCAACAGTTATTTGCTGCAAAGGCTTCTGAAGTCTTCTGCTATCAAACTTACTCATTCCTCCAAATGCTCCAAAGTTAGTATAGGCACTCTGTTGGTAGGCTCCAGGTTGTTGCTGTCCATAGTAGCCCATGGGAGGGGCAGGAGGTCCAGATGACTGGTAAGTGTAGCTGTTGAAGCCCTGAGGGTAGTTGCTCTGTGGAACACAAGGATATCAGTTAGAACGATAGATCAACCCTTTCCCTCATAATCATATAGACGCTTTCTGACGCATCTGCAGACGGCTTTTTGAAAACATAGTGACAAAAGAAAAAAAATGCTCAAAACAAGCAATTTCTTCTTTTCCACAATGCTTTCCACTTTTAGTCATAGGTTATCCATTAAATTATAGAGATTTTCTATTTGTTGACAAAATATGTTCAATGTCGTCTGCTGCAGAATTGTCGTATGAGGGAAAGGGTTTAACCCCAATTCTTTTTAAATGCATCAAACATTTGGAACATCTGTTGCAAAATACTTGGGCAAAATGAGAATTTGCTCATAATGAGCAATTTCTACTTTCTGTCACAATGATTCATCTCTAATTAATCCTTTCCTTATATAGACGCTTTCCGACGCCTCTGCAGCAGACCGCTTTTTGAAAACATAGACTGATAGTGACAAAAGAAGAAATTGCACAAAACATGCAATTTCTCCTTTTGCCACAATGTTTTCCACTTTTTGTCATAGGTTATCCATTTGGTTATGGAGATTTTCTATGTTTTGACAAAATACGTTCAGAGTCGTCTGCTGCAAAATTGTCGTATGAGGGAAAGGGTTAATATGTTTTATGTTCATTTGTGCAACCCAGACAAATCTGGATCACAGTTGCTCACCTGAGCATCTTGTGCTCAGGTAAGCTAATCAGAATATGGTTAGATATACATGAAAGATGTGTTTTGAAATACCTGAAATTATTTGCATTACAATTCAAACAGTTAATTTGTTATGCTTCCATTTAATAGCATTTTAAATTGCAATAGCCTGCAATACAAGGAGAAACGCATCTGAAGTGTTAAAAGGGTTTATAAAACTTGACCTAGTGACCTAGTAATTGACCCCACTTGACCCAGTTAAGAGCTTGACCCTGATGAAGATAAATACTCTGATGCATTATGCCGTTTGGATACAAAATGTTGCCTCTAGTATATACTAATGGTAATTGAGATAAACCACTGATTTAAGAGAGCTAACTTGTGTTGGATCAAATTTGATTTAAAAAAGGGTTATTTCCCTTTCCATGAAATGTAAATCAGAAGCATAATTTTATACATTATAATTTCAATTGGACATTACTCTGGTGTTTTGGAAGAAATCTTAATGAAACTTGCTGTCAGACATTATTAACCTATTGTGGTTAACATTTTGATGTAGATTTAATCAAATCCATCTAACCATGCCTTATATAGAACTTCGGACAGACAGACAATGCCAAAACCAATTTCCCACCCGTCTTTGGCAATTTCAACTTTTGTCACAATTTTTTCAAAAGTCATCTGCTACAAAGGCATCAGAAAGCGTCTGTATGTGGGAACGGATTATTAAACATGGACTTTAAAAGAATACTAAATTCCCATGGATGTCATTCATGCTGGGGTGTGTCAAAATAAGACATGAAATTGAATGTTTGACAGAACACAAACATGGATGCATTGCCTTACAATAACTAATTACTATAAACAATTAACCCTTTCCCTCTTATAGATGCTTTCTGATGCCTCTGCAGCAGACGGCTTTTTGAAAACATAGTGACAAAAGAAGAAATTGCTCAAAACAAGCAATTTCTCCTTTAGACACAATGTTTTCCACTTTTAGTCATAGGTTATCCATTCAAATATAGAGATAATCAGATTGTCCAAATTTGTCCATTTTTTGACAAAATATGTGCACAGTCATCTGCTGCAGATTTGTCGTATGAGGGAAAGGGTTAAGTAAAAACATGAGGTACAGATGGAAAGGAAACATAAAGAAGAATAAGCTTTAAGGATCACTTCTACATGTTTTTCAATATTTTTCAAAAATATCCAATCAAGTAAATCAGATAACCCTTTCCATCATACGATATTTCTGCAGCAGACGACTTTGAACATATTTTGTCAAAAAATAGAAAATCTCTATAATTGAATGGATAACCTATGACCAAAAGTGGAAAACATTGTGGCAAAAGGAGAAATTGCATGTTTTGTGCAATTTCTTCTTTTGTCACTATGTTTTCAAAAAGCCGTATGCTGCAGAGGCGTCAGAAAGCATCTATATGAGGGAAAGGGTTAAGATACACATTTTGGAGTCTGATTGACTGTCTGACTTTTCATCATTGGAAAATACATAAGCGTTTATCTACGGTCTCTACATCTCTAGTTTTCTGTCATTTGATGAATTTAGGGCTAAATATTACATAGACATTATTAAATTAACCTGTGTGCTCACAATTACCAGGCGCTGTAACACCCTACATTGCCTTGCACACAAGGCTGAGACATTTTATTATAACAAAGCAATATTTGATAAACGATACATGTATAATTTAAAAGATAAATATTACTTACAAACATCTTGAATTTTTTTATTTGTCAGTCCTAAAAAACAAAAAAGGAAATATAGTACAAAAGCCAATTGGGCAATATTTCTTGAAGTCTGCATTTGGACATGCTGCACTCCATAGTAGCATTTGTAACAACTGATGCATTTTTGTCAGAATAAATAATACCAGTACAACTGGTATTTAACCCGGGAAACACAGTGAAATATCTGTTATACTATTGAAAGCGGCTAAATCAACATTCAAACAAATCAAAATTGTTTATATCGTACAGGTCCCTGTTTTCGAACCGTACCTTATTTATATTCTCGAACTTTAAGTTTAAGGACTGTTTATATATTTCAAAAAACGCATTATACATAATAAATTGTATGTGAACCGGTGCTTTGTTTATGTATACACATAAGTTGTTGATTTTTTTTTGTCAGTATTGTTGGTTTTTGACATGAATTTGTAAGTATTTCCATGAGCCCTGATTAATGTTAAGAGGTTCAAGAACCTGTGTTTCCATGCTATTTGGAATTTATAGGCCCCCTAATAATGCTACAAAAGGGTTGGGTAGATTTAACCCTTTCCCTCATATAGACGCTTTCTGACGCCTCTGCAGCAGACAGCTTTTTGAAAACATAGTAACAAAAAAAGAAATTGCACAAAACGTGCAATTTCTCCTTTTGTCACAATGTTTTCCACTTTTCGTCATAGGTTATCCATTCAATTATAGAGATTTTCTATTTCTTAACAAAATATATTCAAAGTCGTCTGCTGCAGAATTGGCGTATGAGGGTAAGGGTTAACTCGGAATCAAAAGTGGATTTACAAGAAATATTAAGACTGTGACTTCGTTCAGGTTCCTGTTCTCGGATGCGACAATATATTTTTAATGTTGTATCCGAACGCAATTATGTAACGACAAAATATTGAGGAAGACACTATAATTTTCTTCTTAACCCTTTTCCTCATATAGACACTTTCTGACACCTCTGCAGCAGACGGCTATTTGAAAACATAGTGACAAAAGAAGAAATTGCACAAAACGTGCAATTTCTCCTTTTGCCACAATGTTTTCCACTTTTAGTCATAGGTTATCCATTCAATTATAGAGATTTTCTACTTTTTGACAAAATATGTTCAAAGTCGTCTGCTGCAGAATTGTCGTATGAGGGAAAGGGTTAAATGACATAAAAAGAAGAATAAAGTATGACAAAACAATAGGAAAACAATAATGTTCTTCTTAAATGAAAACAAAATTAAGAAGAATGAAAGAAGATCTAATTAATTTCAAAAATACACACCTCGACACTTTCATTAAATGGAAAGTATTAATTCTAAAAAGTCCTTAGTGATAATGTAAACAATTATCGGTCTGGTTTCCCGCCTAATGTAAAATTATGGTTACTTGGGTACCAGATGGATTAACGTTTTCGCAACCTATAAACTTCGAGGTCTACTGTCATACGTGTATAGTGTTTTAACAAAACTTTCTAAAAGGGATTGTATCGATTTTCAATCCACAGCCACTTGTAAATGTACCGGCGTTCGAGGCCTCTTAACCTTTTCCCACATATAGACGCTTTTTGAAGATCCTGCAGCAGACGACTATTAAAAACATTGTGGCAAAAGGAGAAATTTCTCATAAATAATGAGCAATTACTCATTTTGCCACGATATTTTCAACCTTTACATTAATTTAACTTTCCTTTTTAAGAAAGTGCCTAGATTTTTTGATTTATGTTTTCAAAGTCGTCTGCTGCACATTTGTTGTTCGTGAAAAGGGTTAAACCTGACATGCACCCTTTCCTACACACAGAGCTGACGCCCCTGCAGTAGACGACGTTTGAATCATGAGCAATTTTTCCTTTTGCCACAATGTTTTCAACTCTTGTTCAATCATAATTTAAAGCTTTAATTTATTGAGGACTCACATATAATTTTAAAACCAGATGTTTTTGAAGTCGTCTGCTGCAGAATTATGTGCAATTAAAAGGGTAAAATTTAGCTGGACAACAGGAAAAGCGATGTTCGGAGTTTTTGAAATTTGTTGATTATTTTTTATTTGCAATTTTACCTTTTGTCATTATGATTTCAAAATCCGTGTGCTGCAGAGGCATCAGAAAGCATGGCTTTAATTCTTGCTTCTTCTTTTAAAAACAGTATGGGCGTTAAGATAAGTGTTAATAATATGTGTGCATGGCAGGCAAATTTCTCTTGCAGCTTCTTTAACCATTACCAACATACAGACGCTTTCTGACGACTCTGCAATTTCTCGTTTTCCAACAATATTTGTTAACCTCTTTCGGGAATTAAACCTTCATTTAAAGAGAATTTTCCATAATTGTGCAAATTTGTTTTATGTGGCCTCCCGGCATTGGCTTTAAAATGTGGTCCGAAACCATCCAAAGAAAAAATCATCTTCATCTACTTTGTTTTCTTCTACAATATGAAATCGAGGGCTTGGCGTGAAACGGTTGTAACTAAAAACCTATTTTAAAAACCCTGGTTTAGGGGCAATTTTGACCAATTTGTAAACAATGCAAATTTAGGTGCCATTGCTCAGAACGAGCAATGGCACCTAAATTTCCATTGTTTACCAAGTAAAATGATTTAATGCTTATAAAGACTTAATGGCGAGGTGATTAACCTTGGTAAAAAAAATACCAATTTAAGTTACATCCGTTTCACGCCAAGCCCTCGAAATATGAAATGAAATATTATCTCTGTCCCACATACTCTATATATGGGAAAAGATAAAAAACTACTTGATTAATTTTTAGCTCGAATATTCGAGGAATAAAAAAGAGCCGGCGTCGGCGTCTGCGTTGGTTAAAGTTGTTTACAAATACTAATATCTTCTATACTATCAAACAAATTTCAACTCTCAAAGAATTGGAAGCTGCTTTGAAATTTAGCACAAGGAGATTTTTAGACCTGCCAGTGTGGCAACATATCGGGATTTCTCTTTGTCCTTACTAAGTATATTAATTTAAGGTACATCCCTTTTACATTGTATATACATGTGTGAGTTTTACAAGTTAAAAAAAAAAAGCCGGTATATCAATTTAATGTATGAACATATTTAGTTCAGCGCGAAATTCATACTGTATCTAGTCTAAACAGTAAATCTACTAAATCGGTTACCAGCCTTATAGGCTTTATTGTTTCAATAGTTCTCAAACTGGGAACCAAACATTGCGCGCTAAATGTAGTCTGGTCCCTTTCATTGGAAGCCGCCAGGAGGCGGCTTCCTGTAGGGATGCTTAGAAATTTCGGACAATGAGAATATTGAGACCTGCCAGCATGACCACATATCTTGATTTCTCTTTGTCCTTCCTGTAGGGATGCTTAGACATTTCGGACAATGAGAATATTGAGACCTGCCAGCGTGACCACATATCTTGATTTCTCTTTGTCCTTACTAAGTTCATTAATTCAGAGACATATAAACACATGTGTTTATATGTCTCTGATTATGTTAAGGTAATGACTTTTAAAACATCCCTTTTACAATATATATACAGAGCTCCAGATATATCTGGGCGTTTTTCATGTTCTAACATCCTTATGTGACCTCCAAAACCTATGCTATGGGTACTCAAAAGATTCGTCTCAGAGAGACGAATCTTTTAAGTACCCACAACTTAGGTTTAAATGAGTGCTAGCAGAGATATCGTGGGAGAAAGACCCGTTGGCTCCACCTTATCTAGTCCTAGATATATATATATATGTGTGAGTTTTACAAATTAAAAACAAAAGACAAAGGGCAGTATATTTATTGAATATATGTACATTCTTATTTAAGCGAAATTCACACTGTATCTAGTCTAAAGAGTAAAAAACTGAATTGGTTACCTGCCTCTATTAGTTCGATAGTATGTCAAACCGGGAACCATAAAAAAAAGCGCTCTAAATGTAATCTGCCCTGTGTTTCATAGTAAACACAACGTAAACACGTTTTGTCTATGGAGCGGAACGAAACCTACCTGTATTATGCATGTACTCCCGTCAAACAGGTTTGGTTTACCGACTAATGCACGGATTATCGACGAAACCTATATAGGTTTCGCAAAACAGGTTTTGGGTTTGGTGACTATGGAACACAGGGCTGGTTCATATATTACGCAGTAATTAGATGAAGAAGCGCAGACATGAATATATATAAACCACAGAAATATCTGTTTCAAAATATATTTTGCCGTGTAGTTGAAATGTTAATGTTTATCAAACTCACAAGAAAAAGATCCCGGTAGTACTTAAAGGGAGGTATACGCACAATTTAACTAAGTGCAGCAAATATTTTTCCCATTTGGTCTGACACCTTCGTCTAATAATACACATATGTATGACGATTTAAATAATCAATTTAAAGGGAATACAAATATTTAACAGACTTAAACATTTAAATACATGTTCAACAAACCGGTAAACGTTTTCCACTATAGATTTTAATTTTCACAATTGTCATCGTAAAGTGCAGACATGAACATATATAAACCACATAAATATCTGTTTCAAGATAAATTTTGTCGTCTAGTTGAAATGTTAATGTTTATCAAACTTATTCATACGAATCCTGGTAGTACTTAAAGGGAGGTAATTTGAAGTACGCACAATTTAACTAAGTGCAGCAAAGTTTTTTCCCATTTGGTCTGACACCTTTGTCTAATAATGCACATGCATGACGATTTTAATATACAATTTAAAGGGAATTCAAATATTTAACATAGTTAAACATTTAAATACATGTTCAACAGCTAACCCTTTCCCACATACAACAACCAATTTGGTAGAGGAAGTCCACGTTGTGCCGGGTTAGCTAGTCATAATATAAAATCGCAAATATTGGAAATATACTTATACACAAACGGAGATTCACATTCAACACATTAGGAATGTTGAGCTGATAACATTTTTGTTTATAAATTTATAAATGTTATATTCATACCTATGCATTAGGGTATCTATAAACAAAAAAAGAAAAGGGTACACATTTATCTTGGCTTAAATTAAATTTTGGTGTTGTTACTAATTTAAATAATAGTTTTCATTCATATAATTTCAATGTTTGTCAATCTTATTCATACGAATCACAAGGTAAAAATCCTGATATTGCTTAAAGGGAGGTAATTTGAAGTATACAACAGTCTCCAAAAGGATAAATATATCAGCATTACCGTCTACAGTTTAAATTGTTCTAATAAAATATAATGTTTGTGGATTAAAATGTCCTTTTTTCTTATTTCTACATGTAGAACGAAATATTGCGGCTTCTCTTTGACGCTTTGCGTCAAACATTCGTCTTGTCCTATATATTACGCAGTAATGAGAGGAAGAACTCCAGATGACGCTATATCTCGCCGTTTTTACGTCACTGTGTTGTATAAACTTATGCTTATCCGTTATATTCAAACAAGCATAACATATACTATAGTTATCTGCTCTTTTCCTTATATGCTTCATTCGCTTTTCTATGTGATGTAATTGCTAACCGGGAACAAAAAAAAAGACCTTTGCTCGTTCGACATTTTGATGTTCACTCGTGTTGTAAATTTCTAACACCTTTACCTTTCATATGTTTATACCCATTCACTATTTTCGGTCATGAACTCTCTCCAATAACAATTTAAATTGGTTCATTCCTGGGTGTCTTCTCGATTGTCCCACATTTTGATTTTGCTATTTACCCTTAGTGCGGAGTGATAAAAAGCGGTAAGGGAAAGGTGAGAATACAGTTCTGCTATTTTGCCTATGTAAGAATAAAGATTGTTATCACATGACAACGCTTGTATCCGATATAAAAGGGGGACTGGTCAAAACCCATATGGTCAATTTTTGTCATAAAAAACAGGGTAGTCACAACCCATACGATAGAATAAACAGGGTATAGTCAAAACCCATATGATAGAAAAACAGGGTAGTCAAAACCCATATGGTTGAAAATGCAGAGTAGTCAAAACCCATACGATTGAAAATACAGACTAGACTAAATTGTACTGATTGAAAATGCAGAGTAGACAAAACCCCACTGATTGGTATTAACTAGGGATGGGAACGAATATTCGAATATTCGAAAAACGGACGAATATTCGAATACTGTTGTCGAATAAGAATATTTGTTTTCAGTGTACTATTTTCTAAAAATAAACAAAACATTATTAGTAAAATTCTGACATCGGTCGCGAGTTGGAGCTAATCATGATTACGGGTGAAGTGATAAAGTTTGTGTATGTGTCGTTTGTTGTGTTTTTACAACGTATGTCAAAACATAAGAAACGATAATAAAATCAACAAGAGAAAGTTGATGCAAGGCATCAATGTCGCCGGAAAAGACTGCATTGATTTATTTTTTAACACACATGTATTCTTGACTTTCATTAGTCTAAACATACACATCATTTTTTCTTAATGACTAATTCCAGGATTTTTGAAATTCCACATAGATCTACAAATTTCAGGATTTCTTTTGGTCAGGATTTTTGATGTTTTGTATTTGTCAATAAAACCACAACAAATTAATACATTTTGGGATTTAAATCTACATGCAATAAAAAGCTATTAAACCCTTTCCATGTCTGAAGCAACAATGAAAACCTTCAAACGCTTAAAACATTGAGAAAACGGTTAAATTGCTGAAGACATGAACTTCCTCCTTTTTAATAATAATTATAATAAATATTTCACAGATGTTAACATTTATCCTTATATGTTTAAAAAGTAGACCAAACTTGAAACAACATTTCAGCTAATTGTTTATCTAAAGCGTTGATGCATACAATATATGTTTGGCGCAAGAGAAATGCCAATTGCGAGTCCCATTACTATTTTTAAAATATGTGGCAAGTACGAAATTAATTGGGTGCGAAAGAGCAGATTTTCTTTATTTCTAAATATATTGTTTATCAGAGTTTGTTCTTCTCTTAATTTGTTTCAAGCCAAATAAACATTTAATATCACATATATTTAATCATTCAAGTGTGTAATATTAGCTATCTATCTGTTATAAGGTGTTTGAGGATTCTTTCGAAATGTTGACCCTCGTGTGTCAAATCGAAGCGTAGTGTCAGACATCGAAGAAAGTGAATAAAAAATCAGGCAAAGCTTTAGTGCATGTTTTATTCCACTGCATTCGAGTGAAAAAAAAAGCATTTCTATATTATCTTTCTTTCTCCTACATTCGACCCATGCACTCATTTCGTGACGTTTAAGAAATCAATTCGTCGTGCGACATTTTTTGTCTGCATAAACAAGACACTTTTCTAAGTTTACATTTTACTTCCGGTTACTTCGCTTTGTTTACATTTTGGCAGTATGAAACTAGGTCACGAACTGAGGAAAAGGCGTTTCGACGTTCACGACCGATAAACAGCTAGGCTTATATTTGAGACATATTTTCACAAAATATTTCTTATTTTTGTTTCTGTTACCAGTTTATGTTGATACTTATCTATTAAAAGGAGAATTCGAAGTTTTTCATATCGATAGTCTTCTGCAAGCAGGTGCGCGTATGCAAAAAAAATAGACTGTGCGACGTAAAGGTTTGTAGTTATCGCCTTTTGATTACATAGTTTATGCAAATAAAGTATCGCAGTCTAGCTAATAGGGACTGTTTTGTCTTCGTAAATAAAACACAAAAACGTAAATGCAAGTCAGAATAAAGAAACTGCACATACTTAAAACATCGGACTATTTATTTCATTTTAAATGTGTCATAACTTAGTGTTTTTAAACAAACGCAATTGTAATATGTTCAAGAAATTAAAAAAAAAAAAATTCTAATAATAACCCCCCCCCCCCCCCCCCCCCCTCCCTCCCATGTGATTTCCGAAAACCTATTAAAAATAGAAGTCGCGGGCTTCTGCCCGGCGACTAATAATTGTCACGCGTACGATAACCAGAGATCTAATCGTGTGTAACCAGACATCACATTGACGACCAGTTTGTTCGATATTTTTAAATCAACAAACATGTATAAACGTTGACAGTCTGCAGTTCCGTAAAACCCTCCCAGCCTAACCAAAACATAGTCGATGTTTACATTAAAGACAGCTGTTGCAAACATTGAATAAATCATTTGTAAACATCGCATTACGTCTCAAAAGTATGCAGCTTTCCTCTTTACCTCTTCAAAAATGAAGTCACATAAGCGAACAAATTGAATCGTCCGCGATTTTGTTTTCTTCCAACACGCGGTTAAATTGACTAGACGAAATAGGTAAAAGAAATATCACCCAACTCCCTATGCTTTTTATATGAATAAGATTTATAATTATTTCGTTAATTATTTGATTCGATTCAATATTAAACTCGGTAAAAAGCGACACCTGAATGAATATACGGCTCACAAAACGTTGCGATTAGGTTTATCGTTTGGAAGGGATTTATTTCTTGATTTACTCAAATTGAAATTCAAATACATCTGTTGGGGAAAAAGAGAGTGTAAGTTCAGTTGAAAACATGAAATATATACGTAAACAATAGCTCATACCTTTACTTGGAAAATTGCCATTATTTAAAAAGAAAACGGGAGTATCTGAATGGATACCGATTTCTGATTTGAAAATCGAATATTCGAATATATTCGAATAAGGAAAACGAATATTCGAATATTGTTTTCAATATTCGTTCCTATCCCTAGTATTAACTCATTCACAGGTGATAATTGAATTAAACAGATAATTGCTTTAAAGTGATACTTGCTTTAAAGTGGTAATTGCTTTAAAGTGATAATTGCTTTAAAGTGATGCTTTAAAGTGATAATTGCTTTAAAGTGATAATTGCTTTAAAGTGATAATTGCTTTAAAGTGATAATTGAAGTGATAATTTCTTTAAATAATAGCAATAAGTTGTACGTTTTTAAGCTACCTGTTTGTTACAGTTATTGATTGTGTTAATCATGGTTACTATGCTATTAGTAAGTACTATCTTAAGATGGCCTTTGTTTACTACTTTCAATAATTGATCTACACTTACTATTACTGCAGTTTGTAACTTTGAAGCATTTGTTTTTTCCTTTGTTTGCATTTATCCAAGCTGTTACAATACTGTTTGTATATAATTAAACCAAGTGTCGAGCGCGAGGGTAAACAATGTCATAAATCATCATCATCTGTTTTCATAATTCAACATTGAGTTCATCACTAGAAATAAAGGTTAACGTAAACTTTTCTATGAAGTGTATGCTTATACAAAGAGATGTCAAAACAAGCGTTCTACACATTGGGAATGCTCACATCGGTTTCGAAGAAGGCTCTGTACTGACCTCTGATTTGGTCGTAACAAATTTTTCTAATCGGATGGTTTTGACTACCCTTCATTTTCAACCACATGGGTTTTGGCTACCCTGTTTTTTCCATCGTATGGGTTTTGACTACCATGCATTTTCTATCGTATGGGTTTTGACTACCCTGTTTTTTTAACCATATGGGTTTTGACTATTATGACAAAACATGACCATATGGGTTTTGACATACACTCGATATAATATATCCATTACGTATTTCTATATATCTGACACGTGTTTAATCCGCGTGTTTTTTTGATAAACTAGTATGTACGGAAACACATTGCGACCCCCTTGTTTGTATTATATTATGAAATATATACATTTTGGTGACTTAAAGGCCCATGGGGCCGGGTGTTTATAATAATTGTTAAAAAGTAAATGTATATTATAAATCTTTTGTAACACATGTCACCATAATAAACAATTTACTTACTCCATTTGAAAACATTATGGCAAAATAGTTCAAAATGATGAATATATCCGTTTGCTAAAAGACTAAATTATTTCAAAGTCGTCTTCTACAAATAAAATTCGGACTTTATATAATTTTCTATCATGGTCTAGGATAATTAAGGTGTAATGAGCTAATCAAAATATGTGAAGAACTAATCAACAATTATTGATTAAACCATTTAAATCTACAATACTGAAAACATGTCATAAGTTGAAATTAAACATCTTTTCTGGGTCTAGGATCAGTAAAGATTTAGTGTATCATCTTAACATGACAACATAACAGCCAGTTTTTACTTTTACAATAATACTTCAAAATGTGAAATTTGCACAATTGCTTCAAATACAATTGATAAACGCTGATACGGCTGATAAACGCATCTATATATTACTATCAAACACCAAGGGGGAATGCGATACGATACGATACGATACGATACGATACGATACGATACGATACGATACGATACGATACGATACGATAATTGTTTATTAATGTGACCTGTGTGAATACAAATATAACCAAACCCGGCCCGTTGGGCCTTTAAGTCACCATAGCATATATACATAATATTACATCATAAAGTTACAACATTCCTTGCTTGAGAAAAGTCACTGAAAATGGCGTTAAACACCAATCAGAAACCTTTAATGAGATATAATTGTCACTTTTACCCTTATTATTTTTTCAGCGAAAATAATTCCGAGTGAAATGGCAGGGTTATTATAACTACGACTGCATGGGAGCCTGAGCGGCATCTGCAAACTAAATGTGCCCGACAACTGGTACTACGTCCTGCAGAAAGACGGTAACGGCAGGAAGATACGATTTCCAATAAAACTGTCCGTCCGTTTGTGTATGAGAAAAATGTTCATTGAAGTAAACGGTTGTCTAATCAGGAAAGAGGTTCCTATTGAGCGTATTCGTGTATACTCGTGTACGGAAGCGTACACTGCTACCGACATATAAAGTAAACAAAGCGTGTATGAATATATATGCTTGTCATTTTATTATATCTGAAATTGCTTTTACATGTGTTTTAACTTTATGTATAGTAACAATGGTCCTGACTCCATTAATGCAAATAAATGTCTGCATCGCAGAATCTTTCCCATCATCAAAATATACAGAGGACACATTTGTTTCAATGACAATCACGAACGGTGCCACGAGGCATCCCTGAGCTAAAGCTCATATTCAAATCAAAGTACTGAAAGTACTAAAATGCGGGGGACGTCTCTAGAGTGTTAACAAGATTTTCCTTCACTTTAACCTAGTGATCTACTTTTTGACATAACATGACCCATAATAGGACTTGACCTAGGTATCACCAAGAAAAACATTCTGATAGTTTCAACATGCTCAAGCTAAAAATGCAGTATCCAGAGTGTTAACAAGATTTTCCTTCAATTTGGCCTAGTACCTAGTATTTAACCCGGCATGAACAATATTCAAACTTGACATAGATATAATTTAGATATAATTTTGACCAAATTTCAAGCAGCTGTATCCAAAAAAGATGCTTCTACAGCGTTAACAATATTCGAAATTGACATGGATATCATTATTACAAACATTCTGACAACATTTCAAACTGCTGAAGCAAAAATTGCGACCTCTAGCGTGTTAACAAATATTCCTTCATTTTGACCTAGTGACCTACTTTTTGACCCATCATGACCCATGTTCGAACTTGGCCTACATATCACCAAGACAAACATTCCGATAAAGTTTCAAGTTCATGCTCAAGTTGAAAATAAGGCCTCTAGAGTGTTAACAAGATTTCCATTCAATTTGGCTTAGTGACCTAGTTTTTTATTCGAACTTGGCCTAGATATCATATAGATTAACCTTTTGACCAAATTTCAAGCTGCCTTATCCAAAAATGTGGAATCTACAGTATTTACAAGATTTTCCTTCATTTTGTTTGGGCCTAGTGACCTTGTTTCTGACCCAATATGACCCATATTTGAACTTGACCTAGCAATCATTAATACAAACTGCTGAAGCAAAAATTGTGGCCTCTAAAGTGTTAACAAGCTTTTCCTTCAATTATACCTAGTGACCTACTTTTTGAGCCGACATGACTCATGTTCGAACTTGACTAACATAATCAAGACAAACATTCTGATAAAGTTTCAACATGCTCAAGTTGAAAATGTGGTCTCTAGAGCGTTAACAAGATTTGCCTTCAATGTGAACTAGATTTTTACCTCAAATGACCCAGTTTCGAACTTGTCCAAGATTTGATGGAGATGAATGTTCTGATAAACTTTCATGAAGATGCGATGCAAAATGTAGCCTATAGAGTGTTAACAAGGGAAAATGTTGACGATGCACGTATTTCGTAATTTTCATTGCAGGGATTTTCTCAAAAGGGTTTTGAGCTACCTGCCTTCAAGCTACTCATTTTCCATATATTTAAAAGAAACATTTAAGATCCTTATGTCTAACTTAAATTTCTAAATTATGTATACAACTTCATGGATTAAAACTTTACAGCGTGTACGTTAACTTTGTATAATGTGCATACTGTTTAGCTTGTTTTGAAACGTATTTAACCGATCCCTGGACAATCAAGAAAAAATGTCCATTTTGAAAAAAACAGAGGGCAGCACAAACAATTTACACTTCCTGGAAGCTGGGCATGACAATATACGGAGGTATTCAGCATAGCTGAATCCCCCGCATAAAAACCAGGAGTTTGTACAAAAACATATTGAACTGATCCGTTGCACGAACAAAGAGTAGACTTGTATTAACTAAACTTTAATAGGCATTTTCCCCACTCAAATAATAAGGTTGTGTAATTGTCTTAAATAAATATACTCAGAAATTTCTATTTATCATATAGATCTATACCTAGATTTTAACGATATTTTTACGGGTTTTTAATTTAATTTATGTAAGTCTAGTTTTTCCGAATTATTTTTCATATTTTCTAGAACGGGAGGTTACTTCTATTAGGCTCAGCCATATTTACAAACGGAATAAAAACACGAGTTCACACATATTTGAAAACAGTGTTAGAATAATTGAGATTGTTCGTTACGAGACATTTTAATTATTTTTGCATTGTTTTCGACTGTTTCTTTTAACAAAATAAAACCATAATTGTTGGATCTAATTTGTTAATTAATGCTCTCTATTGCAAAGAGTAAACACACTTATGGAGGAAAGAATAATTATATATACAATATTGACACTATTATTTCGATATGAATAAGGGCTTGCGATTTTCAATAATAGTGCACTCTGGTGCGGGTAAATTTGAGAATGTATCAACCCTGCATCTTTTGACAGTAGAATAATGTTAGTTTGCCAGAATGTTGTCTTGGTGATTTTTGGCCGGATTGCTCTAGCAATTCCGGTCTATAGATTGGCGATGTCTGTCTGTCTGTCTGTCTGTCAACATTTTGGTTAAAGTTTCAGGTTGAGGCACAATCTCGGCACTGGAAAGGGTAACAAACTTGAAACTTTGCCTGAAGGTAACCAGTAACAAGTTATATTGATTTATATGGTTACTTTGACCTTGAAATTGGTCTTCAGCGGTTTCTTGTTTAGTTACGTTCTGAAATTGGTCATGATGTGTTCAAAATTAGGCCATTCCAAATTTATGAAAAATCTAGTTGGTACTCGATAGACTACCGTTTTAGCTCATTAGAATGGCTATTTGTGATCTAAATACACCAAGATGATCAAGAAAACATACACCAATCTACAGACACTTATTGCAATTAAAATTCTTCATAGACAAACAGGATTCCGTCATAGTCACGTGGTTAGCACCGGGGACTTGAAATCGGATGTCAGGGTTTGATCTGCAGGCACGACGGTCATGGTGGGGTGCCCTTGGGCAAGGCATATTTCCTAGCCTGTACTATTTTGTTTTCCACAGGAATATAAATAAATGAATGGTTGTCATGATATAACTGAAATAATGTTGAAAACTGCATTAAACACCAATTAAACTAAACAAAACGAAATTGTACGTTGTTGAACAAACAGCGTTTGGAATGCTGACAATTACCTATCCTATTTTACAGGATGTTCTTCTTATCTGTCTTTTCTTAAATTGTTCTATATTCAAATATCAGCCCTGCCTTGATTGTAGACATCAGTGAGTAAATGGAATGTGTGTGGCCTTATTTTTCAACATCTTCTGCAAGTGTATTGTGTCCAATAGCTTTGTAATTTGCATGCTGTTACAGGAAACACACATCATGACCTATATCCTAGACATACCAATTGGACATGAGCACAACGCTGGAAATGTGTCAGCTTCCTCTTTAGACTTGAATGCTATCTGTAATTGAAAATGAGATGAACACAGATTATCTATTTGAATCCTGTACTGATATCTAGCTTTAACTGTCCTATGTTTCCCTTTTCCACATACAACACAGACGACTTTGAAAACATATGTGCAAAATTAAGTTACATATCTAATTATCTATATCGACTTTGATATTGAATTGAGTTGAAAACATTGTGGCAAACGGAGAAATTGCTCTACTTTTGCCAGAATGTTTTAACAAAATCCCTCTGCTGCAAAAATTGTCAAGAAAGTGTCTATTTGTGGAAAAGGGTTAACATCATTACTGTGATGTTATGCGGCTGTTCATTTTTCTTTCGACTAAATAAAAACAGACATGCATTGTATTTAGAGTAAATACGGTACACTATATAAATGCAGATTCAAAATCTTGGCACCCAATTAGTTAGGGTTATCAATTTATACTTTAAGATGGACGAGAAATTATAGTGTTTCTTCTTTTGAAGAGCAATGCAATACTGATAAGAAGACTCTTTACTGACCTGGCGATAGTTTTCGCTTTTTTTTATTGATCTATCCACAGAAGACTTTTTGTTGCATTTCATGAAATTTTCAACAAAATAAAATAAACAAATGGTACAAGTTCAAGATCTTTATTACTGCAAAATATTGCCATAGTGTGTAGTATCTACATTTTGGGAGCTTGCTTGGTTAGCCTCGTTCTGAGAAATACATACATATATGCATGGTCGAGGCTACATTGTCCTCATATAACACAGTAAATCAGCTGCAGAGACGTAGTTAAAAAGGAAGTGGACTCTGTAACCCTTCCCAACATACACGCGGTGAAGGGGTTAAATAAGACACATTCGTGGGTTCAATGTCTGTGTTGTGTTCTTTTGTAAATGAACAGTCAGTTAGTAAAGTTTTATTAAACGAGTTCAAGAAATTTGTTATTAAGCGAGCCTTTGGACGAGTTTAATGGAATTTTATGAAATGACAACGAATGTCAGATTCTTTTTATCACATGAAGAAACCCAAAAATAAAATCGGGTTTTCGCTGTCAGAAAATAGTCCCAACATATAATACTTAATAGACTGTTAACTAGATTGTTATAACCGATAATGGTCCCTTTACCTCGCCCATCTATCGTGATGTTTGTGTTTACCGGATTCTCAGCCATTTTGTAATCATATGGCACAATGCTCGTCATGTGATCAACAGGGGAGACAATATACCACTGTTTTAGCCGTCCTATTTTTTTTACTAATTTGATTGTTATCTGCTTTTGTTATCATTTTGCTAATTAGCGGAAATTACCGGACATTTGTGTAACATTCGGTATGTATACATCGATAGTGATGCCGGAGGTAGAGAGAGATACACAGGGTACTTCAACATGGGATTATAGGGTATTAAAACTAGGGTTTTATGATTATCAACAAATAATCCAGCCATTTTTTTTAAATCTTTATCAATTTCATAATACATGTACATTGTTACAGACATGGGGCCCTTTTTGTGGCGATTGGTTTGACAATCGCCGCAATGCTAACAGAAACAACAACAAAAAAACAATATTTACATAGTCGGTTTTGAAAAGCCCGTTGATTTTTGAGCATGTTTTGTGTTTGTTATTGCACTCAAATTTTTCGAAGCAGTTAAACAACCTCAGAGACATATAAATACACTGTGTTTATATGTCTCTGACAACCCTCAATCATGCCACATGAATGTGAAGGGACTAAATTGAACAGACCTGTTTAATATCGGACATCATTGAAACAAACAACAAACTAATGGATACTGTTCTCTCTCTTTTCTTGATAACTTAGTCATTTCTAAAGTCATTTCTAAAGTGTACAAAATATTTTATCTTAATATGGCCTAGCGACCTGGTGATGAAAAAGATGATAACTACGCCAGAGGTATGGAGTACTACAGGCAACAAATGCCAATTTCATATCCAGACCAAATAACAATTGAGAAAACACCTAACTATTTTAATTCTGAACAAGCTATACAAAGGATCCATGAGTTTAATAAGGAAATCAAACTTATTGTAACTTTACGACATCCTGTAAAGCGTTTGATATCCGACTTTTTACACAACCTACGACATGGAAAATCACCACCAAACAAAACATTTGAGGAGTTAGTGATAGACAGTAAAACGGGAAATGTTAACACGGATTACTACAGTGTACCGTTAGGGCCATCGTGCTATCGCGCTGTCAACAAGCACACGCGATGTCACGATAACACGATGACACGATGGTGATGACACGATAACACGATGACACGATGGTGATGGTACGATGACACGATAGTGATGACACGATAGCACGATGACGATGACGCGATGACACGATGACACGATGGTGATGGAGCGATGCTACGATGGCACGATGACGATGACGCGATATTACATCGCGTCATCGTCATCGTGCCATCGTGCCATCACCATCGTGTCATCGTACAATCACCATCGTGTCATCGTGCTATCGTGGCATCGCGTATGCGCGATAGCACGATGGCCCTAACGGAACCGTTAGGGCCATCGTGCTATCGCGCTGTCAACAAGCACAAGCGATGCCGCGATAGCACGACGACACGATGGTGATGACACGATGACACGATGACACGATGACACGATGAAACGATGGTGATAGTACGATGACACGATGGTGATGACACGATAGCACGATGACAATGACGCGATGACACGATGACACGATGGTGATGGAGCGATGCTACGATGGCACGATGACGATGACGCGATGACACGATGACACGATGGTGATGGCACGATTATTGTAACTTTACGACATCCTGTAAAGCGTTTGATATCCGACTTTTAACACAACCTACGACATGGAAAATCACCACCAAACAAAACATTTGAGAAGTTAGTGACAGACAGTAAAACGGGAAATGTTAACACGGATTACTACGGTGTACCGTTAGGGCCATCGTGCTATCGCGCTGTCAACAAGCACACGCGATGTCACGATAACACGATGACACGATGGTGATGACACGATAACACGATGACACGATGGTGATGCCACGATGACACGATAGTTATGACACGATAGCACGATGACGATGACGCGATGACACGATGACACGATGGTGATGGAGCGATGCTACGATGGCACGATGACGATGACGCGATATTACATCGCGTCATCGTCATCGTGCAATCGTGCCATCACCATCGTGTCATCGTACCATCACCATCGTGTCATCGTGCTATCGCGCTGTCAACAAGCACAAGCGATGCCACGATGCCACGATGCCACGATGACACGATGGTGATAGTACGATGACACGATGACACGATGGTGATAGTACGATGACACGATGGTGATGACACGATAGCACGATGACGATGACGCGATGACACGATGACACGATGGTGATGGAGCGATGCTACGATGGCACGATGACGATGACGCGATATTACATCGCGTCATCGTCATCGTGCCATCGTGCCATCACCATCGTGTCATCGTACCATCACCATCGTGTCATCGTGTCATCGTGTCATCACCATCGTGTCATCGTGCTATCGTGGCATCGCGTATGCGCGATAGCACGATGGCCCTAACGGAACACCGTAGATTACCGTCCAGTAACAGTTAGCGCGTACTTTATACACATGAAGAGATGGCTTGAGTATTTCCCACGAGAACAGATGCATGTTGTCGACGCGGATAACCTGATTGTTAATCCAGTTGAAGAACTCGAGAAAGTTGAAACTTTTCTCGGTTTGGACCACGTGATAACGAAGGAAAAAGTGTACTTTGATTCAAAGAAAGGATTTTATTGTATATGTTCCTCTGTATTGCTCGCCTTGGTTACCAATAAGTTTGTCGCAATTCAAATTAAAGTCTGAAGGTGCAAGTCTTTTAGAATCGGTTTGGTGCATTTTTTAACTGCTGACAATGTCGATAATCTTCAAGTGTGTAATATTTTGAACAAACAAGTGTCGTCTTACTGATCTGACACAGTACCAAACATCAGTTTGTCAGAGCTGTTTAGCATAAATACGGTAACTGTATTGGTCAAACTGATGTAGTGGCCTATATAATACGGAACATTCTACCTTATTATTTACCGTATTTTTTAAATTGAAATTGCACTTTTTCTGCCCTGGCCGGTACTCAATGGGATATAGTATCAACAAAATCAGCACGCTTTTTCCGTGTGCTGTTGCGATAGTCCCACGGACTGGGCTGTCTGGGGGAGGGAGCCAGTGAATGCTTGCTGCATGTGGGTCCCCGTCTGCGCGGGCGCTGCGCCCTTCAATGCGTGACGGGGGGGGGGGCGATATCTGGGTCATATACGAAAGATGTCCTCCCCGTCAGTTCTTGTTGGGGTTGCGCGGTCGGGGCTCGCATGCGCAAGTGTGCAGGGGGGCATAGCTGCGAAATCCCTCGGGCGGCTGGCTTGTGTGTCTTAGTATGATAAGGGAGCCAATACACCAATATGCGCCAGTGTTGCAACCAAGCTATACATTTTTATACCATGTAAATATTTTATCCTGCAGGGCTGGCACAGTGTGGGATATATGTATATAACGCTAGTTTTAATGGTTCTAAAAGGGCCGTTTTTGCTGGATGGTATACAGAGTGCTGGAGGTCTTTTTTATGCATAAATGATTTAACCACACTGTGCCAATACACTGTAGAAATTGTTTTATGGTTTTCCATATGTATTTTGTCTTTTAAAAATCAAACTCGTAGTTTTTCATTTTTGGGATAGGGGCATTTCGCCACTATTCCATACTCAGCATTGCCTACGATAAGAAATTTATCCTTTTGTCACAATGTTTTCGATTGTCGTCTGCTGCACATGCGTCTGTAAGCGTCTGTAAGCGGAAAATGGTTACATCCTCCTTGATACTATAACCCTTCAAATATTGAACATATTGTTGAAAATGGAGCTATTGCTGACAATGAGCAATTCCTCCTTTTCACACAATGCTTTCAAACTCGTTTCAAATTAATTCTTTTCATATTTGAATGTTTTCCTATGGACATTCTTTTACTAGACACATTTTGAATAACATGCTAGACATGAACGATAACGAGCAATTTTGCCTTACATCAAGGTGGAAAATATATAGTTGAAACCTTTGTGGAAAAAGAGGAAATGGGTCACGATAAACAATTCTGCAGCCGTCTGCTGCACATGCGTCAACAAGCTACTGTAAGCGGGAAAGGGTTGAACTGTTTCCGTTATAGCTACTTAGTTAAATACGAATGTTGAAAGTGTATTTGCAAACGGAGCAATTGCTGTCAATGAGCAATTCCTCCTTTCCAAATAATGCTTTGAAACATTTGTCTACAGTTATTATTTTAACCTTTTCCCCTTTTAGACACATTTGACTCACCTTAACAGATGAATGATAATCAGCAAGTTTGTCTTTTTCCACAATGTTTTTATCACTATTCAACACAGGAAATAGAAATTAAATCTACAAATTAGAGAAGGGTTACCGCCGTTTTTAACATTTCCTCAGTAATAACACGGCGGCCAGTTCACCTACAAATGTATTTCCTGGTTTTCCCTTACCAGTACTCCACACAATAATCTTCCCAAGCAACTGGCTGCTTTTCCACATAGACTTAGCCCATTGGTGTAGGACGAATGACGCATGTCGCATTGACTTTTGTCAAACGTCCGAAAGAAATTTGGCCGAAAATATCAACTTACACACGAGTTATAACCGCAAGTTTATTATTTATTTTATAATTGAGGCACTTCTAGCGATTTGGGACAACATTCATAATGTATATGCATTTGCGTTAATTGAAGACTCAACGTCCGTCAACGTGTTATCTAGTCCTAGATGTATATGTTGACAAATAAACTAAAAATGTAGTCTAAATAGGTTTTTGTAAATTAACCTTGTACGGTCCCGTTTCGGAGACGCATTGAACCAGTCTTCTGTAATCAATACTTTATGAGTTGTCTCTGTCTGTAACTTTTGGAGGTATAATCCGGCATCTGAATGTGCATTGAATGTCCGTCATGGATTGCATCTTCATTTTTCCTTATTTAGGTCAGCAATTGTCTCAATTAATTTCCATTGTATCAATTTCAAACTTGGTTTGTAGGTAACTTATGACCTACAGATTTTCAGTGCACCATTACCATAACTTTAGCATGCTGCGTTTGGAGTGTTTCCATGTTCTCACTTAGTATATGACTTTCGCATGCAACACATGCGTTCCGTGAAATGCCCTTGTTCGTTAGTGAGTGCTTCCCCCAGTTGTGTACTTTGTCCGGAGCGACTGACTGTCTGTCGGTCTTTGTGTTCATCCATCCGTCCGTCTGTCCGTTACGGTTTGCATTAATAGGTCAAAACTTTGTTTATATTTCGCGGATCCATTTCAAAGTCGTCACACGTATACATTGGGATTAGGAGATCGATACAATATTGTGAACACAAATCTGATCTGTTTTTTTAGGTGTAAACTCATTTTTTCATTTCTTCGGTTATTGTCTCAATAGATGTCCAATGTATCAATTTAAGACTTGGTGTACATTGTTACAGACATGGAGCCCTTTTTGTGGCGATTGGTTTGACAATCGCCGCAATGCTAACAGAAACAACAACAAAAAAACAATATTTACATAGTCGGTTTTGAAAAGCCCGTTGATATTTTTTTTCCTTACTGCAAACCATCCGTTATAGTTCCATCATTGATGCAGAGACGCGATTAATAATAATTATGTCAGTGCTACTTTGGTACCGGATTGTTACTAATATTTGAGTTTTATCGAGACATTATCTACATAGAGTTAAAATATGTAAATATTATCTTCGTCACACATGTTATTAGGTGTTTGTTTTTATCAATTGTTTGACAAAATATTTTAACTACACACACACTTATATACTTACATACAATACTATAACTATAAACGGAAAGCGGGATATGTAACAATGCAAAACAAACAATGAAAATCAAAAGTCATGTATACATGTATATCATAATAACAAAAAATGAAATTACCAAATATAGTCTACCCCCACCCAGAAATAAAAAATAATTGTAGAGAGAACAATAGCTGCTCGCCAAATGGCTTTATGCCAATAGGCGAGGGTAAACAACCACATATGATGATGATGACTTATTAAACACTTGAAATGTATTTTGATAATTCAGTTCTAATATGTAAAAGCTAAATCAAAAATTTACAATCATCTACGAAAGGAAATTGTTGAAAAATATTGTGTAAGTTTATGGAATAAATAGCATTATGTTAATACAAAAGAAAGTAATTTAAATTGGTGTGTTCTCCTTTATCCCTTCTTTTTTTCATACTCATTTCTTGTCGTATTTTGTTTTAAAGCAATATCTTTTGATGCCATTGAATATATTATCATATTTTGAATCTGAATGAATTTCATAGTGGAACAATACAATGAAAGACAGATTTAACTTTTAGTTTTGTTGTTTGGGTTATCATTTGTTCAGCCATTGTTTACATTCGAGATTAGGAATCCACGTTCTGGTGATGGAATGTAAGTTATGCATATAATTTGAGATAGACATATATAGTATGCATGAAACTAAAACTGAGTGCTCAGTCCCAGTTAAAGGTTCGCCCTAACAAAGTAAAGAGTTGTCGATTAAAATTAGCAAAGAAGTTCATCAGTTTTTGGTAAACTTGTGGATCTATAGGTTTATAAACGTGACCTTGTTCATCTGACATACATTTAATGCCTCCTTCTGATTGTATCCTACAATAAAATCCTTTCTTTGAATCAAAGTACACTTTTTCCTTCGTTATCACGTGGTCCAAACCGAGAAAAGTTTCAACTTTCTCGAGTTCTTCAACTGGATTAACAATCAGGTTATCCGCGTCAACAACATGCATCTGTTCTCGTGGGAAATACTCAAACCATCTCTTCATGTGTATAAAGTACGCGCTAACTGTTACTGGACGGTAATCCGTGTTAACATTTCCCGTTTTACTGTCTATCACTAACTCCTCAAATGTTTTGTTTGGTGGTGATTTTCCATGTCGTAGGTTGTGTAAAAAGTCGGATATCAAACGCTTTACAGGATGCCGTAAAGTTACAATAAGTTTGATTTCCTTATTAAACTCATGGATCCTTTGTATAGCTTGTTCAGAATTAAAATAGTTAGGTGTTTTCTCAATTGTTATTTGGTCTGGATATGAAATTGGCATTTGTTGCCTGTAGTACTCCATACCTCTGGCGTAGTTATCATCTTTTTCGAAAAAGTGTGATTCGTTATGACAGATTGAAAGCTTGGGATGAAGCTCAAGAAACCTTAGCAATGCAGTAGTGCCACCTTTCTTTGCACCGATGACAAGGCAATTTGGGAAACGCTTGATTTTCTGTTTTGCGAAGCCATATCCTAACCTTTCTGAGTGTTTCATAATAGCTTGTTCGTCAAGATGTATCCGATTTTCTTGTGTCTTAGACGCCTCATTTTCTTTGTTCGTAGACATATGGTCCCCCACAACGTCATACGAGTACGTGTATAAGAAAATAAATATCAAAAATCCAAACGGCAAAATGCAACGGAACTTCTTCGTAAATTGGTTCACGATAAATCGCTGCATATTTGTTTCTGAAAATAAATAAAATATTCAGATAAAGCATAATAATAGATATATAGGAGATAGAGAGAGGGGGGGGAGAGAGAGAGAGAGAGAGAGAGGAGAGAGAGAGGAGAGAGAAGAGAGAGAGAGAGAGAGAGGAGAAGAGAGAGAGAGAGAGAGAGAGAGAGAGAGAGAGAGAGAGAGGAGAGAGAGAGAGAGGAGAGAGAGAGAGAGAGAGATAGAGGAGAGAGAGGACAGAGAGAGAGATAGACAGAGAGAGACAGAGAGAGACAGAGGAGAGACAGAGAGACAGAGAGAGAGAGAGAGAGAGAGAGAGAGAGAGAGAGAGAGAGATGAGAGAGAGAGAGAGAAGAGAGAGAGAGAGAGAGAGAGAGAGAGAGAGAGAGAGAGAGAGAGAGAGGGGGGTATGTGAAGTTGGCACAAAGTTGAGCTGAAACGAATATAGAGCAAGCACCAGAATAAAGATCTGAATATCGAGCCGGGCCGATATTCGGGAAAAACGCTGATTGCGTCTTTCTGATCAAGGTTACATAGAAGCGCGAATACCGATTTGGATATAGATCTAAATATTAAGCCAGGTCGATATTCGAAACTATGGTGATTTCATCTTGTTTCGGCGTGAGTAATGGTTGAGTCTCCAGGAAGCAGGACATCGAGCGTGATTAATATAACCTTAAAGCTTGTTTCACAATCGATGTTAGATATATAAGTTTAAACTCAAACTCAACCAAACTTTTGTAAGTCAATCTTAAGTCCGAAAATAAAACTGAATGCGCATGGCAGCATTAATTGTTAACTCGGTATTCGCGCTTCAATTTGAATGAGGATTGCACCATACAGAAAGACGAAATCACCATATTCCCGAATATTGATATTCAAATCGGTATTCGTCCTCCTACTATGATCAGAAAGATGAAATCACCTTATTCTAGAATATCGACCAGGTTCGATATTCAGCCCTATATATCAGAAAGACGCAATCAGCATTTTGCCGAATATCGACCTGGCTCAGTATTGTTATCAATATTCCAATCGGTATTCGCCTTTCTATATGATCAGAAAGACACAATCACCACTTTCCCGAATATCGATCTGGCTCGATATTCAGATCTATATTTAAATTGATATTCGCTCTAATACATGATCAGAAAGACGATGGCACCATTTTTCCTAATATGGACCTGGCTCGATATTCTGATATATATTCAAAGATGTATTCAAATCGGTATTTGCGCTCCTACGTGATCAGAATGACGATGAAACCTTTGGCCCGAAGACGACTTTACGCTATATTCAAATCAATATTCAAATCGGTATTCACTCTTCTACATGGCCAGAAAGACGAAATCACCATTTTACCGAATATCGACCTGGCTCGATATTCAAATCGATATTCAAATCGGTCTTCGCGCTTCTATGTGATCAGAATGACGATGAAAGCCTTTCCCCGAATATCGACCTGGCTTATATTCAAATCGGTATTCGCATATCTACATGATCAGAAAGACGATGGCTCCATTTTCCCGATTATTGACCTGGCTACATATTCAAATCGATATTCAAATCTATATTTGAGCAATTTATACGATCACGATGAGGAAATTACCATTTTCCAGAATATCGACTTGGCTCGATATTCAGATCGATATTCAAATCGGTATTCGCCCTTCTACATGATCAGAAAGACGAAATCACCATATTCCCGAATATTGATATTCAAATCGGTATTCGTCCTTCTACATGATCAGAAAGACGAAATCACCATATTCCCGAATATCGACCTGGCTCGATATTCTGATCTAAATTCAAATCGGTATTCGTCCTCCTACATGATCAGAAAGATGAAATCACCTTATTCTCGAATATCGACTAGTCTCGATATTCAGCCCTATATATCAGAAAGACGCAATCAGTATTTTTGCCGAATATCGACCTGGCTTGATATTGTAATCGATATTCAAATCGGTATTCGCCTTTCTATATGATCAGAAAGACACAATCACCATTTTCCCGAATCTATATTAAAATTGATATTCTCTCTAATACATGATCAGAACGACGATTGCACCATCTTTCCTAATATGGACCTGGCTCGATATTCAAATATATATTCAAATCTGTATTCAAAGATGTATTCAAATCGGTATTCGCGCTTCTACGTGATCAGAATGACGATGAAACCTTTGGTCCGTAGATGACCTGGCTCTATATTCAAATCGGTATTAGCTCTTCTACATGACCAGAAAGACGAAATCACCTTTTTCCCGAATATCGACTTGGCGCCATATTCAAATCGATATTCAAATCGGTATTCGCTCTTCTTCGTGATCAGAATGACGACGAAAGCCTTCTCCCGAATATCGACTTGGCGCCATATTCAAATCGGTATTCGCTCTTCTGCGTGATCAGAATGACGATGAAACCCTTCTCCCCGAATAACAACCTTGCTCTATATTCAAATCGGTAGTCGCGCATCCACATCATCAAAAAGACCATAGCACCATTTTTCCGAAGACATTCAAATATATATTCATATAGATATTCGTCCTACTAAACAGTGAAGGTAGCGTTTATTTCAATGCGTAACGGAGTTTACGAATCTGGTTCTGGCTCTATATTCGTTTCAGCTCGAAATTCATATCGGTATTGAATATCGATTACCGAATATCGAACTTTGTTCCAACTTCACATACCTCATTCTGTCGACATATGTTGGTTGTACCCAACCCTTTCCTTCATACAACACACACATCTGCAGTAGACTACTTTTAAGACATATAGGTTAAATCTCCAAATACAACCGCGGACAGGCTTATCTCTAGCCAAAGTCCCTAAAAAAACTCTCAAATGAGTGTATACTGTACTGTACTGGATCAATGTAGCCAAATTGTGTCGGCTCAACCTTTATTTTATTCCTCGCGTCTTTACTCCGGTTCCGGTATATATTATCTAAATGGCTTTACAGTCCAGAATAACGGTTCTAATGCTGTATAGACCTACTAGTCTAGTTTCGAATTAATGCAACACACTCGCAAATAGTTCAATATTAAAATTCACAAATATGCTGTCATTCACTGTCGAAAATATCTCCACTTATCATTACCAATGTGAAAAAAAAATACTCGTCCTGGTTATAACAAGAAATAATGCATACCACTGGAAAAGCGTTAAATCTTAAATATATCCCTAACAGAAAAAAAATGCATATAATGTGAACAGTTATTGTGAATAATATGTAAAAATTTGCAAACTATATGCGAACATGTGTCTTCTTTTAAAATTTCATTCACAGAATGTTCTCAGAGTGTTCACTTTTCACATGCAAATTAGATTATCTGCGAACTCAAATCGTGAACAAATTGTGAACTAACTGTACAAACGGAGATCACTTAATGTTAACAAAATGCGAATAGTAAATGTTAACAATTTGCGAATAGTAGATGTTAACAATTTGCGAATAGTAAATGTTAACAATTCGCGAACAGTACATGTGAACAATTTGCGATTAATACATGCAGGGACATAGATAAGAGGGATAGACAACTCCACGTGTACACCTGTTATCTGGTTAAAATATCACACATAGAAATAAAATTGTCCAAATGTTCACATTTTGTAGCAAATAAAACTTTGAAGTCACATTAGGCACATAAACAAAAAATACATATTCTGAAAGCTTAACATACATTTCAACTAAAGTTAGAGATACAATGAATAACTGGAATTCTGTTTTAAAAGACACCGATATTGGGATTTCTGAATTATATTATTTTTTTCCAAAAATTAATAGACTGACATTTTTCATACGGATAACATATTATCAAAACCTGTAATATATTAAAATAATGTTATCTACTGCAATAGAAGAATGTTTAAACTTGCAGATTTTTATTTATTTTATTTTCATATCTTGAATAGTTTTTGAGTTTTACTTGCTACAAATGTCGGCACGGGTGATATTTTAGTATATAATTTAGTTACTTATCCCTCTTATCTACGTCCCTGATACATGTGAACAAACCGCGAAACTGTGAACCACTAAATGTTAACAATATCCGAACAATAAATGTGAACAATCAATTAGAGATCAATAAACGTCGCTAGACGCATGCGCGGCGTCACCATTTCCGCCCTCGCATTCAACCACGTTTTCAAAAAAAGTCCTCGTTAGTAAATTAGATTTTTGTTAAACAATTGAATGTCAACATTAATAATAATTTGATCATGTCCACTCGAAATAATGACATGTCAACTCGAATTAACAACTAGCTAATCTTGTAATCAAAGACCCCATTGTCCCATCGGGAAATAGGTCAGTAATCGTAACGTTGATCAAATGTCGGATTGATTTTCATCAAATCTTTATTCCTTGCCTGTCTTTCAGACGGCAACAACACCTTTCAGGTTATCTATAGTCCATCAGACTTCCAACTCATCTAAAAACGAGAGAATTTTTTTGTCATTCAGACAGTTTCCAGATTCCTTAGAATCGGTCATTCGAGCGGCACCCATGCACACATATACAGACAGGCACCCATGCACACATATACAGACAGGCACCCATATACAGACAGGCACCCATGCACACATATACAGACAGGCACCCATATACAGACAGGCACCCATGCACACATATACAGACAGACAGACAGACAGACAGACAGACAGACAGACAGACAGACATAAATGCAGATAGGCATACATTTAAAGACACATGATTACATGCAGATATACACACATACATACATACATACATACATACATACATACATACATACATACATACATACATACATACATACATACATACATACATACATACATACATACATACAAAGACATAAATACAGATAGACATATACTCAGATAGACATACATTCAGGGACACATGCATAAATGCTGATAGGCATACACACTGATAGGCACACGATGATAGGCATATATGATGATAGACATACATAGACACATATACATACAGAGACATAGACAGAAAGACATACAAACACATTTACACCAACCGATAGACGGACATACATATAGACATTCAGATAGGCATAAATTCAAAGACACATAAATAAATGCAGACACGAAACACCCTTGAGCAGAAGAAACACGCCAACCTGTAGTATTTTGGAAAGTAGCATATATGTCAATTAGGAAAAAGTACACCAGTGTGATACCCAAACGGATCGCACATGTACGTATTCCACTTTTGTTCCGCCTCGCAAACGTTTAAAAGTAGCCCGATCCTAGGTTGTTTTGGCATTTGGTGGTAAAGGAAACTCTTCTCTATCTAGCCATACCATCGGTTCGGCTTAGATCACTATATTAAAAAAATAGCCCAAGGCCCATTCGAATAGTTTCACATACCGGTCGGTCTCACACTAGTACTAATTAACTTAAGCGTCAATTAAATCGCATTGCAAATCTTCATATAAACTTTACATATACATATAGCTGTACATATGAAAAAAAATTGTAATCACACACAAACAAACGCACGCACGCACGCGCACACGCGCACACACACACTCTCACTCACTCACATATAAACATGATTACTCGGGTTATAATATATATATTAATTTGATAAAAGAGGATAGCAACCAAATATCTCTTTCTCTGCTTATTTGAATAGACTGGTTTGTTAACATAAACAAGCGCTTGTATGTGCAAGCTGTTACCATTATAATTTAAACTTTTCTAAACTCCACGAAATTTTATCCAATCTTTCCCCGCGTCCGTTGTTATGAAAAAAATGTCCGATACTTAACAATTGCGTCGTTAAATTATTTTTTTATAGCTCTGAACTGTTTCTTGCAAAATATTAAAATGGAAGTCATCTACTGGTTAACTATGTATGTTAATATTTGTGGGACGGATTAGTGGAAGTTTACAAGTCGCAATTGTGAACATATTGTAAACAGAGAAAATTAACAAAGTGTTTTCCACAAATTCTATTCCATGTCAGTAATAAAGTTCTTTATGTGAACATTCTGCGAATTGAAATGTTTCCTTTTGACAAACTGACAATTTTATATGTTCTAATTGTGAACATTGTGTTAGCTTTAACATTTTGTAAGTTATAACTGTTAACATTCTGCGAACAATTCCTATTTTGTGAACTTATTGCGAATAGCGGTCATAGTAGTAGTAGTAGTAGTAGTAGTAGTAGTTTTATATTTTATTTAAGTGACACGTAATACAAGTTATACATACAGTATAACATTCACATTTGTTAGTAATAATTGTACATATTGGGCGTATTACCCAGCCATACAAATGGCTTATGAGTCACTAGACATCAATCAATATAAGTACTAATAAGAAGTGTTAATAAATGATAATAAGTGTTAATAAATGATAATAAATGATAATATGATATTATGAATAGTTATTAAACTATTTCAGATCTTTTTAAATAACAATTTTGTATATATATAGCAGATTTCTTAATAAGTCTTTTATCTGTCAACATGTAGGTCATAGGTGTGCGCGGATTATTCGCATAAGCTGTAAACATTCCGCGAATGATACCTGCGAACACTAGTGTTCACAATATATTCACACATTGTTCGCGAGTAGTTCACAAAAAGGCGTTCATTCTGTAAGGAGATCTCCAATAAGAAGCTAGGTCAACAACGAGAGTTATGAATATGTAAATGAGATACATGTAGTATTTAAAGACGGCCCAGATCGAGCCGCTTTTAAGAGAGGAAAAAGAATACTGTCTGTACCATCTGACCTGTATTACTTTGAACACCTTTTTAAAGACTTATTATATCTTACACAATCGCTTTCGAATGTTCTCACGGTCAAATTGTGTAGATCCTGGTAAGACTATGTCCGTGTACATAATGATCTCAAACTACACTGTTCAGAAATGCCAACATGTAAATTTTCCAATGGTCGAACTCATTTGCCATTTATTAAATTCATAAATATAAAGATGCTCTCTGACGTCCCTGCAACACACGGCTTTTGAAATCATTATGTCAAACGAGAAATTGCTCATAACAATACATTTCTACATTTGCCACAATTAGTTCAACTATATTCAATAATCAAACTAGATTTTTTATATTTTGGACGTAATAATTTCAATGTCGTCTGTTGCAGATTCATTGTTTGTGGGAAAGGTTGTTCAAATTAATAGACAATAGACAATAGACAATATTTTATTGGCACAAACGCATTTACAATAAATGGTAATGACCGAATGATTAAACATGGTTATAAAATGCAAACATTTATGTGAATATAAAATACATGTATAATGAAAATCTATTGCAATAGATTACCTCTGACAATAAAACAATTTGTTACGAAAGAGGAAGATAGTTTAAGTGCCGTGGAAGATTTATTATTAAGTATAAGCCTTATCTTATACATATCGCACATATAAGTGTTACTTTTTTGAGAAATGTTGGACAATTTGAATTCAAAAGTCTCTCTGATATTGGAGTACCCTCTGCAATGTAGTAGCATTAATTCACTCACCCTGTGGTGAAGGGTTTTAAACTCTTTTTAAAAAATAGCTCCGAACGTCGCTTTTTCTGTTGCCCAGCTTAATTTACAATTCTTACAACAATTCTGCAGCAGACGACTTCAAATAACATCTGGTTAAAAATATGGTCGACTTCAATAAATGAAAGCTTGTTGAAAACATTGTGGCAAAAGGAGAAATTGTTCATGGTTCAAAAGTCGTCGCATGCAGAGGCGTCAGGTCTGAGTGTGGTGCATGTCAGGTCTAGAGGTCTCGAACACCGAGGTACATTAACACTTGCCTGTGTATCTGAAATCGATACAATCCGCTATGGAACATTTTGTGACAACTTAACCCTAACTAAGACTTCTACCATAGTCCCTAAACAACATTTGTTTGCGTAGAAATGAGTGTATACCATCACCAGAATGTATTGAATATATGACATTGAGTTTAAAGCTTTGTGAATGTGTATATGACGCACTGGAAATGATTGATTTGATCACTTTTAGTATTTTGACCTTGTTTGAAAGGAATGTCGGACGAAGCGTACCACTGCCTTACTGTACCAGGACGAAGCGTACCACATATAGATTATATAGTGAAATTTTAATAATATTAATGTATTGTTTGTTAAACTGTTAAGTGCAGTTCCACATAAAAATCAGGCAAACGGTGCTACATGGGGGTCAACGGATTTCGATTAAATTTGTCACACAGACTAGCTGTGTGTCCAATAAAACAACCTCATATTCATTTTGGCAAAACAGTTCACATGGTTGCTATGGCAACCAAAAATGTGTCAAAAAAATGGTATTTTTTTGCCAAAAGGGGCTTCTTCGCATCCAAATATAAGACAAACAACAGAAATGACATGAATAAAATCTTTATGACAGGAAAGGATAGCATTTACCCTTCATAATTACATAATAACTTAAAGCAAATAGTATTTATAAATAGTATTGAAAAAGAAGCAAAAATGGTAATAACGTTTTCCTTTCAGTAAAAAGCAAATTTTGATATATTTTGATCCCTTTTTTTTTCTTCATATTTCAGATAAATAAAGGTTTAAATTGATACTGGCAGTGGATAGAAGCACCTTTAATATGCTGAAATTGAAAAACAAAACAAAAATGCAATACATAATGGGAAAAATGTGACAGTCAAAAAGGGAGCTAACTCTAAACTTTATCAAAATTGCCATGTTTGCCCATTTTCAACATAAATGTTCACAATATTGGCAGCTTGATATTGAAAATTGATTACTACCATCTTATGAATCATATTCTACAGAACAAGAGAATCGAATTTAAAACAACTCTGACCTTTTGATTTGACAGAAATATTTCACATTGAAAAGGGAGATAACTCTTAAAATAGACAAAATAGAGGTTTTCACCAATTTTCAATATAAATTCTTCCTTCAAAACAATATTGAATTAAACAATGCTTACCAACATCTTATAAGCCAATTCCTACACATCAAAATTTTAATTTTTTAAAAGAATTTGCCTTTTTGATTATATTTGGTTTCTTTCACTTTGTAAAGGGGGATATGCCCAAACTTCGTCAAAACTGCCACTTTGCCCATTTTCAACATAAATGTTCAAAACAAAGGCAGCTTGATATGGAATATTGATAACTACAATCTTATGAGTCATATTCTACAGAACAAGAATGGAATTTAAAACAACTCTGGCTGTTTTGTTTGACAGAAATATTTTACATTGAAAAGGGAGATAACTCTTAAAATAGACAAAATAGAGATTTTTGCACATTTCTGACAAAGTTTTCAATTAAAAAAAAATTGATATCAAACAATGCTTACCAACATCTAATACATTTATAAAGCATAATCTACAGTAAAAGAATATAATTTAACACAACCCTGGCTCTTTCGTTTTAACAGAAATACTTCACATTGAAAAGGGAGATATCACTAAAATTTCACAAAATTGCAAATTTCTGCCCAATTTCAACATTTTCACTAAAAATCAATATATTGAACAGTGATTACTTTCAACTTATAGGACTTATTCTACAGAAAAAAAATCAAATATTAGGAAACTGTCCCTTTTGTTTATAACTTTTCCATATTCAACAAATTTGCAGCAGACTACTTTAAAAATTGATATTATAACTGGAAAAAGTTGGAAATATTACGAAAATTGATTGTCATAGTGTTTTCAAATTCATCTGCTGTAGAGAAGTCTTAAATTAAATGTTATTAAATTGCTATTTTTCCATTTTCAACAGAACTTTTAGTATAAAACAAAACTTGATAACACACAGTAATTGCTATCATATAATAATTCATTTTCTATACTATAGATATGCAGTAAACTTCTTTTGAATGAAATTCATTAGCACATTTCACTGCCTGATGCCTTTATACAAATTATTTTTGTTCAAAAGGATGATATCCTCAGACAACTTTCGAAAACATTGTGGCAAAATCAGAAACTATTCATTCATTTTGTTCTCGGCATGAAAAGGGAGATAGATACCTTTAACAAGAATTCCATTTGTGTACATTTTTAACATCAATTGCAATTAAATTCCAATCATGATCATGCAAAAGACGATTTTTATCTATTAAATTACATCCTACAGAACAAAATTCAAATGTTTTTTAAAAAAAATATGCGTATTATTAAACAGAAATAATTCATGCAAAAAAGGGAGGTAATTTCCAATTTGATAAAGTTAACTTGCTATTTCAGACTGTTTTCAACATGAATTTTCATAATTAAATTATTCATTAAATCATGATTATTGTTGACATTTTTTCGTTAATTTTCTACACAACCAGAAACAAATCTGAATTCTTAGAAAACATTAAAACCATCTCTGAAGACTAGACTCCACCGTAGTACCGCGACTGGGGATCGAACCCGGGACACCCAGTTTCGAAATCCCCGACGCTAACCACTCGACCACAGCGGATTCCGAAGACTAGAAGAATTAACCCTTTCCGTCATATAGACGCTTTCTGACGCCTCTGCAGCAGACGGCTTTTTGAAAACATAGTGACAAAAGAAGATATTGCACAAAACGTGTAATTTCTCTTTTTGCCACAATGTTTTCCACTTTTTGTCATAGGTTATACATTCAATTATGGAGATTTTCTATTTTTTGACAAAATATATTAAAAGTCGTCTTTTGCAGAATTGTCGTATTTGGGAAAGGATTAAGGGAGAAAATTCTTCATTTGAACAAAATTTAATTTTTAAACATATACAATGTAAATTAATATTCAAATGCCTTCTTTGTACAATTTTGAAATTTAATTATTTTATCATTAACCCCTTTTTATAATAAACACGATTTTCCTCATCTGTTAATTTAGTTCATACAGAACAAAATTCAATCATCAAAAATGTCTCTAGTCATGGAATATTGAAATTATTGTGGCGAAAGAACAAATTGCTCATACTGTGCAAATTCTCCTTTTGCCATAATGTTTTCAACTTGATTTTATGTTTGTCCAATCATTTATAGAAGGTTCCCATATGTATTACTAAATGTTTCAGATGCTGTGTGTGGGAAAGGGTTACACAACTTTATTTTTGTGCCTATATTTGAATTGAAAACTCTTTAATTTGACAACATTGCCAATGTCAACATGTAGAAAACAGTTTCATAACTAAAAGATTGATAGATAATGTTTTATGCTAACAACCATCAATGGAAGCAATTTCAATTTGACCATAATAAAGACTTTTATAAATACTACCGGTACATTTGATACCAATGTTCACGTCATGATCTTCAGCCTTAAATTACCTGTTACTAGTAATTGTTCATTTTTTTACATGCTGCACAGCAGGCTATTCTGGTATAAAATGTACTGGGTAGAGAAATTGCCCAAAATTAAAAACATCTTCTTTCCCCACAACAATTGTTTATCACAATGTAGCTTACAGATGTTCTGATATTAATTATTATGTCGTCCTAAGATTTGTTCATAGAAGAATACTCTTTTAAATAAAAACAGTTTAATAACTTGGAAAGGGGAATATGCCCAATTGCAATATACATGTATAAACATACGCAATAGTGAAATATTATTACAATTTATAGTGCAGTTTTACACAGGGCATATACTTGAAATAAAACAGATTTTGCAGTCTTTAAATGTGCTGATATTATTTCAGGAAATTAGTTAACCGTTTCCCTCATATAGAAGCTTTCTGACGACTCTGCAGCTTTTTGAAAACATAGTGACAAGAGAAGAAATTGCTCAAAACGAGCAATTTCTCCTTTTGCCACAATGTCTTCTACTTTTAGTCATATGTTATCCATTTAATTTATAGAGATTTTCTATTTTAGATAAAATATGTTTAAAGTCGTCTGCTGCAGAATTGTCGTATGAAGGAAAGGGTTAAACTGATGGTCTATTAGCACTATGAACACAACTAATGTTGACATTTTCAAGCAGATGATGTTTTAAACTTTGAAAATATCAATTTAAAAGAGGGAATTGCTCCAAACAGGACATTTCTACATTGACGACAAGGCTGTCAAACCTATATAAAATGTTTACTTCAATTTTCAAGATGTAGAACTGTATGATATCTTGCTAGCAGATGGAATATCACTGTTAACTGGCTAATTCTTCATTATTATTTCCAGCAGTCATTAAAATTAACTTTTAATCTAATTTGTACCCAAATTGTTTTTAACTTGACAAGCTTCAACAGTAAAAGTTCAGAGTGAATAAAACTCTCCCTGTATTTGCTCTTCAATCATCTTACTAGAGAACAGAATCTTCATTTAGGCCAGAATGCTGAAAGAAATAAAAAAAAGTTATTACATTTAATATCAAGTCTCTTTTTACTCTTTACTACATGCAAAGGCATATTGACTAGGGATGGGACCGAATATTGAAAACGATATTCGAATATTCGTTTTCCTTATTCGATTTTCGAATCAGAAATCGGTATCCGATTTCAGGTTATTCCATTCAGATACTCCCGTTTTCTTTTTCAAATAATGGCAATTTTCCAAGTAAAGGTATGAGCTATTGTTTACGTATATATTTCATGTTTTCAACTGAACTTACAGTCTCCTTTTCCCCAACAGATGTATTTGAATTTCAATTTGAAGTAAATCAAGAAATAAATCCCTTCCAAACGATAAACCAAATCGCAACGTTTTGTGAGCCGTATATTCATTCAGGTGTCGCTTTTTACCGAGTTTAATATTGAATCGAATCAAATAATTAACGAAATAATTATAAATCTTATTCATACAAAAAGCATAGGGAGTTGGGTGATATTTCTTTTACCGATTTCGTCTAGTCAATTTAACCGCGTGTTGGAAGAAAACAAAATCGCGGACACTTCAATTTGTTCGCTTATGTGACTTCATTTTTGAAGAGGTAAAGAGGAAAGCTGCATACTTTTGAGACGTAATGCGATGTTTACATATAATTTATTCAATGTTTGCAACAGCTGTCTTTGATGTAAACATCGACTATGTTTTGGTTAGGCTGGGAGGGTTTTACGGAACTGCAGACTGTCAACGTTTATACATGTTTGTTGATTTAAAAATATCGAACAAACTGGTCGTCAATGTGATGTCTGGTTACACACGATTAGATCTCTGGTTAACTTACGCGTGACAATTATTGATTTTAATATGTTAATAGGCAAAGCCTAGGTCGTGTGAAAGCAAGAACAACTTAATTAAGCACTGTCTGTCCCCCAACAAGAAACAAATTAATAGGCAAATTGTAGAAAGTTACAAAAACAGAATTTGAAAAACATATTGAAAAAAAAACCCGAAACTTAGCATGCATTTAAGTTTAATTTGTACATATATATCTGTTTTATTTTTTATTAGGTCAGGATTGTAACAAACTGTAAGATTTCCAAGGATGTTGATGGAAAACAACACTAGAAGGCATTGAAGAATGTTCTGTTTTATTTTTACAAATGCCAGTTACCAGTTATTTGTAAACTAGTAATACATATAATTGGAAACTGACTCTTACCATGGTTGATTGAATGACTTGCGCTTAACATTACTTTCAATGGTACTTCTGACAGTTCACCTAACATTTTCCCTGGCTTTCTAGAATACTAAAATACTCCACAAAACAATCTTCCAAGGCAGATGGCTAACTTTGCATGATCTGGCTGAATGTATAATCTTGAGGCAATTTTAGATGAGAACACTATGCATACAGACTGAAAAAAATGTAATTTTTGACAAATCTTTTCAATGATGTAAATTACTTGATTTCTGTGACTAATCTGAATACATTGTCGGAATGGTGTAATTGATCCAAAATGAACATATCCAAAATGAACAATATGTTCCTATTCAACAACATTAACTTTGAACCCCTATCTCCTTTTCTGGTTTTTAATTTGTAAAACATGAAACAGCATCAGATTATTTGTTAATAAGTACCAGACTTAGTGTCAACAACTGATTATATATACATGTATCTGAAATATGTTGTTTGAAAAAAAAATTGATAATGAAAGATCTGATCAATATATTCAATATATATTTTATTGCATAAAACAATAAACAGTATGTTTATAGCAAATAAAGAAATTATAAAAAGTACAAGCAGAGAAATGGATTTTCCAGAAGAATTTGCAATAATTTAACATTATTAGTGATCATGTTAAAATTGCTCTATTATAAAAATATGATGTATAAATTTCGTTAAAACTTTGATATTAGAATGGTTATCAAAGCTGGATCAAACCTTGAACATGTACAGAGTCTCAGAGTTATTAATGTTGATAACCATTCCTTTTTTTAATTGTTATTGCTCAATTATAAAAGCTTTTGAAAAGGGTACAGGGAGTAAACTATTTTCACTAGAAGCCTGGATAAAAATGTAATAAGTGTTTAAGTAAGACAACTCCCCACAACATAATTGTTTCATGTATGCATTGTTAAGTTTAGTTGCTTCTTTCAAAACATGTACCTGCTGAGATTTGATCTTAGAACTCTTGTTAGACCAGGTGTTTTACCATTAAACTACAGTATAGGTTTTTATTTTGAGCAGCAGTTCATGAAACTATGTGTAATTTTATTACCAGTAAAGTATAAGAACTTTTTTGTTACAATAAATGTATACCAATTTAAATTTTACCATTTCTATTGTATATCTAAGATTATACAATTTCACACAGAAAAATGGATTTCACAATATTAATTACATAGAAAACAGATACATTTCTGTGGTATTTCAGTTATATCAGAGGACAGAACACTTATGTGAGGTCACTGGGTGACTAATATAACTGACATTAATTATGAACTGCCTTATAGCCTTTTTCTGTTGAAAAACAGATGAAGTTTTCTTTATTTTTTAACCAAAATGTTTATATTATATACAAATTTATTTGAATAAAAAGTATTTTGAGTGTTTGTTGAATTTAAAAATAGATTGATCATCTTTATCTTTACAGATTTCAATGCTCAGTTTGTTGTTACCTTATTTGAGTTTGATATAGTTAGTGTACATTTATTTTGCATTTGCTCTTCAATTTGAAGAGTTCTATGACATCATTGGTTGTTGTGCTCCCAAGTATGAAAATAATGCTGTCAATAGATGTTGAATCTTTTGTAAATGTTGTTTGAATACATACAATATGCAGAGTATTTAAAATAACCTAGTGAAAATAATGTTTAAATTCTTAGTACCAAGTTTGTCCAATCTGATCATTATAAACACATTTTGGATAAACAAAATATGAAACTACTAGAAATTCAGCCTGTTGAGAGAAAAGTTATGTGTTTTACTGATAGCCCCCATATGACATCATTTCTTTAAAACAATCATGACTCATTTGAGTTTGATCAATAAACAAATTTTGGTTAAAAATAAGATGAATCTTAGTACTAGAAATGCAGCCTGTTGAAAGAAAAGTAATGTGTTTTATTGATAGCCCACATATGACATCATTCCTTAAGTAAAACAATGGACTCATTTGAGTTTGATCAATAAACAAATTTTGGATAAAAAAAAAGATGAAACTACTAGAAATTCAGCCTGTTGAAAGAACAGTTGTGTTTTACTGATAGTCCACATATAACATCATTTCTTTAAAACAATAGACTCATTTGAAGGCATGACAGTGTTTTCCTCTTTATCAGGTTGGAGGATATATGGCTTAAGACATTTACTATGTATACCCGCCCCCAAAACCAGGGTGAACTGATTCTGGTCATACTTTCATGATTTGACAAAGACTAGGTCATAGCAGAGACCTATATATATGTCTCTGGTCATAGACATAAACTGTTAAACTGTACAATGTAAAAAAATAATGTAAATAAATTGAAGGCAAATAATTTGAAATTGACTGTAGTTTTGTTTGTTTGCTACATTTACTGCAATAAATAGATAAACGTCTTAAAGTCTATACAACTAGACAGTCGAAGATATGATAGTTTAGCTATTTTCTTGAGTGGAGTCAACATTTGACAAGCCGGCTTCGGCTTCAAATGACAGATACAGACAAAAACGATACACACCATGTGACGTCACGCGATGTGACGAAAGCATCGTGGAACGTTCCCAAAAGATACTAAACAAATAATTTAGAAATTAAGTTATATTTTTAAGCAAATTATTGATATAATAAATAGCTTACCTTGAAATGAAGCTATGCCGATACAGAAACAGAATTGTTCGTCCTTTTCAGTTAAAATAATATCCGAGGCCAGTGTAACGAACGATAACTTCCGTTGAAATATTTACAATCATTTTCAAGTGTTTATTGCTTCTCTATATTGCAAAGATATAAAATCCATGAAATAATGATGACAGGTACAAAAGAATAGTCGACTTAGCCTTCATAAAGTCCTTCCAGTGAATGAAATCCATTTGTGACGAGTCAAACTATCTTTTCCTACCATTCCTGTCGTTTTCCTTGTGTTATTTATTTATTACTTGCCTTACAATGACGTTACTTTTCGTTGCAATGACGTCACATTTGGATGTGTTTACTTCCGGTTGAGAAAATATTATTTTAAAAATAGAAAACGAGTGCAATTACACGCAAATTATCACATATCAGATTCCTTGTTTTCATTCCTTTATCGAGAAGGAATTTAATTTAATTTTTCTCTCTAGTTCTAAGTATTTTTTGATTTGTCAAAACATACGAATATCGTGTTTGTGGGTTTTACCGGTTACGAAATGAATAGGTTACGATAATTTGTCCGTCCAGTAAGACCGGAAGCAAAATGGCCGAAAAAAAGTGCTATGGGGTTGAGATTTGATATGTGAAAAACAGTAAGATTGTACTGAATTCTCGTTGTTTTGATCTCGTATGATGTGTTCGTACGTGTAACCTATAGGCGTGCTTCGCTCGAGCCTTCGGCTCGAGCTTTCACACGTAAAATGAATAGGTTACGATAATTTGTCCGTCCAGTAAGACCGGAAGCAAAATGGCCGAAAAAAAGTGCTATGGGGTTGAGATTTGATATGTGAAAAACAGTAAGATTGTACTGAATTCTCGTTGTTTTGATCTCGTATGATGTGTTCGTACGTGTAACCTATAGGCGTGCTTCGCTCGAGCCTTCGGCTCGAGCTTTCACACGTATTATCGTTTCTTATGTTTTGACATACGTTGTAAAAACACAACAAACGACACATACACAAACTTTATCACTTCACCCTTAATCATGATTAGCTCCAACTCGCGACCGATGTCAGAATTTTACTAATAATGTTTTGTTTATTTTTAGAAAATAGTACACTGAAAACGAATATTCTTATTCGACAACAGTATTCGAATATTCGTCCGTTTTTCGAATATTCGAATATTCGTTCCCATCCCTAATATTAACACATCTGCAAACAGTATTTCATGATGAGCAATTTCTCTTTTTTCCACAATGATTTCAACTCTATCCAAATATTATGCTTTCATTTTCAGAGAAATTCCTTATTCTTGCTAGATGATGTTAGTCATCTGATGCAGGTAACCTTTAACTGGGAAAGGGTTGACCAAATATATTTATATATTTGTATTTGACATACTGACATATTTGTGAAACACTATGAGGAAAAAAGCTATTACATATGAAAGACTTTGAAAGTTGAAACATACTTAATAACAAAAATATAACAAGAGGCCCATGAGGGCCTATGCTCTACTGGCATTGATCTGGCTTGTTTCAAAAGGAACCAATATGTCATCAATATTCAAATACCATCTAAGTTTGGTGAAGCTGTATTATAGCAATTTTGACAATTTCAAGGGCCATAATCCAGCCATGCATGGGTAGATCTGGCCGTTTTTTAGAAATGAACCAAACTCTCGTGGATATCTAACTACTGTATAAGTTTGATTGAGATACAATCAAAAATAAGGACTGTATCATGTTAACAAGCCCTATTACAGCATTTTTGACAATTTCAAGGGCCATAATTCAGTCATGCATGGGGCGGATCTGGCTTGTTTTTGAAAGGAACTGAGCTCTCATGGATATCTAACTACTGTATAAGTTTGGTTGAGATACAATCAAAAGTAAAGACTATCGTGTTAACAAGCTCTTTTATAGCAATTTTGACCATTTCAAGGGCCATAATCCAGTCATGCATGGGCGGATCTGTGGCTGGTTTTGGAAAGGAACCGAGCTCTCATGGATATCTAACTACTGTATAAGTTTGGTTGAGATACAATCAAAAGTGAAGACTGTATCGTGTTAACAAGCTCTTTTATAGCAATTTTGACCATTTCAAGGGCCATAATCCAGTCATGCATGGGCGGATCTGGCTGGTTTTCGAAAGGAACCGAGCTCTCATGGATATCTAACTACTGTATAAGACTGTATCGTGTTAACAAGAAATTGTTTACGGACGGACGCACACACGGACGACGGACAAATCGCCACGACATAAGCCCTTCTGGCCTTTGGCCAGTAGAGCTAAAAATAGGAATCCAATGCAGCCAAGTGGTTATCTTTGGGGATTGGAGAACAGGTCATCCAAGCTTGCATCCCCACTTGCAAAAGTCATTGTAGAGTGCTCTTTGGCAAGGCTTAGTATTGGTTTGCTACCCTGAGATCACAAAATAAGTGTACTATTGCCATGCTATAACTGAAATAATGTTATGTCAGCATTAAAGTTTTAAACCCATTTAAACCTTAGAGTGGAAAATAGTTTGTGTACCCTAAATAGACTTATTTGTATAATAAAAGTTATTTATTAAAGTTAAATTTGCATCTCTGGTAAATTTCAAATAATGTTACCTGAAGAAAGCGTTGTATATTTCATATGGTTTCTCATCACCAATTTGCCACACATTTCCTGCAAAGTTTATAAAAAATTATGTAAAACAAATATAAAACAGGCCTTTGCAGGACAGTTTATCTCGAGCGGGTATCACTAAACAGAGTCTGGTAGTCCGGTACAGTCTGGAGATTAAATATCCCACTCTATCTGTATCATACTTTTGTTGTGTTTTTTTTCGTTAGACATGAATGAATTCAAGTATTATTGCATGATATAAATAAAATATAACATGTATTTGCATTATTAGTTCATTTTTGTATGAATATACTAATCTGGTAGAGTATGGTAGAGTCTGACGGAGTCTGGTGATAACATATACCATTTAATCATAGTTTTGACGTGTATTTTCATTGCAAGGAATGAGTTAAAGTGTTTTTGCATCATATAAATAAAAATATTTCATGTATCTGCCTTATTTATTTAATTTCGTATGAATTAAACAAATTACCACTGTGGTATTCGTTAAAGTAATATACAGAGACTCTATCGGACTCTACCAGACTAGCTCTGTTTAAAAACAGAATAAAATATGGTAAAATATGGTAAACAAAATGATTTTTTCATTCATACAGACTCTGTTTAGTGACACCTATCTCCAGCTTGGGGTTTGATTGTAAATCTTAAATTTATGTAAATATTTGTCACTGCAAGCTTAAATGGAGATATTACAAAATAACTTCTAGCACTATTATAATTATGTTTTGAAGAAACACTCAGAAATCTGATCAATCACATTAACATATGACAATAAATGGAGAATTTGATTCAATGTTTGAGCTATTTATTATTTACAATTTTTCAAAAGCAGACTGCTGCAGAAAGTGTCAGAAGTTATCTGTTTCAGAGAAGGGGTTAACACATTTTTCAAAAAAATTGTACCCTAGGTAAAATAAAATGGTCACCAATTGAAGTCAATTACCGAAACAGTGCAGAACGAAAAAAAATGACCATTTTGATACTAACCGTATTTTCCGACTCCTAATCACACAGTTCTAGAGTTGACAAGATGCAGTGACGATGACATGCTTTTGTTCCGAGAGGAGTTATAAAAAAGGCCATCATTCTGATATGATTTTCATCCTTGACAAACAGAAAATTGTTCCTGGCATCACATCCGCAAAATGCAACTGTCAGTAAAGTGGACTGCTCATTCGACTGCTTCCGTCAGATCATACACGTGTATATTGTTCAGCATTATGTTTTCCGTCTGTAATATAATCGAATAACAGGCTTCACATCTTTATCGCTTATATTGTTTAGTGTGTGAAAAAGCTTTGGTTTAAATAATATAACCTGTAATTTAACGTAATATAATACCTTTCTGCGATTGGAATAACAGGCTCCACATCTCTATCGGTTATGTCAAAGGAAATTTCTTCATCAAACGCAGGCCCTGCCTGATACGTCGAAGTCGTCAACTCGAGTGTTGTTAAAATATATATATTTATATATACAATATGAAATTTGGCAATGGTTATATTTACATTGTTTTACAAATTTGTTTCATAATACATGTATAATTGTGAACATGTATATTCGAACATATGCTATATATTTCACTTACGCCCGTATCAAGTGTTGGAGGTTCGTCCTGATTTGTTTCTTCATAAAATCACAGTAACATCAGTCATTGGTAACATCACCTAGAAACATAAAATAGGTTATTTAATCATATTTAAATATTATACAACGCAACCATGAGCCATCAAGACTCAACACGTCAGATATAGCGCTTTTCCCCTTTTTCAAATATGTTTACAAATGTAGATATATTCTATGGGCTATTTATCGTTTTCAATATCTAGCATCAAACCATGTGCCACCAAGACTCAACACGTCAGATATAGCGCTTTTCCCCTTTTTCAAATATGTTTACAAATGTAGATATATCTTCTATGAGTTATTTATCGTTTTCAATATCTAGCATCAAATCATGTGCCACCAAGACTCAACACGTCAGATATAGCGCTTTTCCCCTTTTTCAAATATGTTTACAAATGTAGATATATCTTCTATGGGTTATTTATCGTTTTCAATATCTAGCATCAAATCATGTGCCACCAAGACTCAACACGTCAGATATAGCGCTTTTCCCCTTTTTCAAATATGTTTACAAATGTAGATATCTTCTATGGGTTATTTATCGTTTTCAATATCTAGCATCAAACCATGTGCCACCAAGACTCAACACGTCAGATATAGCGCTTTTCCCCTTTTTCAAATATGTTTACAAATGTAGATATATCTTCTATAATTGAAAGATGTGTTAAAATACTTACACTTAGCTCCAGCAACGGAGGTTGTTCATATATCATGGTTTCGTCTTGACTTTCGTTATGTACAGGAATCTGTAATAGTATACATTTAAATTTCCAACTAATAGTGACCGTGTGTATGATACTGTATATGAATTATCATTATTATATGTATTTCTATGTGTATAGATCAACTATAATATTATTAATTTATAATTGATATTGGCGTGTGATCGTGTTAATAACTCATGTTTACTGGATTACATTGTCTCCTTTCATCACTATGTTTTAAACAATCGTCTGCTGCATCTTATAACAAATTCCAAATAATATTTATACATGAAATTATTCTGAACTGATTGTAGAGATTCGTAATTGCAACTAAAAACGTAAGAATCGAAGGTGTGAAACAATTTAGTTACTTACGCTAAGTTCGAGAACGGGTGGTCCATCATCATCTTCTGAGATATTCTCTTTGACCAGACAAGGTCTACATACAAATGTCAATGACCCACCGTTCTTGACAGCCTCTCTATATGTTTTCAGCGAAATACCTATGGAAATTATTATATAATCAAAATATTGGGCTTTTGGAATCAGAAATCAGGATGTTGATTGGGTTATAATATCTTTTATATTGCATTCATTTGGGATGACGAACGGAAATAGAATAGAGAGAGTACACATGCCAATTAACGTGTTATACACAGCATGTCATTTCGATGAAAGATATGCAAATGCGATATATTTTTCCACAATGTTAATGTTTAATAATTGTCAGCATTCTCGATTTTTAGTTCTGGATGAATGTTATGTATATAATATATACTGAGAAACATTAAGCGTGTTATATCAATCAAACATATTTATTTTTCATATAATATTTTAGATGCGATGCTTAAGATGTTTAAGAAGCCTACCTGTGTCGCACGTGCGATGCTGCCATTTTCCACAGACGTCACACTCAACAGCTTGCTGTCTCCCACTAATTACACGCGAACATGAAATACACGATTCCATCACAAAACAATTACATAACATAACATAACATAACATACAGTTTATTAGCATTAAATTTAGAAAAATTTGTAGCCATAAACAAATACAAATTTGAAGTCATGGTGAAGACAGGTTACACACATACATGTATACAATTTTCAAGAAGAGCATAATATTATGTTAACTAGCATAATTGCGTTAATAATCGTACAATGTATATTCAACTCATATATTCCTGTAATGGATACGAATTATATATTTATTTTAATAATATATAAACTTTTTGTTTACCCTCTCGATTCAAATGCTTTATGTAAATATTTTCCTATATTGTTTAGTGTTTTAACTGATGTAGAGGACATTAAAGAAATGAATTTATTAATATTTGGCCATTTGCAATAATAACTTTTAAAGTATTGTTTTCTTAAAACAGTAAGTTTTGGACATATTAGTAAAAAATGGTATTCATTTTCGATCATACCCATGTTACAGTTTGTGCAAAGCCTTTGGTGTTTGTCAATTCTTAAATGTCGTCCTTGTTCAATTGCTAATTTGTGACTGGAGAGTCTGAACTTTGAATAAGATATTTGATATTTTCTTTCTCTAATGCATGTTAGATAGTTTTCTAATTCAAATTCAAATTTAAATAATCTATAGGATTCTAATCTGTGGGAGTTATTTATTCTACTGTACCAACTTTGTTTGTATATGTCTAAAATACGTTGCTTTATTTGACTGTAGGTAGTTTCTGTTGAATTTTGATTCATCCATATATAGCTTAGTCCTGTATTATCTAATATTTGTTTAATGTTATAAGCCCAGTTAGCACCATTATAATTGATATTGTTCTCCGCGTCAATCATCATTTCATATATTTTATCAATTAATGGATTATTACTTTGTTTTATTTTTATCCAATATTTTATCATAAGTAACTGTCTATTTATTTTCATAGGGTATCGACCCAAATCACCATATAATGCATCAAGGTTCGTAGATCTATTTACACCAAGGACTTTTCTTAGGAATTTAGAATGTATTTTTTCTATATCTGAACATGTTCCATTTCCCCAAATAGATGCATTGTAGTTTAAAACTGATCCTACCAGGCTATCAAATAAACGACATTTATCATTTGCATATAGATTCATTTGATTTGATTAAATATTATGAAAAGGTTATGGAGTGCATAAGAAGCTTGTTGTGCAATTCGCTTATGAGTCCTGTACCAAGATCCGTTCTTGTAAAAATATATACCTAAATATCTAAAATGTTGTACAACTTCCAATACTTCATCCGATAATTTAAAATCGTAATTAGTATGTTTACCCTTTTCAAAAATCATTATTTTTGTTTTTTTAATATTAATGGTAATACCCCATGTATTGCAATATCTTTCAAGATCATATAGCATTGACTGTAAGGCTTCTGGATTTTGTGCGAAAAGGGCAGTATCGTCTGCAAATAGCACCTCATCATATGTGAATATTCCATCTATGTTTGAATCAATATTATTTATAATGTCATTTACAAACAATAAAAATAATAAACTTGAACTTGGGTCTCCCTGTTTAACTCCTATTTTTGAACTTATGAAGTCCGAATAAGAACCATTATATCTTACACAAGATCTAACAGTGTTATACATTGATTGTATTGCATTGGTAAATGTTGTACTTATATATAAGGACTTCAATTTATTCCATAAGAATATTCTATCTATTGTGTCGAAGCATTTTTGGAAATCAACAAAGGCACAATATAATTTCTTCTTAGAACTTAGGGTTTTTGTGATTATTGCATTTAAAATGAAAATACATTCTGCCGTGCTTTTGTCTTTTTGAAATCCAAATTGTACGTTATTTATTACTTCGTGTTCATTACACCATTTAGTTAATCGATTGAGAAGTATTGTAGAATAAATTTTTGAGATTATATTAATCAAAGTAATTCCTCTATAGTTGCTCGGGTCATCTAGGTTACCGCCCTTGAAGATGGGTATTATGATTCCTCGACCCCAATTTTCTGGATACTCCCCTTTCATATAAATATAATTGAATATTTTTAGTAGAAACTCCGATATAACATGAAAAGAACATTTAAAAATTTCAGCTGGTACACCATCAATTCCGCTACTTTTGTTATTATTTTGTTCAAATACAGCTGTTTTCACTTCTTCGTGGGTGATTTGTGAATCCAGATAGTTATCTGTGATTTGATTACCAGATGATATATTTTCGCTAATATTTTCGTTTAAGTCTGTTGAGAATAGACTGGAAAATTTTTGTAGTAAGTCATTTACATTTAACTTGTTTGAGCTTTCAGTTTTGGTTTTGATTTGCGATTTAACTTTTCTCCAAAATTGTTTTGGTTTAGTTTTTGCTAAATCTTTTAGTATATCCTTTTCCTTATTTCGATAGAGTTGCTTTTGTTTAAATTTTATGCGGTTAAATGAACTTTTTGAATCATTAAATAAATGTCGATTTTCAGGTGTTTTATTTCGTAAAAATCTATTTCTATTTTTATTGAATATTTTACGTGCATTAGAGCAATCTTTGTTAAACCATTTATGTTTATATGCGTTGTTAAATGATTTAATATTGTTATGCTTTTTGCCAAAACATGTTGAAGCAGCTTCTTTCAATATAACTGTAAAGGCTGTTACAATATTTTCAGTGTTTTGTATCTCAGATTCAATATCGTGGATTAGGTCATTTATCTTATCTGCTTCCAGCGCTAATAAATTAAGAAATAAATCGGCTTTTTGTTCATCCCATTTTATACTGTTATTACTATACTGTTCATCAATGTTATCATATTCTATGTTGCTGTTTTTAATAAGTAACTTTACTTGGACACTACAATGGTCCGAAAACTCAGACGGGTCTGAAATGTTCAATTCTGGAATATATTGAAAATCATTAGCATTTAGCAAGAAATAATCGACTGTGCTTGAACCTTGATGAGAATGAAAAGTACATTTACCACATTGTTCATTATCTAATCGACCATTACCAATAATCAGAGATGTATTCTTACAAAAGTTTAGCAGACGGCGTCCTTGCGCGTCAATTACATGATCGTTATTAGACCGTAGTAAAACATCCGAGTAGTTTGACGGAATTTCATCGTTATATAGATAATCATCCAAATCTAGAATATCAGATTCATTAGCAGTTCTGGCATTAAAATCACCAGTAATGAAAAGTTTGCCATCAGATTTGTACTTCTCGACATCTGACTCTAGTTGTTCATAAAAATCAAAGTCATTGGAATTTCTGAGAGATGACCGAGCAGGTGGTATATATACATTAAATATAAATAAATTGTCATTAAATGGAAATAGATTATTTGTCAACTTAATCCAAATTATTCCAGCATCATTTTTATCAACGATAGATAAAGAGTTCTTAAAACAATCCTTATAATAAACAGAAATACCACCACTGGGTCTACCTTTCTTCGTTCCTGCTGATTTTCTGCCGTTTATATGGTCACATATATAACCACGGATATTTAAGTTCAAGTTAGTGTTAGTTGTTATCCAAGTTTCTTGTAGAAATATAATATCATTCTTAGCCAATTCGCTAATAAAATCAGGATCATGTATTTTTCTTGCTAGCCCATTAATGTTCCATGTTAGCACATTTAAGTGTTCTTCTTGACATCTCTATTGTTTCTTCGTCATCATGTACGCACAATCCCATATAAACAAAAATCTATGAAATATTGATATTCAATTATGTATAAATTTCTACAGCACAATCCTATTTGTGATATGAGCATTTTTCGGTTTTCTTTGCGTTTATACTTGCTCAAATAGAACTCAAAGACAAACTCGTAATAAACAATTAATTTATAAAGAAATTACGCTACTTTAAACTTATTCAAACTTCAATGATTAAAGAAGTTTGGAGTAGAAAGATTACGTAACAGATGTAACAACTATTTTAATTATAGGATAATTATATAATTAGGAGTAGTAATAATTATATGGGCCACTCCATGGGAAAACCGGTGATAGTGACAGCATTTTCGATTTTGGGATTTTTACATGTTCATATAGTCCAACCTGTCTAGTTTTGCATGATATATATGTGGACTTCGTATGACACATATTGACGCCGTAATGGACGTCAATAATAGACGTGTGTTACTAATTGCTGAAATGACGTCGACGTCATTTTCATGATTTATGTTCGACGCTCAAACATTTACGTCATTTACAGCAAAGTTATCCTTAATTGTATCAAAATGGTTCGAGTACATTTTAAGTCATGCAGCGTATAACTTCACCTGTAAAACAGTACTACATGGAATGGTAGTGCACTTTAAATCACGGCGTTTTGAACAAGATGTTAGGGTCGTGCTGAAATAAAAGTACATGTTTGACATGGTGTTGGTATTTCCTGTGCTGCGCGAACAATAATTATACGTATCAACATGATTATTTGAATGCCGTCGGGTGCATCGATTGCTTACAAACTTGGGAACAAATCCGGAAAATATATTCAATCTAGATCTACTATATCGAAGGAATTGAATCGCATATATTTAGATTCGGCTTTTCTTATAGTAATCGTTTAACGAGGACTTATTTCAAATGCATCAAATTTCCTCAAACCTGTGTGGTTTGAGATTATAGCGACTTCATACAGATCTGAGATCAGTGTCCGAGATCATGTCGGTGCACTACCAATTATCAATTGACAATAGTCAAACCAACTCTTTAGTACTCTTGGTTGTTCGGATAGTACTACGAAAGCTCCGGTCTGTCTGTGTTGTATAACTATAGTGTTGAATGACATTTAACAAATAACAACAACAAACTTGCATCACAATCAGAGTAGGCCTAGTTATATAAGTAAATTTAATTTAACAAATGATGATAATTGTTACCATTTTCTCTTATTTAAATTCAGATACGCAACATTCTGCTTTAATTTGTTATAATCAAACAACACTTGTTTCATTAGTGGAGGAAGACATGGCAGTTGTGATAAATAGATAACAACATGTTCAGGTGTGGTTTTGTCAAATAAAACATTCAGATCTGCATTATTCTGCATTCATGACAGCTGGTATAAATCGATAACAACATGTTCAGGTGTGTTTTTGTCAATTAAAATATTCATATCTGCAATATTCTGCATTCGTGACAGCTGGGACAACACAAGTCGATGTGTCATGCAATACCAAACCAACCAATAGAGATTTTCAATCAATACCGATTTCATTTATATTTCATACTTAAGTTGGCTTTTAAAATTTCTTTCAAACTTACTCTCAGGAAGAATGTAAAACTGCTTGGACAAGGGCGACCTTGACCAGACTGAACAAATGCATAAGCTTATCAGGATTTCATTTGTCACAAATTCATGAAGATGATATTACCATATATATATATAATATAGCATAACTCTACATCATGTCCTATGTCATGTACCATGTAACATCTTGATTTGGATGCAGAATAAATAACAACCACCAGGCAGATCTTTCATCATGTTGGCATCATGTAAAAGTGTACACCACCGCTGCAAGGCGGCTTTACATTGTATTGAAAAGAAATAAATACCCTTTACATTTACAGACAGTCAGTTGCCTAGAATGAATAATGGGTTGAATATTGCTAGAAAAACCTCATAGTAAAAACTACATGTTATCACCGTATAAACAGAAGTATCGTTGAAAGTGCAATTATCAAACCTGAATCACAGGATACAGCATAAACCAAACAACTGGTCAAGATCCTAGCTTTCATCAAACTGCGTTTTCTCCATGGTTTAAACAATATTTAGAATCATTGTTGCTTTATGAATTCATTAGATTACAACATAAACAGTTATTCCAGGATTCTTCTTGCCATCTTATACAAACCATTTTGATATAAGATCCATTTCTCCATGATCTCAATCTGAGAAAAGACTGGTCTATGCAATCGTGTAATTGGATTCAAACGTAAACTTCTCGAAAGCATTGATAACTATATCTCCAATGGTTGAAGTTAAGATCATACTGAGATACGCGGATTGATCTAGATCTACACTGGTTCAATATGCCACGAACGTTTGTTTTTTATCTGGTCAAATAATTGAAAAACGAAACTGAAAATGTGATAAATTGGCTTGTAATGTATTGTACCGTATGTATTTTTCATTTATACATAATCCATGTACATGTATGTAAGTCTATGAAAATTGAAACCCGATTGTTTATGGCTTTCACGAATGAAACCCGCCTCTTAAACAGATTATACATATTATATATCTTCTATTATAAATGCAGATTGATGTATTACATGTAGAATGGAACAAACATATTTCCAGGTCAGCCTCCTGCAAGTGCAACACCGGTTGAGAAATTATTTCATGATCAATATTTTTTACAAATCACGTATTAAAGCATTAACGCAATATAGTACTAATAGCACCGTTTATCTGGAGTCGGTACATTGTATGTTGTGTACATAATAGATTGAGCTGTTTTCTACTGTCTATGATGTTTTCGACAAGTGTATATTAAGATCTACCCGCACATACATCACACATGAGCCAGGTGTATACTGTTTGTCAGAAGTATAACAAAGGGTTCTACATATACACCTAGATGCGGATTAAATTGTATGGATTTGCACGCTGATCTGTTTCTTTAACGCTCGCAAATGCATGAAGGATTGTTTTCGTTAAGCAACGCTCAGTTATACATCTATTATTGAATAATAATGAGACAAAACAATATGTTTTGTATCTGCAATTTCATCCGATTCACACGGTTTTATTTCATAGACTTTTGTTTTTCTATGACTTTAAGTTCAACACCTTATTGAGGGTTGTATATTATATTTACTTTTCGCAGATGCAGATAAACTTTTTTCATACAGTCATGTATAACATCATAGCAGCGTTAAAATATATTCAGTATGTATTTAAATTGATAGTTGATGGCAATGAATAGGTATTATATACACACAAATTTCACATGATCAAACCAAAAAAAAAAAAAAAAAAATGCGTATGTGTCAATGGTAAAAACCATTTCAAGACAACCTCAGAAACATATTTTTAATTCTTAAACATAAATGGATCATTGAAAGGGGGAATATTCACACACTAAATAGTTAAACATATTGATAGACAAATATATCTGTTTACTAATCTTACACGCTCGTGTCTTGTTGGATGTTTTGAATTAATAATAACGTCTTCTAATAAATTGGGCAGATTAACCGGCAGTAACAGTATTATTATATATCGCTCTTCATTTCATCCCTCGATGAACATGATGTTTATAAACCAAATCAAACTCTGTGTAAACATGTCATTTTACTTCAGCGTCACTCACACACAAATGACGTCAAACTTTGAGTGATGATTACGTCATTTCTTATGCTATGTCACTATCACCGGTTTTCTCATGGAGATATAAATTATTACTAATTGATCATTATAGGATAATCTTGACACCTTTTCTTTCTACGACATACCATAATCTCGTATTGTAAAAGTTGGCCTTTTTGACCTGGCCTTTTTTACTCGTTCCTTTTTAGTTTTTGTCCTTTTTGACCCGGTACCTGTTTGAATAACGGAGAAATCCGAACGACACCGGTTTTACACGAACACCTATACGTACAATTCCGGTGTTTTCCGAAAACTGCCGAATTCGCACTCGGTGAAAAATTGTCGTTATTTAAATTCAATATAATTTAAATATTTCAAGGGGTCAGAGTAATTTTTTTAAAGAAAGTATTAATTAAATCACTCCTTATTCAAAAGATGATATAGTGCAGTTATAACCTCGCTGCCGTTAGATGTTATTTGTATATCAAAAGTGTCATATTTCTATGAAACAAAGAAGGAATTGTGATTTGATTAAAAAAGACAAAAAGCTTATTTTTTCACACACGGTTTTAAATTGTCACCTTATACTTGGCAGTTACATTTTTATGTATATAAGTAACAAAATAGAACAGAAACAATTAAAATCGGAGAGAACCCATGTAGCACCAAATTTCAAATTTGCCTGATTCTTAGGTGGAACTGTACTTAAAAAGTGTATTATGTATATTATTTTTTTAATATTAATGTATTGTTTGTTAAACTGTTAAAAAGTGTATTATGTATATTATTTTTTAATAATATTAATGTATTGTTTGTTAAACTGTTAAAAAGTGTATTATGTTATTTACTTTTTATTTCTAGGCACCTATAAATGCCATATGTAAATAATATTTATGCATTTAACCAATTCATTATATTTATGAATTAAAATACGGCTATGATTTAACTACATGTTGTTGTTATTTAAATTTCAGTGTTACAAAATAATGTACTAATTAAGTATTTAAATTATTTTATTCAAGATGTGTATTAACAAGTTTGTACTGTTTGAGGATCTTAATTGGGTTAAAGGAGTTATTATCGATCGCCCCACCAGGTAAATGACACTTGTTATGATACTTGTTATTCACACCTATTATCGAGCGCCCCACCAGGTATTTACTACTATATAATCTATATGTGGTACGCTTCGTCCTGAAATGGTACGTAAAGGCAGTGGTACGGTAAGACAGTGGTACGCTTCGTCCTGCACCCGTTTGAAAGTGACCTTATAGGTTGCGACAAAGTTATAACTGTAGTTGGTACCCAAGTAAACATATGTTTACATAAGGCGGGAAACCAGACACTTAATTGTTTACATTATCACCATGGACAGTGCAGAATAAATAAATTCGATTTAATGAAAGTGTCAAGGTTTGTATTTTTAGCATTAATTTAGATCATACTTCATTCTTCTTTATTGTTTTGTCTATAAAGAAGAAAATTATTGTTTCCCAATTGTTGTGTCTTCTCCTGCAGCCTAGTCCAAATAATTTAGACTTTCGATTGTTTGTGTTATCATCTGTCATTTATTGGTAATATATCCTCACGTATGCAGGATAATAACACAATGAAAAATGAGCATACGCGATGTCTATCTTTGTAGGACTATCTGCAGCCTAGTCTCAATACTTGGACGTTACATATTGCTTTCCGATGCAACAATGTACAAATATAGAATCGCATTCGAGAACAGAAACCCAGACTAAGTCGTAATATTTCTTGTAAATCCACTTATTTCCAACCCCTCGGTTTCCATTCAACATTTCCGACCCCTCGTTCAATTGTCAGTTTATATAATATTAAAATGTACTTTGTTGTATATTCACTTTTATACTGTTTACAGAAAAAATATTGATTATAAGTACATTTTTTGGACGGTACCCCTAAGGGTACTGTCTATTGTCATGTGCATTTTGAGAAATCGTACAATAGTTGGCTCCCCAACTATAAACAGAACGACAGTGTAAAGCTGGTAGCCGAAAAAGAGGGATTTGTTTAACCGTCAACAAAAAAGTAGTGTCAATTATCAGGCAATAAAACTGCATTTTCGAAAACCTTGGTGAATCAAGATATCTGAATATTGAAAAAAGACTGTAAAAAGGAAGCATTAGTGGTTGAAAGTTGAAGTAGAACGTTTACAATATTCAGGGTTTCCACTGGACCATATATATTTTTGGCCACATATATTAAACCACAATTTTGATACGTAAGGGGGAGGGTTCGGGAGGGGGTGAGCCCCCTTCCGTGGGACATTTTTTTTTGTTCAGCTGTATTGATATACACTATTTTAAGCATACCTAGCACTTTTAATGTGTGTTCTGTCATTGACTAAATGTTGTGATATGGTGTATCAATACAGCTAAAAAAAATTTTTATTTCATCATGGTTCACCAATACATGAAATGTCATAAAATGATTATAATTTTACTAAATAAAAAAATAAACAAAACCCTTAAACATGTTCCGTTCTTTTATTATTATTATTTTATCATGGTTCTCATTCTTTTTTGTCCAATCTGTTTCTAACTTTAATGATTTCACCAATCTAAATGCTTCTAATTCCATTTGATATTGTATCAGCTTAGTATGGTCAATGAAAACACATGAAAAGGTTTAATAACCACAGATCCTCCTACTTGTTATGTTTTTCCATTTACAATGAGCTAATGCAAGTTCAAAAGATTTCTGGTCACCACCATCAATATGAAGATTCTTAAAAAAATTATTCAGTGTTCCTACTCATGTAAAATGTTGCGTTAATTACGTAAACAAATTCACTTTCAAGCATGTATTTTAGGCCGTATGCGAGATTGTGCTTAAGAATATTCCGCAGACGAAAAGCATATGAAAAGTGTTAAAATGCGTTGTTTGAAGTTATTAGTCCCCTACCGGCGTGCCGAAGGGGACTATTAGGTTTGCACTCCGTCCATCTGTCAGTCAGTCAGTCCGACAAATCAGTTTTCCGCACTTTTTTTCTACATGCATTGAGATATTGAGCTGAAATTTTGTATATGGCTTTGTAATCATGTGTCACAGATCAAGTTCGCGTTTCATGGGATTTCGTCAATTTTTTTATGAGTTATGCCCCTTTTTGGACTTAGAATATTAATAAGTCAAAACGTGCAAACCGGTAGGGGATTATGGTATTGCTTGCAATCCTACAGTTACTTGTTTTCATTTATTTTTTATTTTGAAAGCGGGCGTAAAATGTTTTCCTAACCAATCGGCGAGAAATAGTACCCCACCCACCCAAATATTTGACGCTTATATAGCGACTTTTAAATAACGCCGTCAAACTTATCAATACTAATATTTCATTTCAAGAAGATTAGGGCCTTGATAATTGCAATTAACATCTTGATAACACACATTGATATATGATCAAAGATTGACGAAGACGATGTTTTTGTTTACACGATTCCAATAAGAAATTTATTTTCAATTGCCGATTTCGTCTTTTTTGTAATAAATAAAAGCACTACCTAGATGATTTGTTTACCTACTTAATTAGGTTTGATTAACATATTATTAATACAATCAAAGGCGCAAACTGTAAACAATCATCAGCGTGTGTCGTTGTTTCAATCAGTTATTAAACATCAATGTACAACCGATACGAATACAGGTGATAGGTGATGTAGGTGATAAAAGATACGCTGTTTACCCCCAATGTTAGCACCTTGGCGTGTGATACGACTCGTTGTGTACTGTGTTTTCGGCTGTGTGTTATGCAGATTTACGGCCAGATCGAGAAATTTAGTAAAGGCAATTTCGTGTATAAAAAAACAACAGTTTACGGCGAATCATTTTTCAGCCATTTTTTTTTTTTCTTTTCGCCATTGGAGTGTTTGGCGAATTACAGCGGAAACCCTGATATTGAGTTGAAGTTTGAATAAATATATTCATAATTAATGTATGAATATATACCAATTTCACGTGACATTTTGATATTTCTTGTTGATCAGGAAGTGGTTTCGTGGATGTTTGGTAGTATTAACAATAATGCCTAACCCCCCTAACTCTAAACGCTTCGATGAAAAACTATCTCCCAACTAATTATCTAGCCGATCGATTCATTTTACTGAAAGAAGATGATAAGGAACGACAACTCTGCGAAGGAGAACTTGCAACTTCCGTTCAAAATGAAAGTAGAAATCTGACAAGCTGCGCTGACGATAGATTGTTATTGTTTTTGTGGAGGAAAGACACATGACGTTTTATATTGAGGAAGACTGACAGGAAAGAAATGTATGCACGCCTAAAATGTTCATTTAGTCATCAAAACGTAAAACGTTCGAGGTAGGTCTGTCAATTTTCAACTGAAATTTGCAGTGGAAAACTTTTTTATTTTTATTTTCGCCCTGTGCTGTATCGTAACCGGATATGAAAATAAGCTCACATGTATTTCATGTACACGTATGTCTGAAAATAGCCCAATTCCTGTAGACATTCGATTGTCCGTTTTATCATCTGACATCTGTTAATTATTTAAAAAGGGTGGCATATGAAGGAAAATAAAAAATAAAAAATGAAGGACTTCGTACATATATTCAGAGACATATATACGTTATATATTTCTATTTAGGTCTCTGACTCATATTGTACAAGTGTATTTAAATCGTTCTTGTATGTATACACTATTTAGGCTCATTTAAGGACTTAGGAGACAAAAGTGGTTAAGTGATGTGAAAACTGCTTTTAAACTTAAGTGTGTACAATTATTTTTATTGAATGATGATATTATGTATACAGGTTTTATTATTGAAAAGAATGAAGAAATACAATATATATTTATAAATGAATTTTCCAGATTTTGTCTATACTTAGATGGAGCATATGCATGATGCTTTGCCAAAAATGTTATTCAATTAACGCACAAAAACACATGTATATTTGTATCAAGTTTGTGTACGCTATGTTATAATTTGTCTAGTGAATCCATGTCTAACTGACACTCTGCCTTGGCGTCATTTATAATGTTATATTGACATAAAAGTAGTGAGGCTACACTGTTTCTAGGTCTAAATTACATGTAAATGGTCAGTTAAGACTGGTGAGACTGCATAATATGATACATAGGCTCCTCTGAGTCTTCACTGGATACAGATGCATTATAACCCCAAATAACTTAATGCAGATCAATAATTGTAAAGTATCTATTATAAACAGACTATTTTATTATTCAAATCATAGCATACATATATATTGATAAAAAATGGTTTTGCGCAGACATGTATACAACTATACACATCTTGATTTTATTTTTATTGTGCAATCAGTAACTGTATGTATTTTTGTTTTGTTTCAGATCATGGAAATGTTGACAGGTTATATAATGCACAACACGCAACATTACTTGTGAAGAAGATTCATAATGTCAGTGTATGGGATATTTTTACAACCAACCTTTATGTATTGGAAAAGTTGGGGTATATTAACTGTTGTTTCCGGTTTGGTTTTTAGTTGAATCAGAGAAATAAAAGACAAATGGCAAGTCGTGGACGCAACAAGACGGGTAGAAAACAAAAACCAAACGACGTTAATGACATTCTTCAAAGCTGGTAAAAGCAGCGAGTCGTTGTGACAAGTATTCTGGATGAAAGTGTTTATTCTGTAAAGGTAACTCGGAAAACAATAACGGAATGGAAGAACAAATATCTGGGCGAGATGTAAACGACACAAATATGAATCAAGGATGCACAATGTGATCTGTTTTTGTTTACTATAATACAGGAAGATAACTGTAATTAACTAATTACTATGAACAAGACATTCAAGTAAATCATTTTGAGCTATAATACAGAGATGACACTTCTACATGATAACTAACATTAAGTAGATCATTTTGAACTACATATTGTGTCACACAGGGGGATCATTTGTTTTGTTAAATGACCAAAGATGTAAAATTTAAAAGTTAAACTGTAAGTTAACTAGCATTTATCAACAGTAAGAGGCATGAGTAAAAAGCATTGTGACAAAAGGAGAAATTGCTTGTATGGAGCAATTTCTTCCTCTGCTTCCATGTTTTCAAAAAGCCGTCTGCTGCAGAGGCGTCAGAAAGTGTCTATTTGAGGGAAAGGGTGATTGAAATATTATAATTAGCTCAACTGGCTGAAAGCCAGTTGAGCTTATGTCATGGCGAATTGTCCGTCGTGCATGCGTTAACTTTTTGCTTCAAACAATGAAACTTCCTAGGAAGCGTCCTCTCAATGTCCTCTCCTAAATTCCTTCATATTTTTTGGATCCATGCAAAATTCTGGTTTCCATGGCAACCGAAAGAAAAAAATAGTGAAAACTTAAAAAAATCTTCTCCGAGGAAAGTGTCAGGTCGATTTTCTAATAATTTTGTAGAAATGTTCCTTGGGTGACCCTCTATCGGATTCCTTCAAGCCAGGTTGATTGGACGAAAAACATAGTCGCCAGGGGGGCGGGGCTATTATGCCGTATGTGGCCATAATGAAAACTTAAAATATCTTTACCTCAAAAAGTGTTTGGCAAATTTTCAAATAATTTTGTAGAAATGTTCCTTGGGCTCTATCAGATTCCTTCAAGCCATGTTGATTAGTCGAAGAATTTTTTATTGATCACAAAAGGAAAAAGCACATTATGAGATTTTCTGTTGCATCATTATTGTCTACAGCCTATATACATTCAAAGGTCAGTTTACTATATTTGTCTATGTATATTCAAGTTGATATGTACTCATCATGCAACAGAATTTTCATTGACAAAATATGTCCCCAATTTTTCAATTGTTGAACATAGTAATGGGAAGAAAAGTTTGAATATTTTAACAAAACTGTACATTTTGACCTGTTGATTTTTTTTGCAAACTTCAAGGATTGGAAGAAATAATTGAACGGAAACAATATCACAGGCTCTTTTTAAAAAAACTTTACCCAAATTTAAACCAATCTACAGCAGACAACTTTGAAAATATCTTTGCAAGCTCACTTTGGTACAGCATGTTTCCTATTTTATTACTCAGTTTACCGTAGCTCAGTCAGTAGAGACACAGGCTGTTAATCCAGGGGTTGTGAGTTTGAACCTCAGCTTGGCCTACATTCCTTCTGACATCTGACGTGACTACCACCAATGGGCTTTCAGACTATGTGGAAAAGCAGCCAGTTGCTTGGAAAGAATGTTGTGTGAAGTACTGGTATGAGAAAGCCAAGAAACATATGAGTAGTTGAACTGGCTGCCGTGATTTGACTGAAAGATTGATGAAAATGGTGTTAAACCCCAATTAATCAATCAAACTATTTTATTACCTAATACTTTGAGACTTGGAAAACTTCCTCATCTAATACCCTTCTTCTCATTGTATACTAAATATGCTGAGTGTAGCCTATTTTTTCGGGTAAAAAGTATAAATTTTGATGTATTTTGGTTGTATAAGAGAATTGGACATTGTTGGTTAAGTTACAGGTCAATTTGACAGAAAATCCACAGGTAAAATGTGTCTATCCTTGTAAGCCTGTGTGGCATTCTTAGGCTGATCGGGATCAATACTTTATGCAGAGTCCACAATGTTGGTTTGCTCACAGGACTGCTCAAATTAAAGGAAAATCTAGTTAACCCTTTCCCTCATACGACAATTCTGCAGCAGATGACTTTGAACATATTTTGTCAACATATAGAAAATCTCTATAATTGAATGGATAACCTATGACTAAAAGTGGAAAACATTGTGGCAAAAGGAGAAATTGCTCGTTTTGAGCAATTTATTCTTTTGTCACTATGTTTTCAAAAAGCCGTCTGCTGTAGAGGCGTCAGAAGGCGTCTATATGAGGGAAAGGGTTAACACTCTGGAAGCTGCTTGTTTTACTTGAGCATGTTGAAACTTCCTCAGAATATTTGCTTGTATGATATCTAGCCTAAGTTCGAATATGTGTCAGATCCAGTAAAGCACTAGGTCACTTAGCCAAACACACAAAAATCTTGTTAACACTATAGACACTGCATTTTTAGATCACCTGAGCCGAAGGCTCAAGGTGAGCTATTCTAATCACTTTTTGTCCGTCGTCCGTCCGGCGTTAACTTTTAGCTTTAAACATCATCTCCTCCCAAACTCCAAGGACAATTTCCGTGAAACATCACAGGACTGTTCCTCTGGTTGGCCTCTTTCAAAGTTGTTCAAAGATTTAAATTCCATTGAGAACTTTGGTTGCTGCGGCATCAGAAAGGGGGCAAAAGGTCCAAACTTTAAAAATCTTCTCCTCCGAATCTGCCTGTCAGATTCAAATATAATTTGGTAGAAATGTTCATTGGGTGACCCTCTATAAAAATTGTTCAAGCCATACTGATTTGTCGAAAAACATGGCAGTCAGGCGGCATCAAAAAAGGGGCAAAATGACAAAATTTGAAAATTCCATTTTTATGTAAATGCTTGTCTGATTTTAAGAAAATATAATACGAATCTTACTGTAATGATCCTCTATTTAATTTGTTTAAGCCGTTTTGATTGGTTACACAATCATAGCAACCAGGCGTCATCACAAAAGGGGTAAATTGAACTTTTAGCTACAAATGACAACCATCTCCTACCATTCCAATAGACCAATTACCACAAAACATCACAGGAATGTTCCTTTGGTGGTTCTCTTTCAAAATTGTTCAAAGATTAAAATTCCAATGAGAACTTTGGTTGCTGCGGCATCAGAAAGGGGACAAAATGTCCAAACTTTAAAAATCTTCTCCTCCGAATCTGCCTGTCAGATTCAAATATAATTTGGTAGAAATGTTCCTTGGGTGACCCTCTATAAAAATTGTTCAAGCCATACTGATTGGTCGAAAAACATGGCAGTCAGGCGGCATCAGAAAAGGGGCAAAATGACAAAATTTGAAAATTCCATTTTTAGCTCCACTGGCTGAAAGCCAGTCGAGCTTATGTCATGGCGAATTGTCCGTCGTGCGTGCGTGCCTGCGTGCGTGCGTGCGTTTACTTTTTCCTTTAAATGACTTCTTCTCCCTAACCACTTGGCCAATTTGGTTGAAACTTCATGGGAAGCATCCTCTCAATGTCCTCTACTAAATTCCTTTAATTTTTTTTGATCCATTTAAAATTCTGGTTTCCATGGCAACCGAAAGAAAAAAATAGTGAGAACTTAAAAAATCTTCTTCTCCGAAAGTGTCAGGCCGATTTTCAAATAATTTTGTAGAAATGTTCCTTTGGTGACCCTTTATTAGATTCCTTCAAGAAATTTTGATTGGGCGAAAAACATGGCCGCCAGGGGGCGGGGCTTTTTTGCCTTATATAGCTATAGTGAAAACTTAAATAATCTTCTTCTCAAAAAGTGTTCAGCAGATTTTCAAATAATTATGTAGAAATGTTCCGTGGGTGACCCTCTATCAGATTCCTTCAAGCCATGTTGATTGGTAAAAAAACATGGCCGTCATAGGGCGGGGCTATTTTGCCTGTATGGCTAAAGAGCAAACTTAAAAAATCTTCTCCTCCAAAAGTGTCAGGCCGATTTTCAAATAATTTTGTAGAAATGTTCCTTGTGTGAACCTTAATTAGATTACTTCAAGAAATGTTGATTGGGCGAAAAACATGGCCGCCAGGGGGGCGGGGCTTTTTTGCGTTATATAGCTATAGTGAAAACTTAAAACATCTTCTTCTCCGAAAGTGTTCAGCCGATTTTCAAATAATTTTGTAGAAATGTTCATTGGGTGACCCTCTATCAGATTCCTTCAAGCCATGTTGATTGGTCGAAAAACATGGCCGCCAGAGGGCGGAGCTATTTTGACTTATATGACCATAGTGAAAACTTAAAAAATCTTCTCCTCCGAAAGTGTCAGGCATATTTTCAAATAATTTTGCAGAAACATTCCTTTGGTGACACTCTACAAGATTCCTTTAAGCCATGGTGGTTGGTAAAAAAAATAGCCACCACGGGGCAGGGCTGTTTGGAGATTTTATTTTTGCCTTATGGCCGTGGAGCGATACTGGCCCTCTTGGGCCTCTTGTTATGAAAGTGTTTGTCTGATTTTAAGAAAATATAATACGAATCTTACTGCAATGATCCTCTATTTAATTTGTTTAAGCCGTTTTGATTGGTTACACAATCATATCAACCAGGCGTCATCACAAAAAGGATAAATTGAACTTTTAGCTACAAATGACAACCAATTAACTCCTACCATTCCAATAGACCAATTTCCACAAAACATCACAAGAATGTTCCTTTGGTGGTCCTCTTTTAAAATTGTTCAAAGATTTAAATTCCATTGAGAACTTTGGTTGCTGCGGCATCAGAAAGTGAGAAAAATACCCAAATTTTAAAATCCTTTTCCTCCATAATCTACTTGTGCGATTGCAAGATAATTTGGTAGAAATGTTCCTTAAGTGACCCTCTAAATAAACTGTTGAAGCCATATTGATTTCGTTGAAAAACAGGGCAGCAAGGCGGCATCAGGAAAGGTGCAAAATGACAAAAACTTTATAATTCCATTCTTATTAAAGTTCTTGTTAGATTTCAAGATATAAATGGCCTTTACTGATAAGCTGTTTCTTGAGAAGTGTCCACTCCTTTCAGTTTCATTTGCACTCCCTGAAAAAATTTACCAGATATTTGCAGTTAAATATTTGCTACTAATTTACTATCAATTAGGTGATCGATTTAGGGCCATCTTGGCCCTCTTGTTGTATTGAGCAGTTTGAAACCTTGTCAGAAAGTTTGTCTTGATGATAGGCCAATTTCAAATATTGGTTATTTTGGATAAAACATTAGGGCACTAAGCCAAGTAGGAGGAAAATCTTGTTAAGACTCTGGAAGCTGCACTTTTAGCTTGAGCATGCTGAAACTTTGTCAGAATGATTGTTTTTATTAAATTTAGTTTGAATATGGTTAACGTTTGTTAAAAAATTAGGTCACTATGCCAAGTTGTAGGACAATCTTGATTTAACACTTAAGAGACCACAATTTTGACTTTAGCGGCTTGAAATTTTGTCAGACAGTTTTTCTTGACGATATACAGGCCAATTTAGACATTGGTCATGTTGAGTCAAAACTTAGGTCCCTTGATCAAATTTGGAATCCGCTGTGGCCGAGTGGTTAGCGTCGGGGATTTCGAAACCGGGTGTCCCGGGTTCGATCCCCAGTCGCGGCATTACGGTCATGGTGGAGTGCCCTTGGGCAAGGCACATTTTCTAGCCTAGTACTGGTTTGTTTACCCAGGGATCATGAATAATTAAAATTTAATTGCGCGCTAAATGACCTTAGCTGTCGATGCGCCATAAAACAATATACATTCATTCATTCATTCATTGATCAAATTCAAGAAAAGATTTGTTAATGCTCTGGAAGCCATGTTTTTAACTCTAGCATGATGAAACTTTACCAGAATGTTTATCTTGATGATATCTAGGCTAAGTTCGAATATGGTCTGGTTAAAAACTAGGTCACTAGGCCAATATTGAGAAATATCTTGTAAACACTCTGGTCACCACATTTCTCTCAAATGTTCCTTGGGGGACTCTTTACTAAGAGTGTTAAATTTAAGTTGATTCTTTAGATACTATAGATAATAAATAGCTTTGCTACTGGTACTATTTTACCCTTTCTACACTACAGACACATGTTGTCTAATCTTCAACAGATGGATGGTATGAGCAATTTCGACGGTTTTCTCAATGTTTTCCTCACACGTCAATACTTTTAGTTTCATCAATACAGATTTACCAATATCTTTAGTTAAACATTTTCAAATCATCTGCTGTAGAGTTTATCCATGTGATAAATTACCTATCACAAATGTGTTTGTTTATCTAACTGTATCTACGTCTACAGTTCAAGAGTTTAATTATAGATCTCTGGAAATAAGGTTAACCCTGTCTTAAATAAATATTTGAACTGTATGCATTTCTTCTTTTTTTGTTTACATTTCTTGAAATTATGTGACTTGTTTTGGAACAGTTGACCATCTTTTTTCCCCTCATACAATGGGTACCGTCCCACAGCACTTTCAGTCCTTTGATTTAATCATTACGTTTTCATATCTTGTAAATTCGATTCATTGTTCAATAAAAATATTTATATTGAATCTTCGATATGTCAATGAAGGAAGCTTTAATCCTTTCCCTCATATGTTTTGAGCAATTTCTTCTTTTGTCACTATGTTTTCAAAAAGCTGTCTGCTGCAGAGGCGTCAGAAAGCGTCTATATGACGGAAGGGTTAATTCTCTTATCCTATCACAACAACTCATATTTCTGATACACTAGTTTTGTGGGCCTTTACTTAATAATATATATTCATTAAATTTATTAAAGATATAATAATAAATTTATTAATGTATCAGATTAACCAACAAGCAATCAATTACCGATTAGCAGTCAAGCATGACTGATCATTTTACCAAGCTAATCAGTTAAAGACAGGTGTGTGCTAAATCATCAATTAACACCGATAATTGAACGAAGGGTCAAAAAGTCTTATCAATCAGGGGTCGAAAAGTCGGAGGGTCGAAAATTCTGGCAGCCATCCTTCTCGCCTCGTCGTTGGTGTCACACTTTGATTTAAATAAGTGGTTTTTTTCAAAACCATTACAGATATTGCTTTGAAATAATTGTTCAACACCATTAGCTCCATCAACAGAAAGGAGAACATAACTATGTGAAGGTTTTTGTAAGAAAAATGGCCCTTTTTCGACTTTTAAAAATGTCCCTTTTTCAACTTAGAATTTTTGTTACGTTTTTCATATCACCCCACTTTTTTCAGAATCATTACAGATATTGGTTTATAAGAGAACATGAATTCTGTGAAGGTTTTTGTCATTTTATTGCCCTTGTAATGGGAATGTGTTATACTATGTACAAATACCACTTCTATTGTTTTAGTGCTATGGAAGCCTACTTTTGTAGCAATGTTGGTAGAGTGGTTTTTTTTCTCTCACAAAGTTAAGGAATGTACATCATGTTTAGTGCCTGGATGGGTGAAGAATTAGAAGGCTTAACCCTTTTCCTCATATAGACGCTTTCTGACGCCTCTGCAGCAGACGGCTTTTTGAAAACATAGTGCAATTTCTCCTTTTGCCACAATGTTTTCCACTTTAAGTGACTCATAGGTTATCCATTCAATTATAGAGATTTTCTATTTTTTGACAAAATGTGTTCAAAGTCGTCTGCTGCAGAATTGCCGTATGAGGGAAAGGGTTAACACCATGAAGGACCTGGTACATGTTACAAATGGTAACAGATGTTACTAAGCATTTTGCCATATGTGGCTTTATTGACTTTTATATCTGCAATTAAACGGTGTTTATATAAATATTGTCTCCAAACATATATACAAGCTGATCATTTTGTTTTCAAATAATTTCAGTCATTTTCAAAAATGTGACAACACCACATTCTTTGCAGCAAAAGTTTTCTTCTTAAGTCACTGTCTCGCTATTAGGGTTTTTCCAAACTTCAAGCATCTTCAACTTTTGTTTGTTTGAATGGTGATTTAGCCGCTTTCAACAGTATAACAAATATTTCACTGTGTTTCCCGGGTTAAATACCAGTTGTACTTGTATTATTTTTTCTGACAAAAATGCATCAGTCGTAATGCTATCCTTGTAACCCTGAAAGTCATTGAAAGAAGCCATCTATACAATTTTTATAGACTTTGGTATAAAAGGGTTGGTTTATGAAAGAGATGTAGACTATATTTTTTACTATAAGTGCATCATGTCGAAATGCTACTTTTCAAGAAAGATTGCCCAATTGACTTTTGTACTATATTTCCTTTTTTGCTTTTTAGGACTGACAAATAAAGATATTCAAGATGTTTGTAAGTTATATTTATCTTGTAAATTTTAAATTTTATTTGATATTACTTATTATTTTATTATTATAAAATGTGCCATGTGTGCCAGGCAATTTGGGGTCTTGCAGTGCCTGGGAAAAGTTAACATTCTGGTGAATGTCTACATTATGTCATATAGTATTTAGCCCTAAATTCATCATTTAACAGAAAGCTAACCGTATAGGGGCAGTGGATAAGCGGCAATGTATTTTCAAATGGTGCCAAATCAGAGGGTCAATATGACTCAAACTAAGACTCATCTAAAATGTGTGTCTTGTTAGATTCTGCTTTACTTCATTTAACCCTTTCCCCAATATAGACGCTTTCTGACGCCCCTGCAGACAGCTTTTAGAAAACATAGTGACAAAAGAAGAAATTGTTATCCATTCAATTATAGAGATTTTCCATTTTTTGACAAAATATGTTCAAAGTCGTCTGCTGCAGAATTGTCGTATGAGGGAAAGGGTTAATATGTTTAGGGTCATTTGCACTGAAAATGATGGGTGAAAATTAAGGTGGCATATTACTGCCGTAAGATAACGAGTGAACTAATGTTTTGTACACTATTAACTGGTTATCTAGTAAGGTTTTGCAAATTTCACTTAACCCTTCACCTCATACGACAATTTTGCAGCAGACGACTTTGAACATATTTTGACAAAAAATAGAATATCTCTGTAATTGAATGGATAACCTATGACTAAAAGTGGAAAACATTGTGGCAAAAGGAGAAATTGCTCGTTTTGAGTAATTTCTTCTTTTGTCACTATGTTTTCAAAAAGCCGTCTGGTGCAGAGGCGTCAGAAAGCGTCTATATGAGGGAAAGGGTTAACTGGTTATCTAGTAAGGTTTTGCAAATTTCACTTAATAAGTAAGTTGAGTCAGTAACATACTAACAGGGTAGATAAGATTCGTGTTACCACTTATTTGATATTCTCGAATTGATTTGTTTACATGTTTATTGAAATGACATTGTTTAGGTGGTTGATCCATTGTAACCCTTCGTTCAAGATTACTTTTCTTCATCTGATAAATTGAACACAGTCCTAATGACAACTATTTACATCCGTATCATTATTTTCTAGTTATTTTAAAGAAAACTGGATGCTGAGATTATTTAACAGTAAACTTATTCAATTCAAACTAATATTTGATGCAAAACTTAGGGGTCCGTCTAGCATGGCTTATTAACCCTTTCCCTCATGCAGAGGTTGGAGACGGCGTTTAAATTTAGCATATGATAAAATAATTCTACAAAAATTACAAATTAATGATGAAATGTATTTTTAAGAAGAAAAAACTGACACGACTTGACCGGGATTCAAACCCACGCACGTCTTATGCGAAAAGGTTCTCGAACCGGGTGCGTTACCAATGCACTAAGCACCTACAGTTGTTATGTGATTCGAATTTCCGGTCAATAAATGTGTGATCGATAACTGGTAACACAAATCTTGTCTAGTTAACCAGTAAGTATGTGACATAATAAGTAGTTAACTAGATAGGATTTCAGTTGTACGTTAATGGTTGTATAAGTCTTATTTTTTCATAACTGGTAACACAAATCTTATCTAGTTAACCAGTTAGTATGTGACATAATAAGTAGTTCACTAGATAGGATTTCAGTTCTACGTTAATGGTTGTATAAGTCTTATTTTACAGCATGAAAAGATAACTGGTGGCAGTTCTGGGCACTTTCATGCCTGTTTTTAGTCTTACGTTTCGAAATGATCAAATAAGTGGTAACACGAATCTTATCTAGTTAACAAGTTTGTATGTTACTTATTACCGTAAGTGAAATTTGCAAACTGTAACTAGATAACCAGTTAATATTGTACAAAACATTAACTGGTTATCTTACGGTAGTAATATGGCACCTAGAAAATGGAGAAGTGCTCATTTTTAGCTAGACTTTTTGGAGAAAAGGCAAGCTATCCTACTTGCCTTGGTTTTACACCTTGGTTAAGTTTTTGTACCACCTCCATTTTTTTCAAAGTTATACAGATATTGCTTTGAAATTTATAACACTTGTTCCACATCATCACCATCAACAGACATAACTCTGTCAAGGTTTTTGTAAGAATTATGTCCCTTTTTTTAGCTCACCTGAGCTTTGCTCAAGGTGAGTTATTGTGATTGCCTTTTGTCCGGCGTCCGGCGTGCGTCGTGCGTCAACTTCTTCTCCTCAGTAACCAGTGGGTCAATTTGGATGAAACATCACAGAAAGCATCCTCTCAATGACCTCACCAGAATTCCTTCAAATGTTTGGGATCCATGCAAAATTCTGGTTTCCATGGCAACGAAACCGAAAAAACTTTTCAAATAATTTTGTAGAAATGTTCCTTGGATGACCCTCTATTAGATTCCTTCAAGCCATGTTGATTGGTCAAAAAACATGGCCGCCAGGGGGGCGGGGCTATTTTGCCTTATATGGCTATAGTGAAAACTTAAAAATTCTTCTCCTCCGAAAGTGTCAGGCCGATTTTCAAATAATTTTGTAGAAATGTTCCTTGGGTGATCCTCTATTAGATTCCTTCAAGCCATGTTGATTGGTCAAAAAACATGGCTGTGAGGGGGCGGGGCTATTTTGCCTTTTATGGCTATAGTGAAAACTTAAAAAATCTTCTCCTCCTTAAGTGTCCGGCCGATTTCAAATTATTTTGTAGAAATGTTCCTTGGGTGATCCTCTATCAGATTCCTTCAAGCCATTTTGATTGGTCGAAAAACATGGCCGCCAGGGGGCGGGGCTATTTTGCCTTATATGGCCAAAGTGAAAATCTTCAACATCTTCTCCCCAGTAACCAGTGGGTCAATTGGGATGAAACTTCACAGAAAGCATCCTCTCAATGACCTCACCATAATTCCTTCAAATTTTTGGGATCCATGCAGAATTCTGGTTTCTATGACAACGAAACAAAAAAAACTTCAAAATTCTTCTTCTCCCAAACTGGTTGGCAGATTTTGAAATTATTTTATAGAAATGTTCCTAGGGTGACCCTCTATCAGATTCCTCGAAGCCAAGTTGATTGGTCGAAAAACATGGCCGCCAGGTGGGTCGGGGCTTTTTTGCCTTATATGGCTATGGTGAAAACTTAAAAAATCTTCTTCTCCCAAACTAATTGGCAGATTTTCAAATAATTTTGTGCAAATGCTCCTTGGATGACCCTCTATTAGATTCCTTCAAGCCATGTTGATTGGTCAAAAATATTGCCGCCAGGGGCGCAAGGCTATTTTGCCTTATATGGCTATAGTGAAAACTTAAAAAATCTTCTTCTCCGAAATTGTCAGGCCGATTTTCAAATAATTTTGTAGAAATGTTCCTAGGGGACCCTCTATCAGATTCCTTCAAGCCAAGTTGATTGGTCGGAAACTATGGCTGCCAGGGGGCGGGCTGATATAGCTAAAGTGAAAAAACAACAAATCAGGTGAGCAATTCCAGGGCCATCATGGCCCTCTTGTTTACTTAGAATTTAAGTTAAGTTTTACGTACTAACCCACTTTTTTTCAAAACCATTAGAGATATTGCTTTTAAACTTACAATACTTGTTTATCATCATTAAGTCCATCAACAGACAAGAGTTCAAACTCTGTCACGGTTTTTGAAAGAATTATGGCCCTTTTTTAACTTAGAATTTTGGTTAAGTTTTTCGTACTAGTTTTCAAAACCAGTAGAGATATAGCTAATAAACTTACAACTTTTATTTACCATCATTACCATATTCATCAGACAAGAGTTCATCAATCTGTGAAGTTTTTGTCAGAATTATTGCCCTTTTTCGATTTAGAAAATACATTGAATCTGGGTAAATTCCAATATTTGACTTACGGTAACCATCTAGGATATTGCTGAGCAACTTGGCATACTTATTTACAATCATAGAAAACGTAACTCTGTCAAGGATTTCTGTTTTGCCTTTTACTGCTCTGCAAAAAGTTTTGTTTTATTGTCAGGCACTCAAAAAATTGAGGGCATTCTCTTATGGACAGCTCTTGTTCTTTATGGTTTCTTTCCAATTTGTGTCTCATTATTTGACATAATTTTAAACTCGACTATTCGGAGAATATGAGAGCTATTCTACTCAACCTGGCATTTATCCATCTTTATTACTGACATCCTTGTTGTTTACAGAGCAACTACCCTCAGGGCTACAACAGCTACACCTACCAGTCATCTGGACCTCCTGCCCCTCCCATGGGCTACTATGGACAGCAACCTGGTGCCTTCCAACAGAGTGCCTACAATAACCATGGAGGATATGGAGGAATGAGTAAGTATTGATAACTGGAGACCTCTGAAGCCTTTACAGCAGACCACTGTTGGGGTAAAGAGAAATTGCCCAATGTTTTCAACCCTGTATCATTTAAAAAAATGAATATATAGCGTTTGCCTTACATCTCCTCTGTACCCACAAAGCTTTCAAAAGTCATCTGCTGCAGGGGGTCAAATGAGGAGTTTAGAATAAGAAAATGCTAACCTTGTCTGAACGCACATGAAAACTATCCTTAACCCTTTCCCTCATATAAATGCTTTCTCTGCAGCAGACAGCTTTTTGAAAACATAGTGACAAAAGAAGAAATTGCACAAAACGTGCAATTTCTCCTTTTGCCACAATGTTTTCCACTTTTAGTCATAGGTTATCCATTCAATTATGGAGATTTTATGTTTTCAAAATGCTGTCTGCTGCGGAGGCGTCAGAAATCGTCTATATGAGGGAAAGGGTTAACAAAGTGTACATATTTAAAATTTTATTTATTATTTTTAGCTCACCTGAGCTGTGCTCAAGGTGAGTTATTGTGATCGCCTTTTGTCCGGCGTCCGTCGTGTGTCGTGCGTCTTGCGTCAACTTCTTCTCCTCAGTAACCAGTGGGTCAACTTCACAGAAAGCATCCTCTCAATGACCTCACCAGAATTCCTTCAAATTTTTGGGATCTATGCAAAATTCTGGTTTCCATGGCAACGAAACCGAAAAAACTTCAAAATTCTTCTTCTCCCAAACTGGTTGGCAGATTTTCAAATAATTTTGTAGAAATGTTCCTTGGATGACCCTCTATCAGATTCCTTCAAGCCATGTTGATTGGTCGAAAAACATGGCCGCCAGGGGGGGGGGGGGGGGGGGGGGGCGGGGCTATTTTGCCTTATATGGCTATAGTGAAAACTTAAAAAATCTTCTCCTCCGAAAGTGTCAGGCCAATTTTCAAATAATTTTGTAGAAATGTTCCTTGGGTGACCCTCTATCAGATTCCTTCAAGCCATGTTGATTGGTCAAAAAACATGGCCGCCAGGGGGTCGGGGCTATTTTGCCTTAAATGGCTATAGTGCAAACTTAAAAAATCTTCTTCTCCAAAAGTGTCAGGCTGATTTTCAAATAATTTTGTAGAAATGTTCCTTGGGTGATCCTCTATCAGATTCCTTCAAGCCATGTTGATTGGTTAAAAAACATGGCCGCCAGGGGGCGGGGCTATTTTGCCTTTTATGGCTATAGTGAAAACTTAAAAAATCTTCTCCTCCATAAGTGTCAGGCCGATTTTCAAATAATTTTGTAGAAATGTTCCTAGGGTGACCCTCTATCAGATTCCTTCAAGCCAAGTTGATTCGTAGGAAACTATGGCCGCCAGGGGGCGGGGCTTATATAGCTAAAGTGAAAAAAAAAAAAATCAGGTGAGCGATTCAAGGGCCATCATGGCCCTCTTGTTCATAATATTTGTCTGCCGCGAATGTGTCTCCAAACAGGAAAGTGTTAACTGTAATGTGTCTTTTTTCAGTGAATCCAGGTTATGGCTGCCCTGCAGTACAGTCTATGCATGGCGGATACCCCATGGGCAACCAAGTAAGGAACTGATCTTTATGAAATTTTACATCTTTCACTGACATTAGATGCTTTCTGACACCTCTGCAGCAGACAACTTTTTGAAAACATACTGACAGAAGAAGAAATTGCTCAAAACAAGCAATTTCTCATTTTGCCACAATGTTTTCCACTTTCTTTTAGTCATAGGGAATCCATTCAATTAAAGAGATTTTCTATTTTTTGACAAAATATGTTCAAAGTCGTCTGCTGCAAAATTGTCGTATGAGGGAAAGGGTTAATATAAACTTCAACAAATCTGAAGTAGATGACTTTGAAAACATACCCACAAAAATATGAAAGATCTCTATATAAATTTATAATAGAGTTCAAACTAATGTGGCAAATGGAGGAATTGCTCACATTGCTCCATTTTCTACAATGTTCTAAAAGTCGTCTGCTGCAAAGATGTCAGAAAGCGTCTGTAGGAGAGAAAGGGTGTTAAAATATCTTATCAGTTTAACCTTTTGATTTCATGTTTTTCGTTTTGTAGAGCCTAATTTAAGCTTGCAAGATGCAAGTTTAACCCTTTGCATACACATTTTGAGAAATAAGTTGAAGACAACTTTCGAAAACATTATTTGAAAAAGAGAAATTTTCCATCAATGGGTTTATTATGTATATCAAAATGTTCCCTTCATTTTAGAAGACAGGTTTTTTATCCAGATCTTCTCAAAAGTTGTTTGTTTTTCTTTTTGTAAAATGATGTATTATAAACTTTATCACTTTCCTACTTATAGAGACATTTCTAAACATTTGCAGCAGACAACTTTTGAAAGCAGTGTGGAAAAGGGAGAAATTTATTTTGCCTTAATGTTTTTAACTCTATTTAATGAGTGTTGTTTCAATTTTTGTTTACTAAATCTGTTCGAAGTTGTCTGCTGCAGATATGTAGTATGTGGGAAAGGGTTAAACTGTTTTTTTGTTTTCTACTTTCAGCCTCCACCCCCACCACAACCCCTCCCACCCCCACAGTCGTACGGCCACAACCCTTATGCTCAACAGAACTATGAAATGCACATGCAAAGAAATGTATATCAGGTTGGTATTGTCACCATTATGTAGCAAGGGTCGAAGGCTAACCTGCTTTACCCCATTTTCCACACATTTTGAAATATCCACAGCAGAAGACATATGAAAACATCATGGCAAAATGAGAAATTGCTCGTAAAGATCAATTTCTCATTTAACCACAATATTTTCAACTCTATTTTATAACTATACTTTAAATTAAAGAGATATTCAATGTTTTTGCCAAAATGTTTATAAAGTCATCTGCTGTTGTTTTATTGTTAACCCTTTCCCACCTACAGCAAATTTGCAGCAGACGAAAATATCTAAGCAAAAACATGTAAAATTCCCATAAATGATGATGTAATTACTGAAAAAAGTTTAAAACATTGTTGCAAAAGGAGAAATTGCTCGTTTTGAGCAATTCCTTCTTTTGTCACACTGTTTTCAAAAGCGTCAGAAAGAGTCTGCAAATGGGAAAGGGTAAAGGACCAGGGGAGATGTCTAGACTCGAATGAGGTCTGGGTTTTTCATTATTTTTTGTTTTGTTTCCCCTGTATGTAAAGCTGTGTGTCTGTCTGTGTAGCTAAATTAGGTTTTATGGCCAGACAGACACCAACAATAGAATGTGCATTATTAGTAATATATAAAGATAAAGCAATGAATTTTTACAGTAAATATTTTGTATAAAAATATTAATTATTAAAAGAGAACTTTTCTTGAAACTTTTCCAACATCACTCATACATTATTTTCCTCTTTCTGTCACATAAACCAAGGTTGCTATTGGCCTGATTGTTGTCTTAATGTATCTTAGTGTTTCAGTGTCAAAGTATTAGGTTTTCTTTAAGTAAAAATACATTTAATTTATTCATAGCGTCATTTGGATTGTTGCATAATTATGTAAACAGTGAAGATTAAGGTTAGCCAGTGCATATGCACATTCTCATCAGAGCCTTCACAATCACTGTCTGCCTAATTTTCATGTATAGAGGAATTTTCTTATACAATCTAGAATATGAACCTGACGGGTTTCACTACTCTAGCCCTTCTCTGTAGTCCACTAAGGATGGTTAACAAGACCTCTATTCACTATGAAAGGTTAACAAGACCTCTATTCACCATGAAAGGTTAACACAACCGCTATCCACTATGAAAGGTTAACAAGACCTCTATTCACTTTGCAAGATTAACAAGACCTATATTGAAAGGTTAACAAGACTATATTCAATATGAAAGGTTAACAATACCTCTATTTCACTATGAAAGGTTAACAAGACCTCTATTTCACTATGCAAGATTAACAAGACTATATTCACTATGAAAGGTTAACAATACCTCTATTCACTATGAAAGGTTAACAAGACCTGTATTCACTATGCAAGATTAACAAGACCTGCGTTCACTATGAAAGGTTAACAAGAATATATTCACTATGAAAGGTAAACAAGACCTCTATTTCACTATGAAAGGTAAACAAGCCCTATATTCACTATGAAAGGTTGACAAGCCCGCTATTCACTATGAAAGGTTAACAAGACCTCTATTCACTATGCAAGATTAACAAGCCCTATATTCACTATGAAAGGTTGACAAGCCCGCTATTCACTATGAAAGGTTAACAAGACCTCTATTCACTATGAAAGGTTAAAAATACCTCTATTCACTGTGAAAGGTTAACAAGACCTCTATTCACTGTGAAAGGTTAACAATACCTCTATTCACTGTGAAAGGTTAACAAGACCTCTATTCACCATGAAAGGTTAACAAGACCTCTATTCACTGTGAAAGGTTAACAAGACCTCTATTCACTGTGAAAGGTTAACAAGACCTCTATTCACTGTGAAAGGTTAACAAGACCTGTATTCACTATGAAAGGTTAACCAGACTGTATTCACTATAAAAGATTAACAATACCTCTATCCACTATAAAAGGTTAACAAGACCTCTATTCACTATGAAAGGTTAACAAGACCTGTATTCACCATGACATATTAACAAGACCTCTATTCACTATGAAAGATTAACAAGACTTCTATTCATTACGAAAGATTAACAAGACTATATTCACTATGAAAGATTAACAAAACCTCTATTCATTATGAAATATAAACAAGACCTCTATTCACTATGAAAGAATAACAAGACCACTATTCACTATGAAAGGTTAACAAGACCTTTATCCACTATGAAGGATTGACAAGACTCCTATTCATTACAAAAGGTCAACAAAACACCTTTTCACTATCGAGGGTTTGCACGACCCCTATTCACTACAAATTGTTAACAAAACCCCTTTTCCCTATGGATCGTGGAAAAATTTACAAAACTCATTTTCATTATGGAGCATTAATAAAAACCCTATTCACTATGGAGCATTAGCAAACCCCTATTCATTATAAATAGTTAACAAAACCCTTATTCACTATAGAGAGTTTGCAGGACCCCCTATTCACTTATGAAAGTCAACAAGATTCCTTTTCAGCGAACATAACTAATCCTTCATTTTAATTTTCTTTCAGCAAATGGGGTACAGAACTCCGCAGGTAATGTATTAAATTTCAATACTTGCTTTTAGCAAATTTTGTTGAAAATTTAATAATTAAACAGGATCTCCAGTTAGGCATGATGGTTTTTCTTTTTAGCTCACCAGAGCACAAAGTGCTCAAGGTGAGTTTTTGTGATCGCCTTTTTGTCCGTCATCTGTCGTCAGTCGTCCGTCGTTTGTAGTTCGTCGTTTGTCGTCAACATTTGCTTGTTAACACTCTAGAGGCAACATTTTGCATCTAATCTTCATGAAAGTTTATCAGAACATATATTTCTATCAAATCTAGGCCAAGATCGAATATGGGTCATGTCCAGTCAAAAACTAGGTCACTAGGCCAAATTTAATGAAAATATTGTTAACACTTTGGAAGCTGCAGTTTTAGCTTGAGCATATTGAAACTTTGTCAGAATGTTTGTCTTAGTAATATCTAGGCCAAGTTTGAATATATGTCATGATGGGTTAAAAACTAGGTCACTAGGTCAAGTTGAAGGAAAATCTTGTTAACACTCTGGAAGCCACATTTTAAACTTGAGCATGTTGAAACTTTGTCAGAATATTTGTCTAAGTGATATCTAGACCAAGTTCGAATGTGGGTCATGTCCGGTCAAAAACTAGGTCACTAGGCCAAATTTAAGGTAAATCTTGTTAACACTCTGTAAGCCACATTTTTGTTGAAATTATGTCGGAAAATGGGTCATGGCGGGTTAAAAACTAGGTCACAAGGCCAAATTTAAGGAAAATCTTGTTGACATGAGCAGCTTGAAATTTTGTCAGAAATTTTGTCTTGATGATATTGCCATTGGCGCTGAAAAAGTTAAGTCTTAAATAGCCCATTCTCAGGTGAGTGATTCCAGGGCCTCATGGCCCTCTTGTTTTTCTTGCCAGTTTCAGCCCAATTGGGGCTATCCTTTTCTTTCATATAGAAGCTTTCTGATGCCTCTGCAGCAGACAGCTTTTTGAAAACATAGTGACAAAAGAAGAAATTGCTCAAAACTGGCAATTTCTTCTTTTGCCACAATGTTTTCAACTTTTCGTCATAGGTTATCCGTTCAATTATAGAGATTTTCCATTTTTTGACAAAATATGTTAAAAGTTGTCTGCTGCAGAATTGTTGTATGAGGTAAGGTCTATATTATGGCAATAATCCTTGACCACTAAGAGTACATGGATAGCTCGGGTAGCTCAGTCGGTAGTGATGTAGGCTGTCAATCCAGGGGTTGTGAGTTCAAACCCCAGCTTTGCCAACATTCTTTCCGTCGTTTGACAAAAGTCACTGTGACAAGCGTCATCTGTCTTTCACCAATGGGCTAACAGTCTATGTGGAAAAGCAGCCAGTTGCTTGGAAAGTATGTTGTGTGGAGTACTGGTGTGAGAAAACCAGGAATCATATGAGTAGGTGAACTGGCTGCCATGATATGACTGAAAAATTGTTGAAAACAGCGTTAAACTTCAATCAATCAATCAATTGAAATAAGACCAAAATACTTTGCTCTGCATTTTTCTGTCTAATGAAATCGCATGATATGATACAATCGGCACACTCTGCTGTCACCCCTTGATGTCAACAACTAGGTCACGATGTCAAATTTTAGAAATTTCTTGTGAACACACCGCTTTAGTAACTGGTAAACCAGGGTGGTCCAAGCATTCTTCTACAATTCTTATTTTTATAGGGGATTTCTGAATTCAACAAATTCACTTGTTTATACATATTTTAGGCTCCACCAGCGGAAGGTCAACAGCAACAAATGGGAGATGCAGAGGTACTTTTTCTTAATTTTTGTGGGGGATTTCTGAATTCAACAAATTCACAGTTATTCCTTTCCCTCATGCTGCAATTCTGCAGCAGACGACTTTGAACGTATTTTGTCAAAACATAGAAAATCTCCATAATTGAATGGATAACCTATGACTAAAAGTGGAAAACATTGTGGCAAAAGGAGAAATTGCATATAGACGCTTTCTGACGCCTTTGCAGCAGACAGCTTTTTGAAAACATAGTGACAAAAGAAGAAATTGCACAAAACGTGCAATTTCTCCTTTTGTCACAATGTTTTCCAATTTTTGTCATAGGTTATCCATTCAATTATGGAGATTTTCTATGTTTTGACAAAATACGTTCAAAGTCGTCTGCTGCAGAATTGCCGTATGAGGGAAAGAGTTAAGATGAAAACATTGTTACTGAATAAAAGAACTTGCTACTCATTATTTAACTGTTATTTAATGTTTTAAAAGCTTGCTGCTGCTGATTTGTTGTATATGGGAAAGGGTTATGTAAGCCATGGCACTTAAAAAACGAAATAAAAAGTTTTGAAATTAATGTTAACCCTTTTCCACTTGTAGATACATGTTGAGGCATCTGCAGCAGACGACTTTTGAATCATTGTGGCAAAAGGAGAAATTTCTAAAAGCCAGCAATTAATATCTCCTTTGGCCACAATGTTTTCAACTCTATTAACTCTGATTTGTTGAGATTTTATTATGTTTTTGTCAATGAGTTTTGAAAGTTGTCTGCTTCAGAATTGTTGTATGAGGGAAAGGGTTAATTATGCTCTAATTTCCTAAATGTACAGAGCAGAGACATAGAGTCATTCCAGAGAGGTATTCGAGGGCTTGGCGTGAAACGGTTGTAACTGAAAACCTATTTTGAAAACCCTGGTTTAGGGGCAATTTTGACCCCTTTGTAAACAATGCAAATTTAGGTGCCATTGCTCAGAACGAGCAATGGCACCTAAATTTCCATTGTTTACCTAAAAAAATGATTTAACGCATTTAAAGACTTTATGGCGAGGTGATTAACCTTGGTAAAGAAATACCAATTTTAGTTACAACTGTTTCACGCTAAGCCCTCGTATTGCTCCCCTTTCCCACATACAAATAGTCTGCAGCAGACAACTTCGAAAACATCTATGCGAACAGATGAAAAATCTCTATAAATGCAAGCGTTATGACTGAAAAAAGTTGAAAACAGTGTGGCAAAAAGAGAAACTGCTTGTTTTGAGCAATTTCACCTTTTGTCACAATTTTTCAAAAGTGGTCTGCTGCATATGCGTCAAAATGCTTCAATAGGTGGGAAAAAGGGTTAAAACCTTCATCAGATAGAAATGCATTTTGATGTGTCTGAATGCAGGTACAAGCAATTTCTCAAATTCCCACAATGTTTTCAACTCCGACCCAAAAATGACTTGCATTTGGTCCATTTTTTCTGTTTGCTCAATTGCTTTAACCCTTTCCCTCATACGACAATTCTGCAGCAGACAACTTTGAACACATTTTGTCAAAACATAGAAAATCTCCATACTTGAATGGATAACCTATTACAAAAAGTTGAAAACATTGTGGCAAAAGGAGAAATTGCACGTTTTGTGCAATTACTTCTTTTGTCACTATGTTCTCAAAAAACCATCTGCTGCAGAGGCGTCAGAAAGCGTCTATTTGAGGGAAAGGGTTAACTCTTTCCAACATACAACAAATCTGCAGCAGACAACTATGAAGATGTGAAGGCAAAAAATGGAAAATCTGGATGAGATTATAATTATTGAATAGAGTTAAAAAATATTTTGACCTTCATTCTGAGCAAATTCGCCTTTTGCCACGGTGTTTTCAAATTGTGTTTTTCTGCAGATGCATCATGATATGTCTGCAGGTGGGAATGTGACGTGGTGCCATTTTTACATATATATATATGACTTTATATTATTCATTGTTTATAAAATATATATATATATGGCGCCATTTTTACATATATATATATGACTTTATATTATTCATTGTTTATAAAATATATATATATATATATATATTTATTTTATAAACAATGAGTAATCAGTCATCTGCTGCAGATTTATTATATTATTCATTGTTTATAAAAAAACTACATCTAGACAATAACATGAGAAAATCTCTATAGTTGAACGTATAATTACTAAAAAAAGTTGATATCACTGTAATAAAAGGAGAAATTGCCCAATCTGAGTAATTTCTCCTCTTGTAACATTTTTTGCAAAGGTCTGTTGCAGAGGCCTCATAAAAAGTTCTTTTTTGTGGGAATGTATCAATGTCTTATTGACCGTCCAGTGTGTCAATATTTAACCCTTTCCCTCATATAGATGTTTTCCCAGGCGCCACTTCAGCAGATGGCTTTATGACAACATGGCAACAAAAGAGACATTGCTCACTCACAATGAGCAATTTCTCCTTTTGTCACCATCTTTTCAACTATTCAATTATTGTACTTTCGTTTTTCAGGTATGTTTTCAAAGTCGTCTGCTGCAGAGTTGTTGCATGTGGGAAAGGGTTAAAGTTACATTGACATGTAACGTTGGAGCTACACTGCAGTAGATGCATTTGGTTCTTTATAAGATGTAGGCGGACGATGAAGACTCTGGTGAGACTGCGTGAATGCGCAGACCCAACTGAGTCTTGGCTGTACGCAGTGGCACTAATTTTAACCCGTCCCCACCTGCAGACACATTCTGACGCATCTGCAGCAGATTACTTCTGATAACACTGTGTTTTCAACTCCTTTTCAATAATTACTGCTGTATTTATTGACATTTTTCCACTTTCTTGCCCAGATATTTTCAAAGTCGTCTGCTGCATGATTTATTGTAAGTGGGGTTAAGAATCCAAGTCTCCAGATGCACATGTATTTAACCCTTTCCCTCGTATAGACGCTTTCTGACGCCTCTGCAGCAGACAGCTTTTTAAAAACATAGTGACAAAAGAAGAAATTGCACAAAACGTGCAATTTCTCCTTATGTCACCATGTTTTCCACTTTTTGTCATAGGTTATCCATTCAGTTATGGGGTTTTCTATGTTTTGACAAAATACGTTCAAAGTCATCTGCTGCAGAAGACAAAAAATGGTAGTAATGGCTGCTCTCCTTGGCGCTCTTGGTTGCGGGTTTAGCATTACAACTGAATGGCTGGTGTCAGGATAAATGGACCAGTAAAACGGGTAACTAACCCAGGAAAGACCTTGATATAACTGATAAGTTGTTGAAAGCTGTATAAAACACCAAACAATCAATCAATTAAAAGAAATCTTTAAATATTTGGCCTGACAAGAAGTTTTCCATTATGTGATGTTTAGCAGCTAACAACCCCAAAATAGCATACAAGATTCTATTGTTTTTCTCCATAACAGGACTCAAGCAATGACGGCAATGAAATTGACGATACAATTAAAGAAAAGATGAAAGATATTTACATTGATGAACTCATGAGACGATATGCTGTGTCCGCTACATTTGAGATGGCAGCAGGAACCGTTGTCCCAATGTTTAAATATCCAGCTGAGGACCCAGTGGTGGCCTTTTATAATGAAGCGCGAGGGGAGAATTTGGCTGATAAACCCTGGGATTGTGAGGCCGACTGTGAATACCTGAGAAAGGCCATGAGAGGTTTAGGTACGGTTTTTATTGTTAGATACTTCTCCCACACTGTTTTAAACTTTATTCAATGATTATGCTTTCATTTATAGAGATCTTCCAGAATTTTGCCTAGATGCTTTCAAAATTGTTAGCTGCTGATTCATTGTATGTTTAACCCTTTCCCTCATATAGACGCTTTCTGGTGCCTCTGCAGTAGACAGCTTTTTGAAAACATAGTGACAAAAGAGGAAATTGCTCAAAACCAACAATTTTGCTTTTTGCCACAATGTTTTCCACTTTAAGTCATATGTTATCCATTCAATTACAGTCAAACTTGTGTGAGCGGTCACATGCGATCAGCGGTCACTTGCGTTAAACGGTCACTTTAAATCCCTCCCAACCAATTATACTCTATAAACTGCCTTGATCAGCTGTCCCCTTTGAATCGCGGCCAGTGGCCACACTAATTGGTCGAGATTAATTGTTATCTTATTGTGTTCAACGGTCAATCAACACACAACTTTGTTTCGCAAGGTGTTAAATTATCAGTGTTTAATACATACAAGTAGTAAAGCAGACTGTGACAATCACATTATCGGGTTTTTTCATACACGTAAGCTGTTTACATGTTAGATCTAGGGTACCCAAAACAGCCGACGTGTGCCGAATGATAGTTGCATGATTCATCAACAAGAAGTTGCGATTTTGGTTTCTTTTCTGTTTACGATGTCGGGCAAAATTGATAAATTGAAAAATATATTTATGAGTGTTTTAGACCAAAAGACATTTACATTTATATGTTAAAATGAAAGTTAATGTCCACTTTGAAGCCCAAAGTAAATTTATATTCCCATTTCCATTTTAAATCTAAAGATTATCGAGTAAAATTTTGTGTAAGATGTAGACGTAGATTCGGACGCTATTTTTTCTGGATACGTTATTCGGCGAATTTCAAAGTGAAGTAAAAATATATTTAGCACAATGATAGAAAAAAGCTACTAATCTTCATAACAATGTTTAAATACAAGTTCATAAAGACAATTCACTATTTGTAATGTAATGACTATTCCTAACAGTTACATGTAATATTATGTGAACTGACAAAACTTGAATAAATCCGACCAAGTCATGAAATTTGTGATCAGCAGCCACCTGTCTTAAACAGCCAGTTTTATCATGTCCCTTGGGTGGCTGCTGATCGCAAGTTTGATTGTATAGAGATTTTCTTTTTTTTGACCAAATATATTCAAAGTCGTTTGCTGCAGAATTGTCGTATGAGGGAATAGTTAATAGGGAAACAAACTAAAAGTTTGGAAAAACATCAAGACAAGATATTGCATGAACACTGTCCCATAAATAGACAAGTTCTGACTTCTTTACAGCAGACGAATTTTGAAAACATTGTGGCCAACAGAGAAATTGCTCATCTATTTAATAATATAATTCTCATTTATGGATATTTTTCCCACTTTTTTGCTGATTTAAATTCACTCAAGTGTTATGTAATAAATGCTATCCCATATATTACAATTTTGATATGAAAAAAATCCAACTGCTATTGAGGCATGTGTAACAAACTAGTTTGTTAATCCTTTTCCTCATATAGACGCTTTCTGACGCCTCTGCAGCAGATGGCTTTTTGAAAACATAGTGACAAAAGAAGAAATGCTCAAAACGAGCAATTTCTCCTTTTGCCACAATGTTTTACGCTTTTAGTCATAAGGTTATCCATTCAATTATAGAGATTTTCTATGTTTTGACAAAATATGTTCAAAGTCGAAAGGGAAAGGGTTAATTGTGGCTAACACACTGAGGGATAAGAGTTTGTGAATGGTCAATGGCAGACAATGATCCATGTAATTACATACATGATCAATGAAAGGTAAAGTGATTCGTTCTAACTGATTTTATCTTTTGATAAAAATGAGCTGTGTTTATTGCTCTTCTGTGTCATGAATATGTATTGAAATATAGATGATGACAAATTTGTTTATTGTCATTTCTATCATTCCTGTATATTTCTATAACATTTTGTCAGTATGAGCACAGGCGTCTGAATTTCTATTCTGGATTTTTTTTAATCCCTCCCCCCCCCCCAAAAAAAACCCCATTAAAAACATATTAAGCTACTACAAATAGCATTGCTATATGGTTTATCCATTTCACACATACAACAAATCTGAGGCAGATGACTTTAAAAACATGGTGACAAAAACCTTAAAAATCTCAATAAATTAGGGTTCAACTATTAAAAAGAGTTGAAACCAAAGGAAAAATTACTCATCAAAAGTCGTCTGCTGCTATCGCGTCAAAATGTGTCTGCAGGTGGGAAAGGGATAATTATAATTATACAATAAAATTATAGCCCGAGAAATTTCTCCTTTCGCCATAAAGTTTTAATTGGTTATCCATTCAATTACGGAGATTTTCCATGTTTTGACAAAATATGTCCAAAGTCGTCTGCTGCAGATTTCTTGTATGTGGGAAAGGGATAAGTTTATCATGCCTTTGGAATATACACCTTTTCAAACAAACTATGGTGATAACTTTTTCTGCAGTTTCAAAGAAAAATCAACAAGACTTTTGAGAAAGAGAAGTTGCTGATAACAAGTGATCTCTCCTTTTAATATTAAATAAACAATTCTACCCTTTCCAATATATATAACAAAACTACACCTGAACACTTTCAAAATATAGTTCTTGAATACAGTTGAAAACATTTTGACAAAAGTAGTAATTGCTGTAGATGCATCAATATGAGATGCATATGAGAAAGGGTTAATAGAACTATTTTTCTTCTGTTCTGAAACAACTTATTGGAATGACATGGATTTTTTTTTACTTATATTATGTGTAGGGACCAACGAAGGTATTATTACGCATATTGTGGGGACAAGAAGCAATTCTCAGCGTCAAGAGATGAAGAAAATGTTTAAAACCATGTATGGAAAGGTAAGACTATTCTTAACCCTTTCCCTCATACCACAATTCTGCAGCAGACGACTTTGAACATATTTTATCAACAAATAAAAAATCTCTATAATTGAATGGATAACCTATAATGACTAAAAGTGGAAAACATTGTGGCAAAAAGAGAAATTGCTCGTTTTGAGCAATTTTTGCTTTTGTCACTATGTTTTCAAAAAGCCGTCTGCTGCAGAGGCGTCAGATAGCATCTACATGAGGGAAAGGGTTAATCCTTCACCAAATAATAATGCTTTCTGACGCATCTGCAGAAGATTACTGTAGAAAACCTCTTGGCAAAAGATGAATTGCCCTTAATGACCAATTTCTTCATTTGACACAATGTTTTCAACTTTATTCTGTTAAAATGATTTTTAGCTCACCTATGCACGAAGTGCAAGGTGAGCTATTGTGATCACATTTTGTCCGGCGTCCGTGTGTTGTGCATCGTGCGTTGTGCGTTGGCCGTCGTCAACATTTCAGCTTGTTAACACTCTACAGGCTACATTTTGCATCCAATCTTCATGAAAGTGTATCAGAACATTCATCTCCATCAAATCTTGGACAAGTTCGAAACTGGGCCATATGAGGTCAAAAACGAGGTCACTAGGTCAAATTGAAGCGAAATCTTGTTAACACTCTGGAGGCCACATTTTCAACTTGAGCATGTTGAAACTTTATCAGAATGTTTGTCTTGATGATATGTAGGTCAAGTTCGAACATGGGTCATGTCAGGTCAAAAAATAGGTCACTAGGTCAAATTGAAGGAAAATCTTGTTAACACTCTAGAGGCCGCAATTTTTGCTTCAGCAGTTTGAAATTTTGTCAGAATGTTTGTCTTAAAAATATCTAGGTCAAGTTCGAATATGGGTCAGAAACTAGGTCACTAGGCCAAATTGAAGGGTAATCTTGTTAACACTGTAGAGGCCACATTTTCAGCTTGAGCATGTTGAAATATTGTCAGAATGTTTGTCTTAAAGATATCTAGGTCAAGTTTAAATATGGGTCATATTGGGTCAGAAACTAGGTCACTAGGCCAAATTGAAGGAAAATCTTGTTAACTCTGTAGAAGCCGCATGTTTTGCTTCAGCAGCTTGAAATTTCGTCAGAATGTTGAGCTAAATGATATCTAGGTCAAGTTCGAATATGGGTCATGCAGGGTCAAAAACTAGGTCACTAGGCCAAATTGAAGGAAAATCTTGTTAACACTTTGGATGCCGCATTTTTTGCTTAAGCAGCTTGAAATTTGGTCAGACTGTTTGTCTAAATGATATCTAGGCCAAGTTCGAATATGCCGGGTTAAAAACTAGGTCACTAGGCCAAATTGAAGGGTAATCTTGTTAACACTCTGGATACTGCATTTTTAACTTTAGCATGATGAAACTTTATCAGAATGTTTTTCTTGATGATATGTAAGTCAAGTTCGATCAAGGGTCATGTTGGGTCAAAAAATAGGTCACTAGGTCAAATTGAAGGAAAATCTTGTTAACACTCTAGAGGCCGCAATTTTTGATTCAGCAGTTTGAAATTTTGTCAGAATGTTTGTCTTAAAGATATCTAGGTAAAGTTCGAATATGGGTCATATTGGGTCAGAAACTAGGTCACTAGGCTAAATTGAAGGAACATCTTGTTAACTCTGTAGAAGACGCATTTTTTGCTACAGCAGCTTGACATTTTATGAGAATGTTTATCTAAATGATATCTAAGCCAAGTTCGAATATGGATCATGTAGGGTCAAAAACTAGGTCACTAGGCCAAATTGAAGGAAAATCTTGTTAACACTTTGGATGCCACATTTTTTGCTTCAGCAGCTTGAAATTTGGTCAGAATGTCTGAATTATATCTAGGTCAAGTTCGAATATGGGTCATATTGGGTCAAAAACTAGGTCACTAGGCCAAATTGAAGGAACATCTTGTTAACTCTGTAGAAGACACATTTTTTGCTACAGCAGCTTGACATTTTATGAGAATGTTTATCTAAATGATATCTAAGCCAAGATCGAATATGGATCATGTAGGGTCAGAAACAAGGTCAATAAAGGAAAATATTGTTCAATCTCCGGAGGCCGCATTTTTACTTTGAGCAAGTTGAAAATTTGTCAGAATGTTGTCTTGATAATATGTAGTCCATGTTGGAATATGGGTCATATCAGGTAAAAAAATATAGATCACTAGGCCAAATGAAGGAAAATCTTGTTAACACTGTGGAGGTTGCATTCAGAATAACTGTCCTGATGTATTTTGCATTGTAGTACATTGTATAATTAAGGTGAGCGATCCAGGGCCATCATGGCCCTCTTGTTTATTATTTTGTTAGGATTTCTTCAAAGTTGCCTTCTGCAGATTTACCACCTAATAATGGAAACAGAAGACGCCTTTGAAATTATATTGGCAATTATAACGTGAAAAATCTCCATTAATTTCTCCTTTCGCCACAATGTTTTCAAAAGTTATATTCTGCATCAAGGCGTCAGAGGGTGTCTGTATGTGGGGATAGGGTTAATATTATTTAATATTGATTGAAAGTGTCTAGCATCTTGGAATTTCGAAATACAATTTAATTGCAGACTTGAAAACATTGCAGGAGAAGCTGCTTGTTTTTATACCTCCGTAGCAGAAGGCAGTTTAAAAACATAGCGAAAAAGAGAAGAAAGAAATTTATTGTCTTACAAATCTATATAAAAGACATGATTTTTAATTTAAATTCTTCAAATAGTGACAATTCAAAGAGATGGCTGCCAAAACTGATATTAATTTTTTGAATAATATTCCTTTTTTGTCCCCGACATGTTTTCAAAGCAGACACCAATGACTATAACAGGTAAACAGTAAAAGTCAAAAGATATACAAATGAACAAACCTGCAGCAGACGACTTTTAAAACATCTAGGAATTTCTCTATAATTTACAGTAAAATTATTAATAAGAGATAGAACATTGTGGAAAAAGATATCTACTGCAGATGCATAGACATGGTTAAAAGAAAAACTAAAATAAGTACATGTAGTTACATGTAATACTACAGGGTATGCTCAAATTCTTGCTTGTTTCTTGCACATTAATTCAAATGTCAAACTTTTCAAACTAAAGTTTGTATTTGATAATGTTTCTCGGTTTTCGGTAACTAATGGTTAATTATTTTGCAGGACCTTATTGAAGAAATAAAGGGTGAACTAAGTGGCGATTACGAAGATGCAATTCTCGCCTGCTTTGTGTCTCCTGCCTATTATGATGCCCACTGCGTGAAGAAGGCCATATATGTAAGTCACGGAGCCTTTCTTCATCTTCTTAACCCTTTTCACTCATATAGACGCTCTCTGACATCTCTGCAGCAGAAGACTTTTGAAAACTCTGTGACAAAAGGTGAATTTGCTCAAAACAAGCAATTTCTCCTTTTGCCAAAGTGTTCTCAACTTAATTCAATTATTATGCTATTATTTATAGAGATTTTTCTCATTTTTGCCAGATGATTTCAAATTTATCTGCTGCAGATTTGCTGTATGTGGGAAAGGGATAAACCTTACCTACAAATCTGAAGCAGACATCTTTGAAAACATTTATTCAAAAGTATGGAAACTCTCTCTATACATGAAAGAACAATTATTTAGAAAAAAAAGTTGAAAACAGATGTAACAAAATATTTCTTCATGAGGGAAAGCCGGAAAGGGTTAACCCTTTCCCTCATATAGATGCTTCTGATGCCTCTGCAGCAGACGGCTTTTTGAAAACATAGTAACAAAAGAAGAAATTGCTCAAAATGTTTACCACTTTTAGTCATTTATCCATTCAATTATAGACATTTTCTATTTTTTGACAAAATATGTTCAAAGTAGTCTGCTGCAGAATTGTCGTATGAGGGAAAGGGTTGAACAAAGAGCAACACACAAGGGCTAACATTTCTTTGTTTTTGTCAAATTATTCTGCTAAGTATAGTCAAATAGTGAATTCTCTTTTAAGACTGTGTGGATTAACCAGCTTGTCCGTCTATAGTCTTCACTGTTAACAATTTGCTCCATTTCATCTAACGTGCTGGAATCGAAGGTTTTCAAAAAGAGTCTACATTTTTATACACAATGAATCTGCAGCAGCTGACTTTGGAAACATCAAGGCATGAATATAGATTTTTTTTTTTTATAAACAATAGTATAATCAATTAATAGACTTTAAGTTTAACCCTTTCCCTCCTATAGACGCTTTCTGACGCCTCTGCAGCAGATGGCTTTTTGAAAACATAGTGACAAAAAAAGAAATTGCTCAAAACGAGCAATTTCTCCATTCTGCCACAATGATTTCCACTTTTAGTTATAGGTTTTCCATTCAATTATAGAGATTTTCTATTTTTTGACAAAATATGTTGAAAGTCATCTGCTGCATAATTGTTGTATGAGGGAAAGGGTTAATATAAACTTCAACAAATCTGAACACTTTGTGGCAAAGTAGTCCGCTGCAGATGCCTAAAAATGTATTTATACATGGGATAGGGTTAAAGGTTAGTGGGTTATGAAATTATAATTCATATCTTGATGCAGATTTACTTTTAAGACCCCTGCAGCAGAATGACGTTAATTAAATAAATTTGAAAAACTTTATAGGGGAAAAAAGGTAAATTTCTCATTTGTGAATAATTTCTCTCAAGTGTTTTAGACATTATACATTTTTTTAACCCTTCTCCTCATACGACAATTCTGCAGCAGATGAACATATTTTGTCTAAAAATAGAAAATCTTTATAATTGAATGGATAACCTATGACTTAAAGTGGAAAACATTGTGGCAAAAGGAGAAATTGCTTGTTTTTAGCAATTTCTCCTTTGGTCACTATATTTTCAAAAAGCTGTCTGCTGCAGAGGCGTCAGAAAGCGTCTATAACCAAGTTATCTTAGTCACTCCACACTTATGTCCCTCGAAATGGTTAAAACTGTATTAACAGTGTCGGCTCTCTAAATTTGCCTGACGTACAGCCAATTATCACTGTACTTGGTCTCAAAAGAACAGGACGGGCGTATTTTGTGACAGTTGGCGCCCTTGTTTGGCAATGTTTTAACCCTTTCCCACATACAAAAAATCTGCAGAAGACGACTTTAAAAATGTCTACTAAAACATATGGAAAATCTCTACAATTGTAGGTTTAATTACTGAAAAAGTTGAAAACATTGTGGCAAAAGGAGAAATTACTTGTTTTGAGCAATTTTGCATTTTGTCACAATGTTTTCAAAAGTTGTCTGCTGCAGACGCGTCAAAATGCGTCTATTGGTGGGAAAGGGTTAATAGTTAGCTGCCCTTATGGCACCTTTTAAAGTTTTCAGTATTGGATTAACCCTTTCCCTCATAGACGCTTTCTGACGCCTCTGCAGCAGACGGCTTTTTGAAGACATAGTGACAAAAGATGAAATTGCACAAAACGTGCAATTTCTCCTTTTGCCACAATGTTTTCCACTTTTTGTCATAGGTTATCCATTCAACTATGGAGATTTTCTATGTTTTGACAAAATAAGTTCAAAGTCGTCTGCTGTAGATTTGTCGTATGAGGGAAAGGGTTAACAATTAATTTAGAGTTAACCAAATATATTTGTTTGTGCTTTATGCAGGGTGCCGGAACTAATGAACAGGCCTTGATAGAAATTCTCATGACAAGAACCAATCAACAGCTCCAGGAAATGCGGAGTGTGTATGGAGAAGGTATTGTTACTTTTATTTGAAAAGCCAACTATTAACCCATTCCCACCAACAGGCGCATTTTGAGCATCTGCAGCAGACAACTTTTGAAAACATTGTGACAAAACAAGTAATTTCTCCTTTGCCACAATGTTTTAACTTTTAACCCTTCCCCACATGCTAACATTTTGATCCATCCGCTGCAGATGACTTCTGGATACATTGTGACAAAATGAGAAATTTTTCAAGTTGAGCAGTTTTTCCATTTGCCATGTTGTTGTTTAAGACCATTCAGTAATTTTAATTTCATTTACGGAAATGTCCATAGTTTTGACTAAATGTTTTCAACGTCGTCTGCTGCAAATGGGTTGTAAGTGGGAAAGTGTTGATTATATTTTATTCTGATTCCATCTGCAGCATAAGCTCAAAATTAACATTGCAAATATTGTATTGAACAGAGGTTAAAACATTGTAGCAAATAGGGAAATTGATCATCATGAGCAAATGTTTCTTTGTCACAATGTTTTCAAAAAGAGCTAGGTTTCACATTTCTCATTTTGCTGTCTGTATTAACTGATCTGTATTTGACACTAAACACTAACTCTCTTCTTAAAATAAACAGTGAACCTATGCTGTCTTGCAATAGCTCTTGTTTTTCTATTATGTGAACACATTTGAGCCTATGATCAGGCCAACATCTACATAATTTATGTTAAATAACTTTTTCTTACATGTAAAAAAAATCTGCAGCAGAAGACTGAACACAAGTAGACAAAGTAATTGTTAATGTCTTTTAACCCTTTCCCTTATATAGACGCTTTCTGACACCTCTGCAGCAGACGGCTTTTTGAAAACATAGTGACAAAAGAAGAAATGGCTCAAAACGAGCAATTTCTCATTTTGCCACAATGTTTTCCACTTTTAGTCATAGGTTATCCATTCAATTATAGAGATTTTCTATTTTTGACAAAATATATTCAAAGTCGTCTGTGGCAGAATTGTCGTATGAGGGAAAGGCTGATTTTTTAAATCAAAATGTTTTCATAAGTCATCTGCTGCATTTGCATCAATATACGCCTGCATGTTGGATGGGATAAAGAAGCAATTTCCTCATTGCTAGGGATTGGAGGATCCTCACTGACTTTTTCTATATATATTGAACACTAGTTGCTACAAAAAAGAAAGGAGCCTTAGACACGAAGCTAGAAAAAGACATCGCAGGGGATACAAGTGGTGATTTTAAACGGTTACTCATTTCAGCCTCTCAGGTTTGTGATTTAGTTGTTCTGATTAGTCACCAACATAGCAATATTTATCATTTTTTGTTCATGTGTGAGTTAATAATCATTAACCAGGTTTTGTAACACTCTACAGCCATACTGCATGTAGTTATATCCTCCTGATGTATAAACCCTTTCCCACATATGCATCAAGTTTGTAGTCGACAGCTATGAAAATATCTATGTCAAAATATGGAAAGTCTCTATTAACTAAAGAATAGTTATTGAAAAAAGTTGAACTAATTGTGACAAAAGGAAAAATTGTGCATTATGTATTCTTTATATACAACATGTGTAATATAACATGACCTAATACTAGGAAAATGACGTCACATCAGTGTTTTGACGTCATATGTTAGTCACTTTGGCGCCTAAACCCGTAAATTTCATCTAGAAATATTGTGAACGTTAAGAACATTTTTTATCGAAATACACCTCATAAGTCTCTTTATATGATAGATATATATAGGATCCATCATGAGTTTTCTTTGGAGATCAAGATTTCTTAAATGAGTCTAGAAAAAGACGGTTATTAACCGAGCCTCTTGGCGAGGTTAATAACTCTCTTTTTCGAGACGAATTTAAGAAATCTTCTCCAAAGTAAAACGAGTGATGGATTCTTTTTATCACCTAAACAGTGTGTTTTAATGAAAAATATTGACAACATCAAAACAAAGACCGAATAACATATTCTTCATAAGAACTTGTGATTCACCGCATAAAAAAGTAGTCCTCATCATTTTTGAATAAGAAGAAAAAAACAAACAATGTTTTAAACAATTAAGACTCGTTATTTATTCAAAATAACGTATTATTGCATTTTTCAATGTGTAAAATTTAACAACTTAACAATAAACATAATAAAGATAAAGGTCAAAATGACGTCATCAGTAGTCGCGTGTATGACGTGTATTTGATATCACACATGTTGGATATCGTTTATCCGTGATTTGTTCTCAACTTGAAAATAAGGGTATTTATGTGATAAAATAATATCTCATGAGTGTTATTTATTATCACTTTTAATAAAATAAGCTGATTATGACCTTCGCATAATTATTTGTGGCATTTTTATACAGTTTACTGACGAAATTAAAATAGCTTTGGAAAACCCGATTTTCTTTGCGTGTTTCGTCATGTGATAAAAAGAATCTGACATTCGTTGTCATTTCATAAACAGTTTTATTAAACTTGTCCAAGATATTTGTTATTAAGCTCGCCAAAGGCTCGCTTAATAACAAAAAATCGTGAACTTGTTTAATAAACTTTATATGAAATGACAATTCATGTCAGATCCTATATATATCTGCTGCAGGGTGATGTGTTAGAAAGCCTATCTATGTGGGAAAGGGTCTAAAAAAAAAAAAATAATAATAATAAATATTGCTATGTTGGTAGCCTCATGTACATTCTTTCTGACGCCTCTGCAGCAGACAGCTTTTTGAAAACATAGTGACAAAAGAAGAAATTGCTCAAAACAAGCAATTTCTCCTTTTGCCACAATGTTTTCCACTTTTAGTCACAGGTTATCCGTTCAATTATAGAGATTTTCTATTTTTTGACAAAATATGTTAAAAGTGATCTGCTGCAGAATTGTCGTATGAGGGAAAGGGTTAAACCAAGTTGCAGTTATATCCTGATAGACAAAGATATAAAAGACAAAAAATAACTCCATATGTGATGGATATTAAAAAGTCTTAACCATTTCCCTCATTACGACAATTCTGAAGCAGACGACTTTGAACATATTTTGGCAAAAGATAGAAAATATCTATAATTGAATGGATAACCTATGACCAAAAGTGGAAAACATTGTGACAAAAGAAGAAATTGCTCGTTTTGAGCAATTTCTTCTTATGTCACTATGTTTTCAAAAAGCCGTCTGCTGCAGACACATCAGAAAGCGTCTATACGGGGGAAAGGGTTAATAAATATTGCTATGTTGGTATCATTAAACCATGTTGTAGGTACATGCTGATAGACACTGTTATGCCAACAAAGGTTCATTTTTCATAAATTTTGTTTGTTTGTTGGAGTGAAATAATGTTTTTCTGTATTACATGTATTTCATTAAGTGTTAAATTTTGATAACACAGTAACACAAATGAAATTATTATATTGATTTATGGAAAACTCCACACAACAAGCTTTCCAAGCAACTGGCTGCTTTGCCACATAGACTGTTAGCCCATGGGTCAAAGACAAACGACGCTTGTCACAGTAACTTTTGTCAAATGTCAGAAAGAATGTTAGCGGAGCTGGGGTTCGAACTCACAACCCCAGGTTAGTTCTAGATGCATCCTTTGACAAAAATGAACTGATGTAACCTATTGCCTTTATATGATTCAGTTGAGGAGAGTCAGTAAGGTTCTAATTCAGCAAGCGCGGCTCTTATTGATGATAATCTGTATTGTTTTTCATCGTTATTTCTACTGCTTTGTGTTTTCTTCTTAAGTTGCTCGGCCTGATCAGGTCACCTATGATTCTTTGATTGACAAAGATATTGAAGATGACTGCAGTGGAGACTTCAAGCGACTACTCATCTCTGCCAGCCAGGTTGTAGCCATGTGTGAATCCCACTCCCACTCCCACCCTCACACACATGATATCTCCCACTTGTGCTATGATATCTCCCACTTGTGCTATGATATCTCCCACTTGTGCTATGATATCTCCCACTTGTGACATGATATCTCCCACTTGTAACATGATATCTCCCACTTGTGCTATGATATCTCCCACTTGTAACATGATATCTCCCACTTGTGCTATGATATCTCCCACTTGTGACATGATATCTCCCACTTGTGACATGATATCTCCCACTTGTAACATGATATCTCCCACTTGTAACATGATATCTCCCACTTGTGCTATGATATCTCCCACTTGTAACATGATATCTCCCACTTGTGCTATGATATCTCCCACTTGTGACATGATATCTCCCACTTGTAACATGATATCTCCCACTTGTGACATGATATCTCCCACTTGTAACATGATATCTCCCACTTGTGACATGATATATCCCACTTGTGACATGATTTATCCCACTTGTGACATGATATCTCCCACTTGTGACATGATATTTCCCACTTGTAACATGATATCTCCCACTTGTAACATGATATCTCCCGCTTGTGACATGATATATCCCACTTGTGACATGATTTATCCCACTTGTGACATGATATCTCCCACTTGTGACATGATATTTCCCACTTGTGACATGATATCTCCCACTTGTGACATGATATCTCCCACTTGTAACATGATATCTCCCACTTGTAACATGATATCTCCCGCTTGTGACATGATATTTCCCACTTGTGACATGATATCTCTCACTTGTGACATGATATCTCCCACTTGTAACATGATATCTCCCACTTGTGACATGATATCTCCCACTTGTGACATGATATCTCCCACTTGTAACATGATATCTCTCACTTGTGACATGATTATTCCTTGTTTACATTCATTCTTCACCAACATTACCCCATTCCAACAAACAACAAGTCTGCAGCAGACGACTTAGAAAACATTAAGGCAAAAAGGTGGCAAATGTCGATAAATTGAAGTATTATTACTTAATACAGTGGAAATATGATCAGAATGTGCCAAACAGAGAAATTGCTTGTTATCAGCATTTTCTCCTTCTGTCAAAATGTTTTCAAAAGTAATTTGCTGCAGAGGCTTCAAATCAAGCATTAAAATCATCACTTTTACACTCATATTAAATGATTAAAATCTCCAACTTTTTACTCATCTCAAATATATAAATATCATATTATAATGTAATTATAGAGACCCTGATTCCTCTGATCGAGTATTAACCCTTTTCCTCATTTAGACGCTTTCTGACGCCTCTGCAGCAGATGGCTTTTTGAAAACATAGTGACAAAAGAAGAAATTGATTAAAACGAGCAATTTCTACTTTTGCCACAATGTTTTCCACTTTTCGTCATAGGTTATCCATTCAATTATAGAGATTTTCTATTTTTTGTCAAAACAGTTCAAAGTCGTCTGCTGCAGAATTGTTGTAGAGGGAAAAGCTTTTTACCTTCTTTTGGCCCAATTGATAGTGTACTCTTTATCATGTAAAACATCTGGCAGGTGCAGATAAATTCAAGAGACTGAGTAAGATTCATGGGAGTCTGTGTGCGGTACCCTAGCTGTTTCTGAAAAGACCCCTTGGTTCTTTAACGTCCTCAATGTATAGCACCAATACACGTGAGGATTTCTTTCCTTGAAAGGATCATCAGTACTTGACCTCTAGTTGAGCGGGAGAAACTTAACGCACCTCAAATAAATCAAAAAGCCAGACAAGGATTAATAAATAGAAATTTGTTATATCATAGAGGTGTTTATCCGTAATGTCACAAATCATCCATTTTCTCATACAAACGTTCTTCTTTAAAGGGACATTATAACTCACTATTTCCATACTTCAGACCATCACTTGTCTCCATGTTTTAACCCTATGACAATTCTGCAGCAGATGACTTTGAACATATTTTGTCAAAGAATAAAAGATCTCTTTAATTGAATGGATAACCTATGACTAAAAGTGGAAAACATTGTGGCAAAAGGAGGAATTGTTTGTTTTGAGCAATTTCTTCTTTTATCATTATGTTTTCAAAAGTCGTCTGCTGCATGTTTTAACAAAAAAAACTAGCTATTTGTAATTCCCATTCCTCCCACTTGTGTTATCTCTCACTTTTGATATTATTTTCCTACTTCTTATACTCATATACTATCCCTAATTAAGACCCTTTTTAGCTCAACTTTTTGAAGAAAAGGCTAGCTATACTACTCGCCCCGGCATCTGTGTTGGTGTCGGCGTTGGTGGCACACCTTGGTTAAGGTTTTTGTACCAGTTCCATTTTTTGTCAAAACCATTACAGATATTACTTTGAAACTTACAACACTTATTTACCATCATAACCTCCATTAACAGACAAGAGTACATAACTGTCAAGGTTTTTGTAAGAATTGTGGCCCTTTTTGACATAGACTCTTGTTTAAGCTTTCTGTACCAATTCACTTTTTATATGCCTGTTTTGAAAAAACGGGACGTATTATGGCGAGGCGAGTCCGTCTCTCCGTTTTTTGTCCGGCCCACTCCTCCTGCACCGTTTAAGATATTGATGCCAAACTTGGAAGAAATAATCACCAGCACATGATATTGTGTGCGCCCAAAAAGGAGGTAACTCCGTACCTATTTCCTAGAGTTATGCCCCTTTTTAGACTTAAAAAAATGTTGTCGGCCTACTCTTCCTACACCGTTTAAGATATTGATGCCAAACTTGGTAGAGATAATCACCAGCACATGATATTGTGTGCGCCCAAAAAGGAGGTAACTCCATACCTGTTTCCTACAGTTATGCCCCTTTTTAGACTTAAAAAAATGTTGTCTGGCCTACTCCTACACCGTTTAAGATCTATTAATGCCAAACTTGGTAGAAATAATCACCAGCACATGATATTGTGTGCTCCCAAAAAGGAGGTAACTCTGTACCTATTTCCTTCAGTTATGCCCCTTTTTAGACTTAAAAACATTCCAAAATTCACATTTCCTTCAATATCTCTAAAAAAGTTATATTTGTGTTTAGTTTCATAAGACAACATCACATACCAAGTTCCATAAATGTGACTGTTATTTTGACACAATTATTCCCCTTTTTTAGACTTATAAAATTTCCCTTTCCTAAACTATGCCCCTTTCATGAGTATGAACTTCCTTTTAATAGTGATAGTTCTAGTTCGTGAATGCATTGAGTACCATTCATAAACTTCCTGACGGGCGTATTTTGTGGCTTTGGTACTCTTGTTTTCAAAACCATTACAGATATTGCTTTGAAACTTACAACACTTATTCACCATCTTTACATCCATCAACAGACAAGAGTACATAAGAGTCCATGTTTTTGTAAGAATTATGGTCCTTTTTCCACTTAGAATTTTAGTTAAGTTTTTCATACCACCCCACTTTTTTGCAAAACCATTAGAGATATGCTTATACACTTACAATACTTATTTACCATCATTACCTCCATCGACAGACAAGAGTACATAACTCTGTCAAGGTTCTTTGTAAGAATTATGGCCCTTTTTAGCTCAACTTTTGAAAAAAAACGAGATCTATTGTCATGACCCTGGCGTCGTCGTCGTCCGGTTAAGGTTTTTTGTTTAGCTCATTTTTTTAAAAGAAAATTCTCCCTATCAGTCGAACGTCTGTGCCGTACGCGGTGCTCTTGTTTTACTTAGAATTTTGGTTAAGTTTTTTGTACCAATTCCTTCTTTTGTCAAAACCATTACAGGTATTGCTTTGAAACTATCATTACCTCCATCAACAGACAAGAGAACATAATTCTGTCAAGGTTTTTGTAAGAATTATGGCCCTTTTTCGACTTAGAATTTTGGTTTAAGTTTTTCGTACCACCCCAATTGTTTTCAAAACCATTAGAGATATAGCTTACACACTTACAATACTTATTTATCATCATTACCTCCATCCACAGACAAGAGTACATAACTCTGTCAAGGTTTTTTTCAAAGAATTATTGCCCTCTTTCGATTTAGAGTTTTGGTCGAGTTATTCATACCAAATCAATTTTTAAAAACAATTACCGGTAGAGATATAGCTTAAACACTTACAATATCTTTTTACCATCAATTCCTTCACCAACAGCCAAGAGTGCATAATTCAGTGAAGGTTTTTGTAAGAATTAGGACCCTTTAACCTTTTATGGGCAAGCACGAAAAAGTTGAGCATGCTGTCCTCTGACAGCTCTTACATGTTATATTTTCATACATCTACAGCAGACATCTTTTGAAATCATTGTCGCAAAAGGTTAAATTGCTCCTTATGCAGATGATTTTTCTGACCATAGCAGTTGACAAAAAAAATCAAAATGTTGATGAAAACTTAAATAATCCTAACTTTCTCCCTTAATATTTTCTTTTTGGCAAATATAATTATATCTTAAAATGTGCAAATTTACAATTTCATGCATAGACATTTAAAAGTTGACATCTCTGCTATTGAAGATTTTTGAATAGATTGTGGAAAATTTCTTCTAATTAATTTAGCATTAATGTTTACAATTCAATAATTAAACTTTAATTTGTTGAAATTTTCCATGTTTTGCAAGATATTTTCAAGGCCATCTGCAGCAGATTTGATGCATGTGGAAAAGGTTTAACCCTTTCCCTCATATAGACGCTTTCTGACGCCTCTGCAGCTGATGGCTTTATAAAAACATAGTGACAAAAGAAGAAATTGCTCAAAACAAGCAATTTCTCCTTTTGCCACAATGTTTTCCTCTCTTAGTCAATTATAGAGATTTTCTATTTTTTGACAAAATATGTTCAAAGTCGTCTGCTGCAGAATTGTCGTATGTGGGAAAGGGTTAAACAATAACAAAATTTTACACAGGGAAATCGGTATGAGCTAACCAAAGACGAGTTATCGAAAGCCGTCGAGGAGATCATGAATGCCAACGGAGACGGGACCGGGATGTTCCAGGTGAACTACGATAAGCTCAGTAGCTCCGCAAAAGCCAAACGAGACGCGAAGCGACTGCATGATGCTGGTGAAGAGAAATGGGGAACAGATGAGGAAGAGTTCAACCTGATTTTCTCTACCAGGAATTTCTACCAGCTGAGAGAAGTGTACAGAGAGTATGTGAAGGTACCTAGTATTTGTTTTAATAATTTAGCGGTGCTCCAGGAAAACCCACCTTAATGCGTGTGTGACCAGTGAAGAATCTAGGTCATGCTGTGCGGTCTGATCTGAATCTCCACTGTTTGCTAATGTGTCAAAGAAGCATTCAAGAAGCCTCTAATAAACATTTGACATGTATATCAGAAAGCATGGATATGCAAATTGTGAAAATATTCTGAGGTTTGTTTTTTGTAAAGCAGTGCTTAATCTGTTAATTGGAATTCTCTCACAAGTGAAGTGGTGGAAGAAGAATGTCGCTTGTCACAGTGACTTTTGTCAAATGTCGGAAAGAAAGTTGGCCGAGCTTGGATTCGAACTCACAATCCCTGGATTAACAGTCTGCATCACTACCAACTGAGCTACTGGGGCTCAAATAAATGAAAGCTTAGTAATTCAATGGAGTTGAAAATATTGTGACGAAGGGAGAAATTGCTCAAGATGAGCATTTTCTCCTTAATCTTTTCCATGAATGTGAGTTTGTTAAATAACAAAATTGAAACCATTGTGGCAAAAAGAGCAATTACTCATTATGAGCAATTTATCTTATTGCCATCTTTTTTTTCAAAAGTCGTCTGTTGCAGATGCATCAGAAAGCGTCTGTATGTTGGAAAGGGTTTTAGCCAGAAAAAAAAAATCAAAATGGGTTTGTAATTATTGCCTGTTTGTTTGAATGTTGATTTAACTCTTTCCCTTATATAGACAGTTTCTGATACAAAACGAGCAATTTCTCCATTTGTCACCATGTTTTCAACTCTATTCAATTATTGTACCTTCATTTAAAGGGAGTTTTTTAAATAAATTCTGGTATGTTTTCAAAGTTGTCTGCTGCAGAGTTGTCGTATGTGGGAAAGTATTAAGCCACTTTCAATAGTATTTCTGTAATATCATGGTGTCTCCTTGGTAAATTACCAGCACTGCTGGTAAGTTTATCCTGACACCAGCGCATCAGTAGTTATGCTTTCCCCGCAATCTGCAGCGCCATGGTGTGAAGCCACTTCTTTCTTATTTAAAGAAATTTGGTCTGAGGCAATCAGGATTAAACCTGGGTCCCCTGTCAAAGATGGGTCTCTGTCTCTCCTCTAAACACTACAACACCAAAGCAGTTTAATCCTTTGGCATTCTTACACATCTGCAGCAAATGACTTTCGAAAACATTGTGGCACAAGGAGAATTAGTGAAAAAAATTCTCTTTTGGCCACAATGTTTTCAACTCTTTTAAAACGACTTTGATTGTATTTTGTCAAAACATAGAAAATCTCCATAATTGAATGGATGACCTATGACAAAAAGTGGAAAACATTGTGGCAAAAGGAGAAAGTGCACGTTTTGTGCAATTTCTTCTTTTGTCACATTGTTTTCAAAAAGCTGTCTGCTGCAGAGGCATCAGCTGGCGTCTATATGAGGGAAAGGGTTAAACCATTATTTATGGAGATTTTTCATGCGTTTGCCAATATGTTTTCGAAGTTGTTTGCTGCAGATCTGTTGTAAGTGGGAAAGGATTAATTATTGTTTGTTTGCTTTTCAGATCACCCAGCAGGACATCAGGAATGCTGTGGATAGTGAGACGTCCGGTAATTATAAGCGTGGGCTGACAGCCATTGTTGACAGTGTCATGAATAGGCCTAAATTCCTCGCCAAGAAGCTCATGAAAAGTATGAAAGGGCTTGGGACAGATGAGGGCACACTGATCCGTATTGTGGCTTCCAGATCAGAGGTATGCTTTCCAACATGTTGACAGTGGTGCAAGTGGAAGACCGTCGGCCTCCCAAAGGTCCTGTGTTCGAGTCCCATGATGAGCACAAACGGTGCGAGTACCGGTTAAGTCTCCGGGAAGCAGACATCGAGCGTGATTAATATAAGCTGAAAGCTTGTTTCGCAATTGATGAAAATATAAATAAGTTTAAACTAAATTAAATTAAACTAACATGTTGACTCATTTGAACCTTTCTCCCCACATACAACAAATTTCAGCAGATTCTTTGAAAACAAGCAAAAATATATGTGAAAGTGAAAATGTAATTTTTCAATAAAGTCGGAATCATTGCATTTCGAGGCTTTTGCAGCCAATGCATTTTTAAAACATGAGCGATTTCTCCTTCTGCTAAAATGTTTTCAATAAAAAAAAACTTTATAGAGATTTTCCATTATTTTACATTGATCTTTTCAAAATCTGCTGCTGATTATTTGTATGTCGGAAATGGTTAACCCTTTACCTCATATATGCGCTTTCTGATGCCTCTGCAGCAGACGGCTTTTTGAAAACATAGTGTCAAAAGAAGAAATTGCTCAGAACGAGCAATTTCTCCTTTTGCCACAATGTTTTCCACTTTTAGTGATAGGTTATCCATTTAGTTAAAGAGAATTTCCATTTGTTGACAAAATATGTTCGAAGTCGTCTGCTGCTGAGTATGTTGGAAATGAAAGTGACCAATACTTGGAATGTAACTGTGAAAGATTATATTATCTGAGTTTATAAAATTCACTCTTAGTTTTAACCCTTCTCCCACATAAAACAAAGCTGTAGCAGACGACTTTGAAAACATAGTGACAAAAACCTGAAAAATCACCATAAAAGATAGCTTAATTGTTAAATTAAGTTGAAAACATTGTGGCCAAAGGAGAAATTACTCATCATGTGTTATCCCTTTCCCTCATATAGACGCTTTCTAACGCCTCTGCAGTAGACGGCGTTTTGAAAACATAGTGACAAAAGAAGATATTGCACAAAACGTGCAATTTCGCCTTTTGCCACAATGTTTTCCACTTTTTGTCATAGGTTATCCATTCAATTATGGAGATTTTCTATGTTTTGACGAAATATGTTCAAAGTCGTCTGCTGCAGTTTTGCCGTATGAGGGAAAGGGTTATTGCATCAAAATGCTTCTGCAGGTGGACAAGGGTTAATACAGAGTAGGAAATATTGTGGGAAAACGAGAAATTACTCATTTGATCAAATTCTCTTTACCAACGATGTTATCAAAGTGTTCTTTACTGCAGAGAGATCGAATGACATCTGTATCAGATAAATCAATAACTCTGTGCAAGATGTGCAAGCCAGTAGTGCAGTGGTTAAAAGTTGGCCTCTCATTCCAAAGGTCCTGGGGTTTGAATCCTCATGATGAGTGGGTTCTTGCCTTTGAGATTTGTCCACTCATATGATGTGAGTACTGTTTATGTCACGGTGATCAGACATCAAGCGTGATTAATATAAAATGAAAGATTGTTTCACAGTTGATGTAAAATAAATAAGTTTACACTAAACTCAACTAATCTACTTTTTTGCTTATAGATTGATATGGTGCAGATCAAAGCAGAATTCTTTGAGATGACCAGGAAAACTCTTTGGCGGTACATCGATGAAGACACCAGCTTCAACTTCAAAAAGATCCTCCAGGCCCTTGTAGGAAGAGATTAAAATGGGCACAGAAATATTCCCTGTAGCCCCTGTTGAATTTTGTGGATTGTAACACTAAAAGCTTTGTAGTAGTCCAGCAGATTAATAGCAAATATGATAAAAAATGTGCAATTTTTGGTAAGAGCATGAAGTCTGGTCCAGATATTCTGTTTGACTAGATAACGAATTGAAGATATGGAAGCAAGCAGAATTTGGCCAACTTCCAGTTCTATTCCAATATGGTCTCCATCCACCTAATTACCAATCACCAGCAGTTTACATATTGATTGTGTTTAATTATTTGATTTGAAAACAGTTTTAGACACATGTTGTATCTACAAACTACATTATGAATGTCTTCAGGTACAAAATGAAAGACTTCCACTGTCAATAATTTTGTTTCCAGTTCCTGTTACCAACAAATGAACACTTATTCGACTTTTGAAAACATTGTGGCTAAAGGAGAATTTGCTCATGATGAGCAATTTCTCCTTTAGCCACATTTTTCTACTCTTTCTTTCACAAAGAGAAGAAGTCACTGCAGCAGTCGACTGTGATAACAGCTGTTAAATCTCTAAAAATGTAAATGGATTTGAAAATTTATCATGAGTGAGCAATTTAATCTTTTGCCCCAATTTTTTAAAGATTTGTCTGATTCAGATGTGTCAAAAATCGTCCAGGGTTGATATATATTATAATATCACTCATATTATTTATTAATTGTTATGTAAATTTAACATTCTATATTTAAAATAAAAAAAGAACAACATAAATTTACTATGCTCCTCGATTTTTTTTGGAGAGAAGCATATAGTCACCGCTTCGTCCATACGTTTGTTTGTCCTTTTGTCTGTCCGCCCGTCTGTCCCACTTTTGTCCGGGCTATTTCTTAGCAAGTACTGACTTGAATTCAATGAAACTTTATGATAAGCTTCACTAACAAGAGAAGATGTGCATATTATCACTTTGTTCTGGTTCAATGATTTTTAACAGAGTTATTTCCCTTTTAATTTCTATATATATAATAAGACATGGGAGTATTGGTTTCCACGCTATTTCTCAACAACCGCTGACTTTCATTCAATGACATTTAATGGAAAGCTTCACTCACGATAGGAGATGTGCATATTATCACCAGTCAAATGAATTTTACGGAGTAATAAAGTATGATAAAAGGACCATTCTTGTCATGGCTATTTCTCGGCAACATCTGGTCGGAATTCAACTTATTTGGAAGCTTCACTAACAAGAGGAAATGTGTATATTATCACCATGTTCTGGCTGAATGATTTTTCACAGAATTATTGCCCTTTCAACCTCAATATAGTATGACATATGACCATTCGTGACCAGGCTACGATTCAGCAATTACCTGTTGCTACACTAAGTATAGTATGTTATAGCACTAATCCTGTGTCTTCGCTATATTTCGGGGAGTATCCATCGGTTCCACCAATATCTTGTTTCTACATGATATAAACTTTCTCAATTTTTTTATTTTATTTTTTTAACCCTTTCCCTCATACAACAATTCTGCAGCAGACGACTCTGAACATACTTTGTCAAAAAAAAAAAGTCTCTAACTGAATGGATAACCTATGACTAAAAGCGGAAAACATGGTGGCAAAAGGAAAAATTGCTCGTTTTGAGCAATTTCTTCTTTTGTCACTATGTTTTCAAAAAGCCGTCTGCTGCAGAGGCGTCTATATGAGGGAAAGGGTTAATACCACAAATTATTGTTGATTTATACTGCTGTTAACTATATTAGCTGTTTTTCAGTCAACTTGTCTGTAAAATAATCATGATCTTATCTACATAAAATTGTTTTCCTAACTCAAATATGTCATTTTATTTGTTCGTCAATTTGATATAATTGAACCGTCCAGCAAAAAAATCAACACTGGAACCTGCGTAAAGTATCGTCCCGGATCAGCCTAAGCATGCCGCGAAGGCTAACCCGGATAGACGATTTTCGACTCCTGTGTTTTTTTTTCTGTTTCAGGAATCAATACTCCGTACCTCTATCCCCTGAGATGGAATGGGCGGCCCAGATCAGCTTGAACGGACTGTGCAGGCTGATCTGGGACGATACATTACGCAGAGTCCACTACTGGGACTTTAATTATACCCTCCGGATACAATCAGATGTTTTTAATTTGATTCTGAAATAGTATATGTCATATACTGTATGAGTATATAAGTAAATGCACATGTGTGTCCGTTCATGGAAGATGGTACAAGTTGCCATTTCTGATTAGTGTAAGTTCAGTTCAGATCAGATTGCTCAGACTTATAACATCAGAACCAAAACAAGTTGACAGACGACTATTCTAACAAGCTTATGTATATAATATGTGAACAGTGTAGATCCTGATCGGATTAATCTTAATCAATACTATTCATATAACCAACTTGTACATCACCCGATGAAGGGGCACATTTAACCATTTCCAACATTCAGTTTAATCTTCAGCAAAGAATATTTAAAACATAAAGGCATAACTACAAAAAAATTATCTAACAGAGTTGAAAGCATTGTGCAAAATGGAGCAGTTATTCAATAACCCATTCCCACATACAACAATGATGCAGCAGACGACTTTGAAAACATATTGACAAAAACCTATAAAATCTCCATAAAAGATGGCTTAATTGTTATATAAAGTTAAAAAACAGTGTGGCCATAGGAGAAATTGCTTATCATGAGCAATTTCACCTTTGGCCACAATGTTTTCAAAAGTCGTCTGCTGCTATTGCGTGAAAATGCGTCTGCATGTGGAAAAGGGTTAAAAGGACAATGTGCATTTACCATCAAAAACGGCCCATCTTCAGAATAAGATGAAATTTGCACATTATATTTCCTCATATGTCCCCTTTCAATATTGCCATAAATTAAATCAATATCACGCTTATTGTTGTCATGGCAACATGATTTTTCCTCAAAAACTAGGAAATTAAGAAAAATACATGAGATTCTTCCTGGCAACATTTTTTTTATTTTAACAACAATAAATACAACCTTTATACACTACTGAAGATTTCATTTATAAATGTATGAAAGAAAAAAACAATAAACACATGTTACTATGGAAACATGTCCTTGTTTTAATGCAATGCGTCAAAAGGTATCAGCAGGTTGGGAAAGTGTTCCAGGCAAATTTTCTTAATGGCTTTTAATGTTGTATCTCCAAATGATAACGCCAAATTTAACCCTTTCACACATGTATACGACAATACTTCAGCAGACATATTCGAAAACTTCTATGCAGAAATATGAAAACTTTCTATAAATCAAAGTTTATATATAAATATTTTAAAACTCTTTCAGCGCCAAAGGCAATATTGAGGTTTTTGCAAACAATACTGATTCAGGCGAGTCAGCTCGTAACGAGCTGTCTCACCTGAAATCAGCATTGTTTGCCTTTTTTTTTTTTATCAAAATAGTCCAAACGTTTATTAACATGAGAAATGAAGCACCCGATTTTGAAAGCATGGAAGGGTCTACTTGAAACATTTCGGCGCTGAAAGAGTTAAATAGAATTGAAAAGATTGTGACAAAAGGAGAAATTGCTCATTTGTTCAAAAGGCGTCTGTCGCAGAGGCGTCAAAATGCGTCTGTATGAGGGCAAGGGTTAACAGAGTATTTGAGCGTAGCCATGCTAAAAATAACTTTCGGTAATTTTCGACCAACAAAAGTCGAGGTGAACCTGATCCTCATTGTAAAGTTGTACTTTGTCCCTCATACAACAATTCAGCAGCAGACGACTTTAGCTTACATTTGCGAACACTGTAGACCAAAATTAGCTTTCATATTGTTGCATTCTAATCTTGGTCTACACTGTTCGGTACTCATGTATCTTGGAATGTGTGGATATATTTTAAGGGGGCGGGGGGGGGGGGGGGGGGGGGGGGAGTTCTTTAACACTTTCCCACATACAAGCAATCTGCAGCAGAAGACTTTGCAAACAAACATACATTAATATGGAAAATATCTAGAAATGAAAGTTAAATAGAGTTGAAAACATTGTGACAAAAAAAGAAATTTCTCATTATGAGCAAATTCTTCTTTTGTCACAATGTCTTCAGAAAGCATCTGTATGTGAGAAAGGGTTCTGACCCAAATGTTGGTTTTTCTTTGGCCGGACTTCATTTGGACTAAGTTGATTAATAAATTGTTAGACAAATACAAAGGACTGCGTCGAATAGTGATAATTATCTTTTTATTTTTTTCAAATAACATATATAGATAAGATCGAGCCTTGAAGTTGAAACAGTAAAACAGTTGTGCCTTCTTGTGGTATGTCTGAAAATATAAGGAATAAACAATAAGATGAAAATGGGTTCTTTTTGAAATTGCACATTTTTGTCAAACCAATGCGGCAAAAGCACTCGTACTATTCCACCCACACAATTTGTCCGATGACATTAAGTACTGCTCTACGTGATCGGTCACTTCAAGCACAATTTCTTTGAAATTAATGTCGATACTCCAATGTCATTTGGTAGGTATGGTGAACAAATACCTGTTAAATGATAATTTGAGCCGTTCCACGAGAAAACCAACATTGTGGTCTCTGAGTAATGTATCGACCCAGATCAGCCTGCGCAGTCCACGCTAGCTAATCCGGGACGACACATTCCGTCTCAAGGGGATATATTATAGCGTAATGATTCCTGAAACAGAAAAATTCATAGGGGGCGAAAAGTGTGTGCCAGGGTCAGCCTTCGCGGCATGCTTAGGCTGATCTGGTTCGATACTTTACGTAGAGTCCACAATGTTGGTTTCCTCGCGGAACGGCTCATTTGTTTTCTCTCGGATTATACAAAGTGGAGTTGTTTCCATTATATTTAAAAGAAATGATGATTTCTGCTTATCTTTCATGCAATATACTTAGATATTTCAATGGCTTTTGTGTGGACCGGGAGTATAGCAATGTCAGATTAAGACCAAGTTCGTAGTTGGTTTTACTGCCATTTTACTTTAAAATGTCCATGGATTTATAGATTTCGAAATGTTTGATGATAAAACAGAATGTTCTTCCGACACATTTTTAATTTTAGAACAAGATGCACCTATGACACCATGTTTAGTATTTAAAGTTGGGCGGTTTAGGCTTTTGCTGTTACTTCTGTTTAGAGTTGATAAACGAAACGTAACATAATAATGTTCATCTTTAAGCATAAATAGCAATAGCAGGATGTATTCAACTTACCTTTGCTACTGCGCAGTTGTCTTTCACCAGAAGGGCATCCATCGGCAGCATCTGACTAGACACATTTTTTTCGAGGAACACCTTTTACATTTTCCGGAATACTGTTCACCCATCCAACATCTCTGTCGGCATTTACAATGCCATCGGCCGCCTGTAAATCCATATCCTCTACTGGTACGCATCCCATATGTAGATCTGCCTTGTGCACCCCTCCCATATCCAAATCCGCCATGACCGCCCCTTGCGTATCCGAATCCGCCCCGGGTACCAATACCATATCCAAATCCACCTCGGGACCCACTCCCATATCCGGATCCACCTTGGGCACCCCTCCCATAACCACCCATACCTGTAAATCCCGAACTCCCGAAACCTGCACTACCCCCGCTGCCGTGCCCATGGCCAGAGTGACCAAATCCTCGCGTTGCTCCACTGAAACGTCCGCCTATCATATAACTGTCTTCATCGTTCCTGTCCATATATGACGTTGACATCATGCCGCCTGTGGCACCCATACTGGCTCCCCCGTAGGGCATACCCATACCACCTCCATGACCATGAGCAGCACCCGAGCCAAAAGAACCACGACTAATAGCCCCGCCGAATTCACTTCCACCAGCTCCATGGCGAGACCTGCCCATCATTCCACCGCCATACCCAGACATACCACCGCCATACCCAGACATTCCACCGCCATACCCAGACATTCCACCGCCATACCCAGACATTCCACCCCGCATACCCCCACCATAAAATCCACTCTTGCTATAATCTAGAGTAAATATAAACAATCTCACTCAGGATATGTATCTATATATGAAGATATATCATTGTTACAATGCACATATGATGCTTGAAAAAGTTGTAACAAAAGGAGAAATAATTAGAAATTTTTCCTTTTGGAACAATGTTTTCAACTTTATTCAATACTTATACTGGCGTTTAAAGACATTTCCCATATTTTATTCCAGATGTTCCAAAGTCGTCTGCTGCAGGATTGTTATATTTAGGAAATGGTTAAACAACTCGGTATTTACAATAATGTCAAGAAGATACAGAGCCACATCATCGCAAGCCTTTGACATGTCGGCCATTAGCCACGCCATATGCTTGTTTTCGGAAAATAGAGACCAGCCTTCGTTTGTCATATCAGATTAACCGTTTACTGAATATAACATGTTAGAAATGTCTGTTTTGAAAGCATCCGAGAAAGTATGGCAACAATTGGACAATAGGAAGTTTATGTTATAGGAATTTAAGGCATCAACTGCCATTTGTATCTGCATAACTATTTTAAACGATTCCTGCGTATGGTAACGAATGTGGAGTGGATAAATACAACCTCTAAAACTGTCCCAAGTATTCAGTATGGTCTATACAGTTGTATTGCAATTTAAACTCCTCCAATGTATGTTTTCAAGTGGTATTGATAAAGTGTCCTCTTCTCTAGTTACTTTTTTTGTTACGTACATTTGAAGCACTCTCTACTGTATCAGTTATATTCATTACCCAATTCATTAAAACCAGACATAATTATCGCTACAGTAGCAAACGCTCGTATTGATCTGATGACTACCTACTACAGGTCGTCGCAGATTGACCTTTGCGTCATCCAGTCTATTTTGTCGTCTACAAATCAACAGGGAAGATAACCCATAACAATCTACTAGTTTAGGTTACTGTACAATACATAACAAAACATTCTTCTTTGTTTCCATGTAAATCGACCAGTTTCAGTCCTCAATTGTCACACTTTCTAAGTTTCTGATGTAGAACACCATATACCATTGAAAAGAGTTACATCTAAGCTTTAAAACAATCCAAAGAAAATGGGGGATCATGCATTATGCAAAAAAGAACTCACCAGGCGAAATAGGTAACCTTCATTTTGGACCAAATCGGGCCCGGACAAAACCGGTGTAAAGCGTTATCTACTTTTACTTTCAAACAAGGTCAAAATATTACAAGTGATCAAATGAATTATTTCTAGTACATCTTATACACATTTACAATGCTTTTAAACTCAATGTCATATATTCAATGCATTCTGTTGATGGTATACACTCATTGCTATGCAAACACATCCTTTTTAGGAACTACTGTGGAGTGAATATGCATCACCTTTAACTAGCAAATGTTAACCCTTTCCCTCATACAACAAATATGCAGATGACTTTGATAACAATTAACTTAAAACTACATAGTATAATTACTGAATAGTTTAGTAAAGATGGTCGCAAAAGGAGAAATTGCATCTTTGGCCACAATGTTCTCATGAGACGTCACCTACAGAGGCGTCAGAGCGTATGTATGTTGAAAAAAGGTTAAACATAGTTACTTTACAAACGGGCTCAGCTCAGCATATACACGAGTTCGCAGTTTAAGCTATAACTGTTCATAGGATAACCAAAGTCAACTTACATGCCGCATGCCCCAGGACTACGTTCACCACCAACACGACCAGAATATGAAATGCACTCATGTTTGTTCCTATGGATCACAGTTAATGGTTGTAATGGTGTGTGTGAAGACCTTTTATATTAGCTAGGATGACTGGTTCATGCGATATTGTGGTTAAGCTGTGATATTGTGATGTTTCGCCTTTCTTTTCATTCATTAGGTTTTTTTTTATCACCGCATACATCTTGATCGATCTGTTAAAAAATTCGTTATGCATTTCTGATGTAAAATAAAAAACGCTGTTGCATAATATTGATGGCGATGATAATTACATTCAGGACGCGACAGGAGGGAACATGTCTTTGTTTGTTTACTGAAATCGTGTTTACGCCTCTTCCAAAAGTACTTCTGTCGTATCACGGTAAGTAAACCGTAATGCTGGTAAGTGTGTCCTAAAACAGAAGCGCGGGAGAGCACACGCCAACGCTCGTCCGTTCTTTTCTAAGTAGGAAAAGGGGCTTTACTGAATACTTATTAAAGCCAGAGTTATGTGACTTGGTATAGACATGCGTATTGTTCTAGGAATACTGAGTTAAGATGTAAGATTAACGTTTTGTGACAACGACGACGTCAAGCGTATCACAATAGCCCGATTTTCTTTCTTCGAAAAGAACAGATGAACTTACCAGCGTCATATCGCTATCAACGCAACCTGGAGAGCCAAGTAGGAAAGTCACTACAACCATTTCTACGGTATTAAGCACGAGCCGACCGGTAACGAACCCTGGTCTCCCATTCTCGAAGCGGACGGTTTTACCACCGCATCACCGGGTTATTACGAAAAGGGAGTGTGCGTCATACGCAAACATTGAACAGACCTCTAGATAATTAGAGTATTGCACAGCCTCAAATCATTATTTAACCTTCAAACCATATGTTGTGGGTACTCAAAAGAATCGTCTCAGTGAGACGATTCTTTTGAGTACCCACAACATAGGTTTTAGTGAAGTCATAAGGGAGATATGGATGGGAAAAGACCAGTTCACTCCTCCTTATCTAGTCCTCTGATTGAAGACTCAGTGGGAGTCTGTACATACATACAATTTCACCAATGCCCTTCACTGTTCGATTATAATTATGTAGTTGTTTTAAGCATTATTTCTGTATAAATGGCATAGGCGTTTGTTTCTGAAGGAATATATCTTCACTGTAGACACTGTCAGGCATCTGTATGTGTGTTGCAGTCCTCACCCTCGTACAGACCCCATTAGATGCGTGAAGTACGTCTTAACAGCAGAAGATATATTTAAAACATTCTCATGAACCTAGGACAATCACGAAGTTAGAGTGCACTACAACATATAGTATCATATCATATCATAAACTATGAAATTATTTGTGTTTTTTTAAAACTAAGACTTTATGATCATTATTTTCAGATATAGAGTGCTGATTGAAAAGGCTCTCCATGTGATCTTTTTTTATTTCTGTTTTCATTAACATTCAATTAAATTCGATGAATTTAGAATCGCTCTAACAAAAGCTCGTGTCTCTGTACATAAATCGAAGCACAAACCAAACAAAATAGCTAAAAATGAAAGAAAGTGTAATTTATTTAAAACTTATTAATGAACTTTTTATAAGATTTTCCATTGTTTCTACGAATGTTATATATCAAAATAAATATTATTGGAAACATCCAAGTATGAATAAATTTAGGTTTTGAAATAAAATAAAAAAATGTTTATGTAGCCTAACTCTGTTTCAGTTGCAGCATTCAGATGAAAGTCAATGTGGAAATTGCGAAATTGCCCACCATGAGCAGCTTCGCCACCTTCTGTAATGATTTCTGTTTGGTTTTTATGTTTATCAAGTTCTTCTCTCATTTATTTCTAGTAACTAAATATAACTAACAGTAACTAGACTATGTAAAATCGTTTGTTCAACAAACTAAACTGGGACAAAATATATAAGTTTTCTAGATTTTTTTCAAAACATTTTTCCCATGTTGTTGACCATTAGTCCGATATTTAACGTTGATAAACATGTTTATATATATGTGGTATGTTGTGCATATTTGCCCCTTTTCCTGAATATAATCTAGATCTATCTTCATTACGAGTAAATATACTATTATAAAATACACGTAGGGAGAAGTGTCTCATCGCCTTAATTGTCTCCCAAATTAGGAATCAAACCCGGAACGCCTAATTTCAACCCTATAAGTGTTTACATTGTCTAGACACTGAATAACAATCATATACGTGTAGCCAAATTGTGTCCAAATTGAACTTTAAACCTGCATCTTTGTGACATATCGAGGGCTTGGCGTGAAACGGTTGTAACTCAAATTGGTATTTTTTGACCAAGGTTAATTACCTCGCCATAAAGTCTTAATAAGCGTTAAATCATTTTACTTGGTAAACAAGGGAAATTTAGGTGCCATTGCTGGTTTTGAGCAATGGCACCTAAATTTGCATTGTTTACAAAGGGGTCAAAATTGCCCCTAAACCAGGGTTTTCAAAATAGGTTTTTAGTTACAACCGTTTCACACTAAGTCCTCGAAATGACGTTGTATATGCACATAAAACATATGTTAACCGCAAGCCACAATGATATTTTCTGGATTTAAAGTTCAAAAATACAAGGAAACTCGACACAATATGCCACGTAATGGGGCAATAGATCGTTTGCATTTCTATTAAATGTGGTTTATTTTTTAATTCAACATCAAAAACATGAACATTTAATTAAATTGGCTGAATAACATAAAGAAATCATATCAGCACTTAGCAATCGTCAGGTTTTTGTTTGTGTGTTATTTTGTTTTGGGGTTTTATTTGCAAATGTATATTCATTTACCACATGCAGACGCCTTTTGAAAAAAATGTGGGATAAGGAGAAATTGATAAAAATCAGCAATTTCTTCTTTTGCTACAATGTTAGAAATTCTATGCAACACTTCCATTTTCATTTATAGTGATTTTCCTTTGGTTTTTTTAATAAATATCTTCAAAATTGCCTAATGTAGATTTGATGTATTTGGGAAAAGGTAAAGATAGTTTGAACTCGTATGTGATTTAAATAAAGGACAATGTTGTGTCGATTTGTAAGTGTTCATGTTTTGCACGGCTTTATCGAATACGCCATTTTGTATCATATATAGACAAACATTATTATTTAGCTCTTCACATTTAAATATTCAGCAACAGTAATTGCGCTTTGCTATGCGAAAACTAGCCTTAACCCTTTCCCACATACAGCAAATCTGCTGCAGACGACTTTGAAAATGTCAACTAAAATAATATGGAAAATCTCTACAATTGTAGGTATACTAACTAACTAGCCTTAACCCATTCCCACATACAGCAAATCTGCTGCAGACGACTTTGAAAATGTCTACTAAAAATATGGAAAATCTCTTTAATTGTAGATATATTAATTGAAAAAAGTTTGAAACATTGTGGAAAAGGAGAAAATTCTCGTTTTGAGCAATTTATCCTTTTGTCATGATGTTTTCAAAAGTCGTCTACTGCTGATGCGTCAACATGCGTCGATGTGGAAAAGGGTTATTGTATTTGTAACCAATGTAGATAGAGATAAGTCTCCGTCTGATCCTGCTTTGCATTGTTCATTTTAAAATCAGTCAAAGAAGGCTTTAAGAAACTTCTGTAAACTTTCAGTATCCATTTGGATCCTTCAGCATGGATTAATTCTCACATGTCTAGATTGTCTATTGTTGTATTCATTATTTAAATGTGTTAGAGGTTCTAGCAGATCTTACAATGTAAAGTTTTCTTTTATCGCTTCCCCACATACAACACATCTGCAGCAGACGACTCTGAAAGCACCAAGGCAAACATATCGAAACTCTCTATAAGTGAAAGAACACTCACTGAGTAAAGTTGTGAACCGGTCCTACTAAATACTGCAAGGACTACAAGGACTACAAGGACTACAAGGACTACACAAGGACTACAAGGACTACAAGGACTACAAGGACTACAAGGACATGCAAGGACGGCTGTAGTATGACAATGACAAATTACCCTGTAGAGTGTAAGTACAGATCACCCTGTATGGTGTAGGTGGAGATCACCCTGTATGGTGTGGGTGCAGATCACCCTGTGCATGTCCTTGTAGTCCTTGTATTTTATTTTCTGCATCTACACTCTACAGGGTGGTCTGTACCTACACTCTACAGGGTGGTCTGTACCTACACTCTACAGGGTGATCTGCACCCACACCATACAGGGTGATCTCCACCTACACCATACAGGGTGATCTGTACCTACACTCTACAGGGTAATCTGTCCTTGTCATACTACAGCCGTCCTTGTAGTCCTTGTAGTCCTTGTAGTCCTTGTGTAGTCCTTGTAGTCCTTGTAGTCCTTGTAGTCCTTGTGTAGTCCTTGTAGTCCTTGTAGTCCTTGCAGTATTTAGTAGGACCCTTGTGAACATTGTTGCGTATGTATAAAATGCTCATTATGAGCAGCAATTTCTCCTTTTGTCACAATGTTTTCAAATGTTTTCAAATGTCAGCTGCTCCAGAAGCATCAGAAAACGCCTGTATGTTGGCAAGAATTATACTCGTTACAACTCAGCAAACAGAGACACGAAGTCTGTATTAAAATTAACCCTTTCCTACATATTAGCAGGGACGTAGATAAGAGGGATAGGTAACTAAACTGTATACTAAAATATCACCCGTGCCAACAGTTGTAGCAAGTAAAACTAAAAAAACTGTTCAAGATATGAAAATAAAAAATAAAGATTCTGGAAGTTTAAACATTCTTTTATTTTATAAGATAAAACTATTTTAATATACTACAGGTTTTGATATGTTATTTTTATGAAAAATTTCAGTCTATTCATTTTTGGAAAAAAATAATATAATTCAGAAATCGAAATATCTGTGTCTTTTAAACGAGTCATTGTTCAAAATACAAAGAAATTCCAGTTGTTCATTGTATCTCCAACTTTAGTTGAAATGATAAGCTTTTAGAATATGTATGTTTTGTGTATGTGCCAAATGTGACTTCAAAGTTTTATTTGCTACAAAATGTGAAAAGTTCGGACAATTTTATTTCTATGTGTGATATTTCAAACAGATAACAGGTGTACAGGTGAAGTTGCCTATCCATCTTATCTACGTCCCTGATATTAGCAGACAACTTCGGAAACATCTATGCACAATCTATATCAATGAAAGTACGTTAACTGAAAAGAGCCGAACAAACACTGTGTGACCAAGTTGAAATTGCGCACTATGAGCAAAACTTAGTTTTGTAAAAATATTTTCAATGGTGGTCAGCTGCAAAAGGTGAAGGCATTAATCCAAATGACCGCATGCTGGTTTTATACAATATAAAGGAAAACAAGTTGGTCTATCTAATAGTTAATATCAATACCTCGGTACAAGAAATGGACAATGCAAATACAATTATTGACTAATATATAGACAAAGGCACGTCATTTGAAGTTTCATTGGGTTAAACAAATAGCTTGAAACGTAAGAAAGTAACCCGTACGGGATTAAGACAAAGAAAGTGAAGATAAAGATTTGATCAGTTTCCGTCCGTTATATACGGGTCTGTTTCGAACTTTCTTTTTTTCTGATACAGATGAATGTTAAGGCCTGTATCAATCGACTTTGTGAAAATTTGGTGGTAAAGGTGAAAATGCTAAAAATGAATATGAGCAATGGAATTTGGACCAATTTTCTTTGAACGCGCCACAACAGCGTGGTTCCGCTTATCACCATATGAATAAAGAAAAGAAAAACTTTGGTTCCAATTTAAAAGAAATAACGAATTAACAACATGAACAACCAATCTATTGATTTGATCACGCCATATGAAAACGGATCTTTTCTCAGAGCGAGGATGTTGATCGGTCTGCGCCTTTGTATTCTCATCTGGATCTTCATTGTTCGTCATCTACTTGTTCACTAATCGCGGTTTGATTAATTGATCGGGCTTTAACGCCGTTTTCAAAAGATAAACAGTCTATCAATGCGGCCAGTTCACCGACCAAATGTATTTCCCCGCTTTCTCTCTTACAACTTATCCACACAATTATTTCCAAGCAAATTGCTGCTTTTCCACATGGACTGCAAGCCCGTTGTTGGCCCGTCGGTGGAAGACGAATGAAGTGTGTGATATTGACTCTTGTCAAACGTCGGAAGGAATATTGGCCGAGCTGGGGTTCGAGCGCACGTACACTGGATTGGCAGCCTGCGTCCAGGACTCGGCTTAAGTATCATGGAATACCCTGTATAATTATTTATGACTAAATACAGACTATGCAAGTACTCAATTTGAAGTCCGGGTAGGGAGGGGACTGTATACAGCTCCCTTTCCCCAATAGCAGTATATCTCTTATTTACCAGCCAACCACTATGATGTGAGTACTCAAAAGAGGACCAGAGGTTCAAATAAGGGTTCTAAAACTTGGGAAAACGTCCCTTATCTACAACTCAATGCAATGTGATCGTACTTGCTATTAATTCCAAAACCACCTAATACATTTTCGTGTGACAAGGCTTATATGAGCCCGTCCATGTGGAAATGTTCAAGTTGGAATTTCGGAACGGTGTAGGTTCAGATCAGCATGTACATCTGCTTATAGTTATCTAAGTCTTAACAAGCTGACTGGAGCTTCTAACAAACTTATGTATGTAATATTTTAACAGTGCGGCCGCACATGTGGTTCTGGAGCTATACTGTTTACAAAAGTCAACTGTTACCTTTTCCCATGGAATGGCTCTTATTATAAGGTAGTAACGAGCGAAATAAATGTTGTATTTTTTTCTGGTGGGACTAGAAGGTGTGTAGTTTTTGTCTTTTCCTAGAGTATAATTTATTGTTCTATTTTTTATCTATTTTTTTTTTTTTTTTTTAGATTAGTTAATTAATTAATCTATTTATTTATTTATTCTATATATATATTTTGTTTCTATTTTAATTTATATATTGATGTATTTATTTATTTATTTATTTACTCTCCTAATGATCTCAACTTTATTCAATTATTACACTTTCATATTTATCTAGAGTTTTGATAAGTTTGCAAAGATAGTTTCAAAGTCGTCTGCTGCAGATTTCTTGTACGGGGGTAAAGGGCTAAACTGAAAACCGTCTGTAAAGTCAAGGTATTATAGATATACATGTATATTATAATTAAGAATAGAAACTGGTCGTCATGAAAACATATTTATGTAATCTAGCGTCATGTTGCCTCAAAGCTTTTGAGATGAGAAATCTCTCTATTTGAAAAAAAAAAAAATCCTTATTAGACGGGCGTTAACAGTCCCACTTTCTTTTTTTGTTTCTTGATATAATTAATTTCATATTGAAATATATATATATATATGTAAGTATGTGTATGGGTATATGTAATTAGATATATACACAGTTGCTTGTTTATATATGTGTGTTTATACATATGCATATAAACTTGATTTTAAACTTATTTAATTACTATTTCTCAACTATTTCATTGTCTTAACCATTTCTGTATGTATATTTGTGAATACCATGACCTGTTTTTGCTTAAGTTGAAAATAAAATATCTGTTCTGTTCTGTTCAGTAATAAAAATATTGACAAGCACATTAGTACACAGACATAGGATCTTTTTATATACAAATGTATACACGTGATCCTCAACATTACAACAATACACTTCCGAAGACTAAAATTAATCTTAATTTAGACATCGGAAAATATTTCAATACGTCTCCGTTGACTGCGAATAAAAAGTCTTCACATGAGAAAGCGTTCGGAAACTTAGGATGATCACGAAGTTAGAATGCTCTACGTTACTACAAAGGGATATAAAAAAAAACTAACAATTTCTTATGCAACTCGTAAGAATGTACACATAAATAAGCACATGACAAATGTGTTCATGTTTATTACAACACCCGCCTAATCACAAGTCCCTTTAAAATAGCATTTTTTCTTTCGTATCTTTGGTACCCATTTTAACTAACTGGAAATTGTTTTTGATTTTATAATAACAAAAATAGATGGAACTGTTTCCAGACTATACCTGTCTTTTTAAGGTAAAATACACACTGATGAGCACCATGCTTCTACTACTACTTTTATCGGTCAGCATGGCTGTACAGGTGGATGCAGGTTTTTATGTTGAAGTAATAGAAGTATGTGATGAGCCATATGGTACGGCCCTGATGAACATCGATCTTACGAAACACAATGGTAGGATATAAACTTTACCGTTCAGCCATACCATTGGAACAATGGTCTGTTTAAGTTCATTTCTGAATAGTGTAGGTTCAGATCAGACTTTATATCTGCTCAGTGTTATGAGAATCTATTCAAGTTTACAGAAGCTTCAAACCACGAGAAAAACCAACATAATTAACTCTGGGTAAAGTATCGACCCGAATCAGCCTATGCATGTCGCACAGGTTAACCCGGACAGATCTTTTTTTACCTCCTGTGGATTTTCTGTTTCAGGAATCATTGCTCTTTATCTCTTTCACCTTGAGATTAAACGTGTCAGCCCGGATTAGCCTGCGCGGACTATGCAGGCTGATCTGGGTCGAAACATTACGCAGAGTCCATAATGTTGGTGTTCTCGTGGAACGGCTCATATATATCACTATGAAGTACACGTGTTTTCACAAAATGCGTTACATGCTTTGTTCACAATATTTATTATTATATTGTAATACAAGACAAATGGTATTTACACATACATATAAACTATATAACAATACTAGTATCATGTGTTGTTATGGTTTGAAACTAACGGAATGTTATGTTATATCTTCTGTGTAGCAAGGGAAATTAACATTGAACGGTATCTTATCATTGCTTTATCAAAACTTGCCATTAGAAGGCAACACTTATTTTAATGTGAATACATGCAAAGTCTCTGGGGGATATATTTGATGCACACACATTTATGAAGAGGACATACCAGAACAAAATGAAATTCACAGGCAACCATATTATTGCATAATACCAGAGAGTATCTAAGATTTCCTTCAATTCCGAAATGGCGCCATAAGCAGAAGTTCAACCTTGTAAATGTTAACAGATTTATCTTAAATCTACCTATATCAACTAATGACATGTATGATTTAGCAGTAAAATAAGGTTTAAAGCTACAATAATAAGAAATGTTGTCATTGATTCGAGACTAAAATTTAGCAATAGCCTTGTGAATTGTGAGCGTAGAGTGTGATATTTATTTTCCGAAAATATTAAAATGTCATTCATGTATATTGGTGCTAAACTGTGAACGGTCTTGTAAATCAGCAAGGTGGTGTGAAAGCGACACCAATCGTCAAAAGACAGCCAATGCAAGTCATGGAAAAGATCCGTTTTGGTAGACCCGCGAGATTTTGCAAGTATTATTCTTGCGGCCTTTCTCTGAATTGAAAATATATTATTTCTGTATGTATTGGCTCCATGTCCCCAGACTACACATCCATAATCAAACACTGGGAGTATATAGGAGTTATAATATAGTAATTTCATTTTCTCATTAAGCTAGTATATAATTTATTTTTTCAATAGCGCTATTTTAGTGTTTAATTTTCTGCATACTAATGACATATATGATTCAGCAGTAAAATAAGGTTTTTACAATGATAAGAAATGTTGTCATTGATTTGAGACTAGAATGGACTGCATTGGACAATCCGAATCCTTGGGTTATGAGAAATTGGTAATTTTTAGCAATTTATCCTTGTGCATAATCTTTTCAAAGTCGTCTGCAGCTAATGAGTCAAATGCCGTATGACGGTATCTATCACGTCTTGATAGTAATGTATGTATTAAATGTATTTAATTATTTTAGGTGGAGTATTGACTTGTTCTATGGCCTGCAGACAGAACTCCGGATGTACTTCAATAGTTGTGAATCCCGTCACAAATCAGTGCACTTTGAATAACGTGAGCAGGGACGATTGGCCATCGTGTGGAACCCCGGACGCTTTTTACGCTCTCGTGGTAAGTTCTGTTACATGTAACATTCTTCTGTTAACTGAACGGTTTATTGTAACTGGATTTTAGGGGTCTAGTTGCATCTGCTCCTGGGGTTGTGAGTTCGAACCCCAACATCTACCAATGGACTAACAGTCTATGTGGAAAAGGAGCCAGTTGCTTGGAAGGTATGTTGTGTGGAATACTGGTGTGAGAAGGCAAGGAAACACATGGATAGACGAAATGGCCGCCGTGATATGACTAAAAATTGTAAAAATGGCGTTAAATCTAAATCAATCTGGTTGCATCTGCTGCAAACAGAACCTTTGCATACGCATGCCATAGGCACAACAGAAACTTCACTGTCCGTTTACAAATCATAATACTCATTTTACATCAAGCCATAATGGCTTATGAGCAAAACAAGAATATAACATACAAACATTTATCAAATCTTCAAAATATTCAATGGCGGAAATCAGTGTGACTAAATAATTCTTAGATATATTATTGTCAAAAATATTATCCAACTAAAAATCACCTTCCACTTACGACAGGAGAGCGAATATACATAAACTTAACATTTAAATAATTATACTTTTTTACAAAATATGAATGATTCACCTGTATAAAACAAAACAGCAATGAACGTTAATTTATTTACTGTTTTTTAAGAATTATGCTTTTTCTTAATTCAAAAGCTTTAAATATAAACATTGCTAGGTTTTGTATATCTCTTTTCCTTTCAGACTTAAACAACTGTACAGTTTTTAACATACTACAATGTTTTGTGAAGCTTAATATATTGTTTACGGAAATCATTATATAAATAACATTCAAACACAAAATGGAATTCGTCTTCTAGTGTATGGCACACATGACATTTTCTATTTTCTCTACTTATTTTATTTGGTTTTGCCCGACGACCTGTTTCGATTTCAAGACGGTGTGACCGTAAAAAGTTGCTCTGCTTGAAAGATTAAGCCGTTCATTCCAGTTTTGTACGAAAACATCTTCAAGGCGTTGCCTTAAAATATTTAGAAAATCTTTATCATTACCAGCGCTTTGCTGATACCAGACTTCATTGAAACCTTAATGAAATAAATCATTTCGAACTAGCGATGCCCAATTTGTTTTATTTGGCAATAGTTCTATATCATTTAACATCAGTTTATATACAATATTATTATATTTACGTTCACTTATATTTAGCAACTTTAACCAATATTTTATTATAATAAAACTTCTACGTGTTCTATAACTTATTCTACCAAGTTCACCGTAAATAAAATCATTTTGTCATGTATTTTTGACACAAAGTAAAGATTTAGCAAATTGTAAATGTACTCTCTCTATATTTATTGCTTGAGAAAAACCCAAACCTCACTACCATAATTCAATATTGGTGTAATCAATTTATCAAATAATTAAAATTTATGTTCTATAGATAAGTTTTCAAACTTAAGCAAATAACGTTTTAGTTTATATATTGCTTTTTGGGATTGCCCTGATAATGTAAACTGTGCGTCATTGAATGAACCACCAGTTGTAAAGATATGTTAATTTATTTACTATATCTAGTGTATCACCGTTGTAATAAAATTTAAGATTTCTTTGAGGAATCCCTCATTTACGAAAAACCATTATTTTTGTTTACTTTAAGTTTCCATCGTTTACAATAAGTGTCTAAAATATCGAGAGATAGTTGCAATTCTTCAGCAGTTTTTGCAAATATAATAATGTCGTCAGCAAACAGAAGTATAAATAGTTTAAGCATACCAATGTCAATCCCTTCAGCTCCTTTAACGAAATATTCTTCTTCAAGATCGTTTAAATACATAGAAAATAAAAATTGTGATAAAGACTTTCCTTGCCTAACTCCTAAATAACATTCAAACCCTTCACTAACTTGATAAGTTTATACCATATAATATCTCTTACTACATAGTCAAAAGCTTTAGAAAAATCTACAAACCCACAGTATAATCTACTTCCTGTATTAAGCATATATAGTTAATTAATCCATGTAGAACAAATATATTATCCGTAGTACTCATATTAGCTCTAAATCCGGCTTGTGCCTCAATATAAATGTAATATTCCTCCGCCCAATTAGTTAATCTTGTGTTCAATATACGGATAAACAGTTTCCCAAGTGTACTTAATAAAGTAATACCCCTAAAATTATTTACATCAGAAAGTTTTCCTTTTTTATGAATATGAAGTATATACCCATCACTCCGTTTATCTGGGAAAAAGCCAGTCTCCATAATTTTATTAAACAAGTGTTCTAAATAACCGACAATATTGTCTATCCCATGAATAAAAAACTCATTTAGTAACCTATCAGGGCCACCTGAACGCCCTTGACCTATTTTTTTTACATTTGACCTTATTTCTGATTATGTAATAGGAAAGTTTAACTCATCAAACATAATTTGAACTTCAGAATTGAAAAACCTTTCGTTAAAATAAATTATATATCATCATCTGCCTGAAAAAATGAATCTTCAGGATTATTTATTGCTTTAAAATAAACAGCAACATTATCAGTAGATATATTTTTTGGTTTAGTTTGAGTACATTTATCCTTTAATAATTTCCAATAATGTTTGACATTTTTGTATTTTGCTTTTGATAAATTATTTGTCCTAAGCGTACCCTGTCTGTAGTTAAAATTTCGTACCACCTTTTTGTACTCAGATCGTGCTTTAATCATATTCAATTTATTTTCGATATTTTTATATTTTCTAAAATTATTTAAACAAGAGTAAAATACTTTGCGTTCATCAGTACATTCCTTGTCATTTGTAAAGTTATTTCCCTTTGAGTGACTTTCTGTATTAATATTTTTAATATTTCCGCGTACAAATAACGGTTTACATACATTATAAAGGACGCTAAAGAAATTTCGATATCTTCACTACATGTTATATTTTTTACATTATTTATAATTTCACATAAATGTTCATTGAACTCGTTAGAAGACAATTTGTTTTTATACGTTTATTTTTTGGGAATTATCCCATCTATAAAAGTGATTATCTGAAGTGTAATAATCGTCAGAATTAATATTTTCCTGATTAAAACTTTCATTAAATATAAAATCTTCTTGCTTAGACATACATGCTAATTCAAATTCAATTAAGCAGTGATCAGACAATATATTTGGGTCGTGAACATAAATGGATGAAAAGTACGAAAATAATTCTGGGCTGACTATACAATAATCAATTAAACTGCTTCTATTCCGGTACCTCCCATATATGTACAATTACCTTGATCGCCACAAACACGACCATTTGCAATTCTTAAGCCAGATTGTTTTAAAAAATCCAACAACAAATGACCATTGCTGTTTGTTACATTATCTTTTGAAAGTCTGGGTAATTCTAAATCAGACGAGTAATCATCTGGGAAAAAGTTTTCTATATGGGAGATATTTTCGGCATTGACAAAGTCACATTTATTTCCAGTTCTAGCATTTAAATCGCCAATGTACATGAAATAACAGTTATTATTATTTAGTTACTTATATGAATCATGTTTTCTAAGACTATATCATATATATTTGAGTCACAAAAAACATGTCTACTAGAATTTTCTGGAACGATATAACAAACACATAGAAAAAGATATTTTTTGAAATTAAATAAACGTCCCCCTAATTTAATCCATACATGAGAATCATTATATTTTAAAACAAAAGTGTGATCATTCGAATACTCTTCCCTAACATAAATAATAACTCCACCTGATTTTCGCGTAGTACATTTTGTCATTTATGTTCTATTAAGTTCATTATATATAAATCCATCGACCGAAATATCCATTTCATTACTTCCCCATGATTCCGTAAGGCATATAACCATCGTTGTTTTTAAAATTAATTGAAGTTCAGGTGATTTAAATTTGTCATTTAGCTTTGATTTCAAACACTGAATATTCAAAAGTGCAAATCCCATTTGTTTACATTCTGCATTCCTGGGAAAAAACCCTCCTGTCGACTGTCCTACCTATAATCATTGCCGGTCGAGGCAGATGACGTATGCAGTAGATTATTGATAGACTCAAACTAATCATTTGACAAAAAGAACCTAGTTTATCCTCAATGTAAAATTAAATTTATACCAAACTGGAGAAACAAGAAGACCTCAAATCGGGAGACGAGATTCATATTAATGTATGTCTTTTTCATTATCTTTCATAAAAGTTATACAATGCATAAAATAAAAGCAAAATTCGGTTGCACAGCGAGAAATAGGTTTGGTATTGTCTACTCGGGTCGTGGTCTCGCGAGATATCAATTTGAGCAGGCTCCTATGCTTGAAGATCAATGATCTTAACTCAATATCTCTAATATAAGTATAGGTGCTACCTATTTCGGGTAAACATTTATTAACTTTTGTGATCGGTAAATCATCCTTCGTTATTTGCAGTTAACCCATTGCTTACAGCACTATACGTGCTTTGATTATAAGTTATGTATGAGTCTTTTCGTCCTAGGCAAATACATGTTAACTTAAAATCATAATCTGATTAAGCATATATTCAACTTTAAAATATGGCCAAGATTTCAAATCAATGAAATAATGATAACAGGTACAGAACATAATCGTATTGCCCTTCATAAAGTACTTCCAATGAAATAATTCCATAATTTACAAAGCAACTTTGTGACGAGTCAATCTATTCCTTCCTATCATTTCTATCGTTTTCCTTTTGGGTATTTATTCATCATTTGCGTAACGATAAAAAAAATGACGTCACCATTATAGAAACTTGGATTTAACATCCGGATAGTCAGTAAAACCTTATCAGTTTCATTCATTTGAACTCATTTTAAAAATAGACAACGAGTGTAATTACACGCAAACTCTCACATAGAGTAAGTGTTTTCATTATGTTATCGAGTACGTGTTTTCATTATGTTATCAAGTACGTATTATTATATTTTGTTAAGTGTTTTTTGTTTCGATATTTACTTTTCATCCAATCAAAACGTAGGCATATCGTGACTGCAACAACAAATCCTCTCTTGACACAATTTTTGGATACATGATATAGCAAAGTTCGTCAATTTGTTGACCCGTAAACATGAAAGAATACTTAGTTAAATGAGTTGGAAAACATTGTGGCAAAAGGTGAAATTGCTCATCTATAACAATTTCACCTATTGTCACAATTTTTTCAAAAGTCGTCTGCTGCAGACGCGTCAGAAAGCGTCTATATGTGAGCAAGGGTTACATAATCGGCTGGGAACTTTTGTACTGCATAAACCGCGTCAGTCACAGGATCCCTCAAAGGAATATGTCAACGTATGTTTACCTCTTATCCTTGATATCTGTAGGTCCCACCTTCCACTATACGACTACCGTGTTCTGTGGATGCGAATTGTGTAGATGGTCAGTCAGAATGTCGGGATGGTTTGTGTCGGTGTATAGCCGGGCTCGGCTTTGATCCCTCCTCGAGCACGTGTGTGGAAAGTAAGAAGTGCTTAAGAATATTAACCCTTTACCGCATACAATATATAATCTGCAGCAGACGAAAAAAAATGTCCGCAAACATATTCTTTCTTGAGAGGAAAGTATGGTTATTGAATCGCGTTGAAAACTTTGTGCCATATGAAGAAAAAAAATGCTCATTATGATCAATTTCACCATTTGTCACAATGTTTTCACAAGTCATCTGCTGCAGAGACGTCAGCAAACGTCTGGATGTGGGAATGGGTTAACATGATCGAAACCTGATCATCATCGATCTACCCACTCCTCAATTACCAAATTCAATATACATAATAGAAGTTCTTTAGACCCTTTCCGAACTGCAGACGTATTTTGACGCATCTGCCAAAGGAAACTTTATAACAATGACAAATTTCTCATTTTGCCACAATGTTTTTACAACTAGATCAAATTATTTCACTTTCAAAAAGAGACATGTTCGACATTTTCTAATATATGTCTTCAAAGATGTCTGCTGCAGATTTGTTATATGTGGCAAAGGGTTAGTGTAAACTTATTTTTCGTACATCGATTGCGAAACAAGCTGTCACCTTATATCAATCACGCTCGATGTCTGCTTCCTGGAGACTAAAACAGTGCTCACGCCGTTTATGTGGACAAATCTCTCGAAGTCAGAACCCGCTCATCACCGGTCAACAAAAAGGTTGCCTGCAAAATATTTCACTCGTATACGTTATGTGCACCGAGTCGTTGAATACATGAACGCGCTCCAACTATTTTACTCGTATACGTTATGTGTACCGAGTCGTTGAATATATGAAAGAGGTCCAACTATTTTACTCGTATACGTTATGTGCACCGAGATTGCGGTCCAACTATTTAACTCGTATACGTTATGTGTACCGAGTCGTTGAAGATATGAACGAGGTCCAACTATTTAACTCGTATACGTTATGTGCACCGAGATTGCGGTCCAACTATTTAACTCGTATACGTTATGTGCACCGAGATTGCGGTCCAACAATTTAACTCGTATACGTTATGTGCACCGAGTCGTTGAAGATATGAACGAGGTCCAACTATTTAACTCGTATACGTTATGTGCACCGATATTGCGGTCCAACTATTTAACTCGTATACGTTATGTGCACCGAGATTGCGGTCCAACAATTTAACTCGTATACGTTATGTGCACCGAGTCGTTGAAGATATGAACGAGGTCCAACTATTTAACTCGTATACGTTATGTGCACCGAGATTGCGGTCCAACTATTTAACTCGTATACGTTGTGTGCACCGAGATTGCGGTCCAACTATTTAACTCGTATACTTTATGTGCACCGAGATTGCGGTCCAACTATTTAACTCGTATACGTTATGTGCACCGAGTCGTTGAAGATATGAACGAGGTCCAACTATTCAACTCGTATACGTTATGTGCACCGAGTCGTTGAAGATATGAACGAGGTCCAACTATTTAACTCGTATACGTTATGTGCACCGAGATTGCGGTTCAACTTTTTAACTCGTATACGTTATGTGCACCGAGATTGCGGTCCAACAATTTCACTCGTATACGTTATGTGCAACGAGTCGTTGAATATACGATTGCAGTCCAACAATTTTACTCGTATACGTTATGTGCACAGAGTCGTTGAATATACGAATGAGGTCCAACTATTTTACTCGTATACGTTATGTGCACCGAGTTGTAGAATATACGATTGCAGTCCAACAATTTCACTCGTATACGTTATGTGCATCGAGTCGTTGAATATACGAACGCGGTCAAACTCAGGTTAGAGCGTCGACCTCGGAAGAGCAGTTCCACCATATAGACGCTTTCTGACTCCTCTGAAGCAAACGTCTTTTCAAAACGAGCAATTTCTCCTTTGGCCACAATGTTTTCAACTCTTTTTAATAATTAAACTCTGATTTATGGAGATTTCTTTTCATGTTTTTGTATATATATTTTCAAAGTCGTCTGCTGCAGGTTTGATGTATGTGGAAAATGGATAAACCTTGGTCGGGTTATTCAGAGTACCTAATATATGAGTCGCGTCTAAGGAAATTTGGATTTCTAATGCATCGCGTAAAGTGACGACTCTGGCGAGCCAGTAAATCCGCACACTCACCAGATCCCGCACTGTCCATTTACATGCAGCTTAGCCTAAGATGCATCTCTTGACTAAACAAAAGCGTTCCATGGAACACATGTTTCGCCTAAGAAAGTTGAATAATTAGTGTGAAAATGATGGGCAAAAAAGGGCTAACGGGGAATAGCTAAACATAAAAAGCGTATCTGGAACTTTGAAGTGATTTTGCCGAACAGAAATAATCGTCATGGCCGACCAGAAATTGAAAGAGGGTGGTAACTTGCAAAATAAGCATTAAATAGACAATGTTATTGTACTCCCCCATTCTCATGATCACAATATATAAGTGTTGCAACGAGGTTAATTTGCTGAATAGAAACAAAATCATGACAAATTAGTGCAAAGCTTTAGCCGACATGTATACAGACAGACGAGATACCTTAGTGAGTTCCTGTCTTAAGGTCAAACGAAACAAAACCAGGAGTAAATAAGACCCCCACATTAATTAAAGTGATGGATTCCTTTGTTCAGGTTTGCGGGGATAAGAATTAAAATAATTAAAACAACACTGTATGTAATATTTACAGTAAAAAGACTCGACAAATTCTGTCCGTAAACGTAAAAAATCGGTATTATTCTTTGACAAGTCAGTCATTTCCAGTAGAAGTATGGATTTCTTACAACTTCATACGGAATTCGGCCAGCTCACTAGAGATGATGTACCTTAACTAAAATTGAGAATGCCGCAAAACACTACTTAAATAAAAAGAAAATAAGTGCGAAATGCAACCATTGAACATTTTACAATATTCAAAGGCTTCATTGCCTCCCGCTTCGGAAAGCTTGTTCCCGTTTAAACTTTTCCAACAAACAAACATCACTGCAGGAGACGACTTTAAAAACACCTCTTAAAAATATTATTCCCTAAAAATGAAGTTATAACTATTGAATTGAGTTGAAAACATAACAAAAGGTTGCTATGTTTGAGGAATTTCAACTATTGCCACACTGTTTTCAAAAGTGTACTGCAGAAGATGCATCACGTCATCTGAATCTTCAACCTCTCATTTACAGATTGTCCAAATGGCTATGGCAACACGTTTCAAGCGCATTTTAATCACTTTATCATGGGGTTCGCTGACCAAACCATTACCGAAGTGACAGAAGAGCAATGCAAGCAGGCGTGTGTTGACGCTACTTCGTTCGTCTGTCGACACGCGGAGTATTATTTGGATGGAAGCATGTGTTTTATATCAGTAGATACCAAGGCAACTGCCGAGGCCGTAACGCCCTCATGTTACCTGTATAGTACAGCATATACTATCCATTTCAGAGATTGTGCCTAACTTTACCCGTTCTCATAGTATACAACAAATATTAAATAGATTTGAAAACATTGTGAAATGGGAGAAATTGCTAATCGTGAACAATTTCTCCATTTGCGACAGTGTTTTCAAAAGTGTAACCATGTAGTATAGCGTTAATATGTGAATATGTTAGTATGACATCTCATGGATGATCACTTGATAAACACTAAATTAGATTTTGAAAAGGGTTATCTCCTTGTCGATATTATTTAAAACTAGAATGTACAAACTTTATAAATTCAATAGGGCATATCTAAGTGCAACATGCTGTCTGACATTTTCCGGTAGTTGTTAATAAAGTTTTTATCAAATCAATCCAACAAGATACAAGATACAATATATTTATTTCGCAATTTAAGCCACCGGCCCATTATACAACATAAATGATAAGTATATACAATAGGGAGTGATGAAATACATTATAACAGTGACATATGAAGCTGAGAAAGAATTAAGATATTGAGAGAAATCATTTGTTTGAATGCGCTCAGAATGAATTTTGCAGTATTGTATACTTCAGACCGGATATTTGTATTTAATATTGCATAGCATTTGTCAAAAGTCCTGTTGTTTATCCAGAATACGTTAAAATAAATGTCTCTTAAATCGTCATATGTAGGACATTTGTAAAAGAAGTGAAACTCATCTTTAAAATTTACATATTTTTATCAAGACATAAAGGGCAAAAACGGTAACTTCTTGGAATCGATAGGTGTCTACCTCTCTCTATCATAAGGTCATGGTTAGATAAGGAAGTTAACGGACGAATGGACGACATTAGAGCATTATCCACTCTTCCTTTGGCGGAGGATAAAACACTTTAAACGTAATACTTTAAGCGACTATCTGTGTAGTTTGGTTAACATTAAGCAGGTGCCACTGAAGTTATCGAGCAGAAAATCAACTGCGTGATGATATAAAAGCAAGTGTGTACTTGCTAATGTCGGGGGGAATTTGATCAAGAATGAAAATAAACATACACTACAATGAATGGACATTTCAAAAGAGACAGAATACCAGTAAAGGACATTTGCAATAAAGCATTCTAAAAAAAGATTTGGAAAGCCAAAAGTAACAAATAGTTACACACAAAAAGGCTAGCTAGCCCGAGTCGCTGGCAGCCAGACATCTCAACCAAACAACATTGTTTGAGCAAATTGAAAGTGAAATCAAATTTGTGGATGTTAGATTTTAAAGTACCAGTCTAAATTAATTCAAATGCCAACCTATAGATATCCAAAAACAATATTATATTATGATAAATAAATGAAATGACCATAACAGACATACTTACTCTACAGAAGTAAGGAATTTATGGTTTAATCACGGTTTTGGGTACATCTGGATTAACAACGATATTGGAAATATGAATATGTTTACCAGGAAAGTGGAATATGAATATGTTTACCAGGAAAGTGGAATATGAATATGTATATCTCAGGATATTGGGATTATGAATATGTTTACGAGGAAAGTGGAATATGTATTTGTTTATCTCAGGATATTGGGAATATGAATATGTTTACCAGGAAAGTGGAATATGTATATGTTTACCAGGAAAGTGGAATATGTATATGTTTATCTCAGGATATTGGGAATATGAATATGTTTACCTCAGGATATTGGGAATATGAATATGTTTACCAGGAAAGTGGAAATATGAATGTTTATCTCAGAATCAAACTAAGGGTTACGGATTCTTAAAACCAGATTGTCATAATGCTCTAAGTAATTTTAGTAAAACACATTATTATGTACATTTTAAATCTCGTTTAAACGTGGTACATTATTCGACTATTGACATACCTATTTACCCTAGGAAAGCATTTACAAAATTTCGGTGCTGGGATCGTAAACTAAATATTGAAGTAGGCAAGACTTACTGTTTTCTCTTTTTTTTCTCTTTTGCAAACGATATGATGAATTCAGAAAAAGATATAACGGTAAAGATCAAAACGAACGTCTCGATCATTAGACTCATGTCAAGCTGCAGCATATCAAATGTATGAAGTGTCTGACGTTAGCATCTAGCATCAATATAGTATGATCTGTATATACACTGGTTGCTATAAATTGTATGTATTTTGTTACATAAAAACAACAGGGAAAGAAACCTTAAAATAATAATTGCATTTTGTTGGGGTAAACCTATGTACATGTTTATGTAATATTTATATTATAAAACGTTAGCCTAAATATTTGAATCTTGAAAAAAATATATGTATCTAGAAAAAATATATTTGTTATGATATATAAATGAAAGAATCATTATAAAATAAAATTGAAATCTTTATGTAAAAAATACGAACTCACAGTATATAGGTTAGGCGAGTTGCGTCCGAAGGTACGAGCTCGATATTGTTCCAACGAAAAAGACCGCGAACAATACCGATCTCTAACGACTTCATACGTAAATCGGCGAACACTTGAAGGCGCTTCTGCAGCAGACTGTTGACAATAATGTTGCAATAGATGTTTACAAAGTCGTTTGCTGCAGGTGTGTTGTATGTGGAATTTTACCCTTTAATACGCAGTGCGGCAAGGGTAACCATTCTAGGCACCTACCGATGTTATAGGCATGACACATTTGTCAGCGGTTCTGAACCGCTGAATTATAAAGGTAACAATCGTCTATTTGTTGTTCACTCTTAATTGTTAATTGTTCACGTTTTATTACTTTAGAAGTTAAACATCCGGTATTCTGGGCTTGACATTTTCGTGGGTGACGAGACGGCTACCTGTCCAGATGTGACCAATGGGATACGGTTTTAGCTGTATGTACTCGCCTTGCAAACCCCTTTCCCATTGGCTTGCCAATAAAGATGCACAATTATGTGTTTTTTTGGAATGTGATAACACAGAGTGCATGGTTCGCATCCAGCACTCCTGTCTTGAATTCGTTAACGTAGTAGCATACAACTTGACGCTCCATTAGGTACTTTGTTGTTGGTCGGGATTATTTTGTTTGTATATCGAGGGCTTAGCGTGAAACAGTTGTAATTAAAAACCTAGTTTGAAAACCCTGGTTTAGTGGCAATTTTGACCCCTTTGTAAACAATGCAAAGGTGTTATTGCTCAGAACGAGCAATGGCACCTAAATTCTCATTCTTTACCAAGAAAAAATATTTAACGCTTATAAAGACTTGATGGCGAGGTGATTAACCTTGGTAAAAAATACCAATTTTAGTTACAACCGTTTCACGCCAAGCCCTCGATATGAACAACTTTAAACAGTGTGTATTCGTCGCAATGGAGTCCGATGGGATGCTCTTTTAAATGTCATCGAATGAAAACTAGCTTATTCTAAATTCACAGTGCTTAGAAGTATTTTCCATTGTTTAACTTTTATAATAAACATATGTATTTGAACTTATAGACTTGGTGCTTTCTTATCCGTCACTATACAAACATGACGACCCTTTAAAATATTACAGAAAACGTTAACTGTTGAGAGTCGCACAACACACTAAGTACCTTAACAAAAAATATTAAGTTCGACAAAAACTGTGATCATTGAACATTTTACAATGCATGAATTCAAAGGCTTCATTGACTCTCAATTTGTCCATTTTCCACAAACAAACAAAACTACAGCAATTTACTTTGTAAATATCTCAGAAAAATATGCAACCTCCCTATAAATGAAAGTTAAATTATTGAAACAAGTTGAAAACATTTGGCCGTAGGAAAAAGTTGCTCAGTCGCTCCCTTTTGACCCACTGTTTTAAAAAGTCATCAGTAACAAATGCGTCAAATTGCGTCTGCATGTGGTAAAGGTATACAGTTACAACCATTACATCACAGATTGTCCAAATAACGTATGCATGTTGTAAAGGTATACAATTACAACCATACCATCACAGATTGTCAAAATGGCGTTGGCAAACACGTTCCAAGCGGATTTTAATCACGTGATCTGGGGGTTCTTTGACGAGATCCTCTACGAAGTGAAAGAAGAGCAGTGCATTCCGTTATGTATTGATGTGCCATCGTACATCTGCCGCCATGCGGAATATTGGATCAAGTTTTAAGTTTTAAGTTCATTTATTCGGCATACAAATAAACATATATACATTGACGAGAAAAACACATACATTTTACCAATTCACATATACTAAACATGGCAAAGATGTCAAAACCACCAATTTAACCTACACATGAACGGCATGAACGAGAGCTATCGCTCTTTAGATATCAATGCAACTGCCGAGGCGGTAGATCCCACGTGCTACTGGAGTGATATTGAATACAATTTGTATTAACGTGATTGTGCTTAATTTTACCAGTTTCAATATATACAGCAGCTGGCTGGACATGTCTATGCAAAACACTATATTGTCCGAATACATAACTCTTCACATCACCTCTTGGAATATAAACTTCCTATAAAGTGTCAGTGAATTTCATTGAATTCTTTCCTGTGATTGCTGAGAATCAACGCGGATACAAATGAGGGTATATAACACTATGTAAAAAAATATAGGGGTCGTATCTCTGTAAAAACATCTAACTAGAAAGCCCTCGTGCAGACACTGCACAGCTCCTTTTGGTATGAAAGCTTCCTTTGAAATTTCACCCAGTGATTTCTGCGAAATAGTGCAATAGGATCATCTACTTATTTAGACGAACCATCTCATGCAATTTGACCTTTATGACTGCTGTGACCTTTGACTCTAAACATAAGGGGTAAGCGATTGTTACAGACGGACTGATGACCCTTCTCTGATGGTTCCTAGATACCACGTTTTCCAACCAACTTATATGATCATTGTTTGTAGAGGAACACCCAGATTATCTTGAAATCGTACAAGAAGATTCAGAAGACAAGAATATTAAAGTTTTAGCATTATCTCAACCATTTCAGATGCCGCAGCAACCTAAATTCTACATAAAATTAAAATATTTCAACAATTCTGAAAGAGGACCATCGAAAAGGTATTAGTGTGTAGATCGATTGAAGTTTGCACAGTGGTTTAGGAGATATCATATTGAAAATGCTTAATCTCTATGTGCAAATTTTATTTGTAAATATTATTTTTACATTTTTATATTCTTTCTCAACACATCTCGTTTATAACTTTTTTCAATTGCTGTTTCAGATTAAGCAAATCAAAAGTCGACTTTGTCGAAAACAAATACCAAACCGTTGAAAACAAGAGCATCACCAACTTTCAAAAGTCGTCTTCTGCTATTGCGTCAAAATGCGTCTTCAGGTGGGAAAGGGTTGATTAAATAAAGAACAATATAGTATTTACGGAACTACATACAATTTCTTGTTAAAGGCAATCGTCGATTTTTAAGTGTTCATGTTTTGCACGGCTTTATGGAATACGCCATTTTGTGTCCTATATATTTATATATTTATTTAGCTCTTCACATAAATATTCAGCAAAAGTAATTGAGCTGTGCTATGCGAAAACTAGCCTTAAACCTTTCCTACATACAGCAAATCGGCAGCAGACGAAAATGTCTGCTCAAAAATATGGAAAATCTCTATAGTTGAAGGTTTAATTACTAAAAAATTTAAAACATTGTGGCAAAAGGTAGAAAATGCTCGTTTTAAGCAATCTCTCCCTTTTGTCACGATGTTTTTCAAAAGTCGTCTGTTGCAGATGCGTCAAAATGCGTCTATAGGTGGTGAAGTGTTAAAGCTTTTGTAACCAATGTAGATCAAGATCAGTCTCCGTCTGATCTTGCTCTGCACTGTTCATTTTAAATCAGTCAAAGAAGGCTTCAAGAAACTTCTGTAAACCTTCAGTATGCATTTGGATCCTTCAGCATGGATGATATTTCCATATTTCTAGATTGTCTATTATTGTATTCAAATGCTTTTAATTTGTAAGAGATTCTAGCAGATCATGTAGATCTGACAATGTAAAGTTTTCTTTTATCGCTTTCCCACGTACAACAAATTTACAACTGACGACTTTGAGAGCATCAAGGCAAACATATCGAAACCTTCTATAAGTGAAAGAACACTCATTCAGTGAAATTGTAAACATTGTGGCGTAGGTATAAAATGCTCATTATGAGCAATTTCTCCTTTTGTCACAATGATTTCAAATGTTTTCAAATGTCAGCTGCTCCAGAAGCATCAGAAAACGCCTGAATGTTGAAAAGGATTTTACTCGTTACAACTCAGCAAACAGAGACAAGAAGTCTGTGTTAAAATTAACCCTTTCCTACAGACAACTTAGGAAGCATGGAAAATATCTATCAGTGAAAGTACGTTAACTGAAAAAAGCTGAAAACACTGTGAACAAAGATAAAATTGCGCACTATGAGCAAGCCTTAGTTTTGTCACAATGTTTTCTATGGTGGTCAGCTGGAAAAGTGTTCAAATGCTTCTGCACGTGGTGAAGGCATTACTTCAAATGACCGCATGCTGTTCTTATACAATATAAAGGAATACAAGTTGGTCTATCTAATTGTTAATATCAATACCTCGGAATAAGGAATGGACAATGCAAATACAATTATTGACTAATATATAGACAATGGCACTTCCTTTAGAATTCGATGGGGTTAAACAAATAGCTTGAAAAACAAGAAAATAATCCGTAGGATATTAAGACGAAGAAAGTGAAGAGAAAGATAAGATGAGTTTCCGTCCGTTATATACGGGTCTGTGTCGAACTTTCTTTGTTCTAATACAGATGCATTTTAACGCCTGTATCAATCGACTTTGTGAAAATGTTGTGGAAAAGATGAAAATGCGAATAAAAATATGAGCAAACGGAATTTGGACCAATTTACTTTGAACGCGCTACAACAGCATGGTTCCACTTATCTCCGTATGAATAAAGAAGAGAGAAACTTTGGTTCCAATTTAAAAGAGTTAACGAATTAACAACATGACAACCAATCTATTTGGCATCCCGCGTCCAGGGCTTTGCTTAAGTACCATGGAACACTCTGGATAATTTGTTATGACTAAATACAGACTATGCAAGTTCTCGGTCTTAGTTGTTTACTATTAGAGGTTAATTGTTCACGTTTTATTGCTCTTGAAGCTTAACATCCGGCATTCTAGGCTTCATATTGGCGTAGGTGACGAGCCAGCTACCTGTGCAAAAGTGACCAATGGGATGCGTTTTTAGACGGTTTATGGCGTTTGAAGTCGCCTTGAAAACCCTTTTCCCATTGGCTCGTGCTCCGTCTTGCCAATCAACAAGAAACATTCTGTAGTTTTCGAATGTGAAAAAAACAGGGTGCATGGTTTGCACACGACACTATTGTTTTAAACTCCGGATTGAATTTGTTACTGAACTCCATGATATAGGAAAATAGCTATTTTCTTTTGTCCAGGCTATTTCTGAGCAACTCCCGACTTCATTAACAAGGTGATGTTCTGGTTCGATGTATTACCAGTTTGATGTGTACAATAAATTTAGAAACTTGATTTCAATATAATATGGCATAGAACATTTTTGTCTGGGCTATTTCTCGGCAACCACTGAGTTTAATTCAATGAAACTATATGAAAAGCTTCACTAAAAAAGGACATGTGCATATTATCACAATGTCTGTGCCCTTGCTATATTTCGGGGAGCATCCATCGATATATTGTTTTAAACATATATTTGAACTTATAGACTTAGTGTTTTTTTACCCGCCACAATACAATCCTGACAGTCGTAATGCTAACCCCGCAACCCTGAGTGCCATAGTAACATTGTTAAAGTCAACGACCCTTTAAAGTATTACAGAAAACGTTGAGAGTGTCACAGTAATTGACTTAGTAATCTAACACAAAATATGAATTGCGACAAGAACTGTAATCATTGAACTTTTAACAATACATGTATTCAAAAGTTTCATTGAATCTGAATTGGGCCAACTAGATCTAGTTGACCCTTTTCAACAAGCAAACAAAGCTACATAAATTGACTTTGAGAACATCCCAGAACAATATGCAACCTCAATATAAATGAAAGTTAAAAAATTGAAACCAGTTGAAAACATTTGTCCATAGGAAAACTTGCTCAGTCGTGATCGTATTTTCCTTTTGACCCACCGTTTTAAAAAGTCATCTGTAAAAGATGCGTCAAAATTGCGTCTGCATGTGGTAAAGGTAAACAGTTACAACCTTTCCATCACTGATTTTCCAAATGGAGTTGGCAACACGTTCCAGGCGGATTTTAATCACGTGATCTGGGGGTTCTTTGACGAGATCTTCTTCGAAGTGATAGAAGAGCAATGCATTACGTCGTGTATTGACGCGACGTCGTACATCTGCCGCCATGCAGAATATTGGATCAGGTTTCAAGTTCCAAGTTTATTTATTCGTCATATAAAGTTATTTTACATTGCCGTAAACAAACGTATGACAGTTTAACAAATGAACATACATACATTGACGAGAAAAACACATACATTTTACCAATTCACATATACTACACATGGCAAAGATGTCAAAACCATCAATTTAACCTACACATGAACGGCATGAACGAGTGCTATCTCCCTTTAGATACCAAGGCAACTGCCGAGGCGGTATATCCCACGTGCTACTGGAGTGATATTGAATACAATGTTCATTATCGTGAGTGTGCTTAATTTTACCCGCTCCAACATATACAGCAGCTGGCTGGATATGTCTATGTAAAAAACAGTATAATGAGTGAATTCATTTGAACACATTGTAACAAAAGGAGAAATTGCTCATTGTGAGCAATATCACATTGTGCCATATAACCCTTTCCCACAAATAGACGCTTGCTGACGTCTCTGTATAATAATCCAGGGGCCATATGATAACTCTTCACATCACCTTTTGGTATATAAACTTCCTACAAAGTGTCATTGAATTCCATTAAATTCCATCCTGTGATTGCTAAGAATCAGCGCGGATACGAATGAGGGTATATAACACTATGTATAAACATATAGGGGTCATAACTCTTTAACAACATCCAAGTAAAAATCTCTTATGCAGGCACTGCACAGCTCCTCTTGGTATAAAAGCTTCCTTTGAAATTTCACCCAGTGATTTCTGTGAAATAGTGCGGACATGAATGTTGGTATATAACATTGTGTATACCACATATGTGTTATGGCTCCTTTAGACAAATCATCTAAGAAAGTTTGACCTTTATGACTCCTGTGACCTTTGACTCTAAACAAAAGGGGTCATTCACTCGGTAAGCAAGTGTTACAGACAAACTGATGGACAGGGCAAAAATAATATGTCTCCCCAAAAGGGGGAGGGGCAATCATTTGAACATTTTGACATTTAACCCATTTTCTGGTGCTGCCCAGCAGCCATGTTATTCAACCAGTCAATATGGCTTGAACAATTATTTAAGAGAGTCGTTATAGGAACATTTCTAATGAAAATAATTTTTAAAGTTTTGTTATTTTGCCCCTTCTCTGATGGTTCCTAGCTACCACGTTTTTCCAACCAACTTATATAATCATTGTTTGTAGAGGAACACCCACAATATCTTGAAATCATACAAGCAGATTCAGAAGACAAGAATAGTTATGTTTTAGCATTATCTGAACCATTTCAGATGCCGCAGCAACCTAACTTCTACATAGAATTTAAATATTTCAACAATTCTGAAAGAGGACTATCGAAAAAGTACTAGTGTGAAGATCGATTGCAGTTTGCACAGTGGTTTAGGAGATATCATATTGAAATGCTCAATCTGTATGTGCCAATGTTATTTGTAAATATTATTTTTACATTTTTATATACTTTCTCAACCCATCTTGTTTATAACTTTTTTCAATTGTTGTTTCAGATTAAGTATATCAAAAGTCGACTTTGTTCAAAAATTATCAAACCGTTGAAAACAAGAGCATCACCGACTTTCAAAAGTAGTCTGCTGCTATTGCGTCTGCAGGTGGGAAAGGGTTAAATAAAGGACAATATAGTATAAACGGAACTACATACAATTTATTGTTAAAGGCAATCGTCGATTTTTAAGTGTTCATGTTTTGAACGGCTTTATCGAATAAGCCATTTTGTATCCTATATAGACAAAAATTATTATTTAGCTCTGCACATTTAAATATTCTGCAAAAAAACCTCTCTTATATACAGCAAATCTGCAGCAGACGACTTTGAACATGTCTTCTCAAAAATATGGATAATCTCTATAGTTGAAGGCTAATTACTTAAAAAGTTAAAACATTGTGGCAAAAGGAGAAATTGCTCGATGTTTTTCAAAAGTCGTCTGTTGCAGATGCGTCAAAATGCGACTATAGGTGGGGAAGTGTTAAAGCTATTGCAACCAATATAGATCAATATCAGTCTCTGTCTGATCTTGATCTGCACTGTTCATTTTAAATCATTCAAAGAAGGCTTCAAGAAACTTATGTAAACTTTCAGTATCCATTTGGATCCTTTAGCATGGATGATATTTCCATATTTCTAGATTGTCTATTACTGTATTCAAATGCTTTTAATTTGTAAGAGATTCTAGCAGATCATGTAGATCTGTCAATGTAAAGTTTTCTTTTATCGCTTTCCCACGTACACCAGATTTACAGCAAACGACACAGAGATAATCAAGGCAAACATATCGAAACTCTCTATAAAAGAATGAACACTCATTCAGTGAAGTTGTAACCATTGTGGCGTAGGTATAAAATGCTCAATTTGAGCTATTTCTCCTTTTGTCACAATGATTTCAAATGTTTTCAAATGTCAGCTGCTCCAGAAGCATCAGAAAACGACTGTATATTGGAAAGGATTATACTCGTTACAACTCAGCAAACAGAGACAAGAAGTCTGTGTTAAAATTAACCCTTTCCTGACATATTAGCAGACAACTCAGCAAACAGAGACACGAAGTCTGTGTTAAAATTAACCCTTTCCTACATATTAGCAGACAACTCAGCAAACAGAGACAAGAAGTCTGTGTTAAGATTAACCCTTTCCTGACATATTAGCAGACAACTCAGCAAACAGAGACAAGAAGTCTGTGTTAAAATTAACCCTTTCCTACATATTAGCAGACAACTCAGCAAACAGAGACAAGAAGTCTGTGTTAAAATATAACCCTTTCCTGACATATTAGCAGACAACTCAGCAAACAGAAACAAGAAGTCTGTATTTAAATTAACCCTTTCCTGACATATTAGCAGACAACTCAGCAAACAGAGACACGAAGTCTGTGTTAAAATTAACCCTTTCCTACATATTAGCAGACAACTCAGCAAACAGAGACAAGAAGTCTGTGTTAAAATTAACCCTTTCCTGACATATTAGCAGACAACTCAGCAAACAGAGACAAGAAGTCTGTATTTAAATTAACCCTTGCCTACATATTAGCAGACAACTCAGCAAACAGAGACAAGAAGTCTGTATTTAAATTAACCCTTTCCTGACATATTAGCAGACAACTCAGCAAACAGAAACAAGAAGTCTGTATTTAAATTAACCCTTTCCTGACATATTAGCAGACAACTCAGCAAACAGAGACACGAAGTCTGTGTTAAAATTAACCCTTTCCTACATATTAGCAGACAACTCAGCAAACAGAGACAAGAAGTCTGTATTTAAATTAACCCTTTCCTGACATATTAGCAGACAACTCAGCAAACAGAGACAAGAAGTCTGTGTTAAGATTAACCCTTTCCTACATATTAGCAGACAACTCAGCAAACAGAGACAAGAAGTCTGTGTTAAGATTAACCCTTTCCTGACATATTAGCAGACAACTCAGCAAACAGAGACAAGAAGTCTGTGTTAAAATTAACCCTTTCCTGACATATTAGCAGACAACTCAGCAAACAGAAACAAGAAGTCTGTATTTAAATTAACCCTTTCCTACATATTAGCAGACAACTCAGCAAACAGAGACAAGAAGTCTGTGTTAAAATTAACCCTTTCCTGACATATTAGCAGACAACTTCGGAAACAGAGACAAGAAGTCTGTGTTAAAATTAACCCTTTCCTGACATATTAGCAGACAACTCAGCAAACAGAGACAAGAAGTCTGTGTTAAAATTATCCCTTTCCTACATATTAGCAGACAACTCAGCAAACAGAAACAAGAAGTCTGTGTTAAGATTAACCCTTTCCTACATATTAGCAGACAACTCAGCAAACAGAGACAAGAAGTCTGTATTTAAATTAACCCTTTCCTACATACTAGATAGGCGACACCTTAAGGGTTTCGCGGGATAGAATGAGTGAAGAGGAGCAGAATTATACCGAACTACCAAAACGTAACAATTGATGAAACTAGTATTTTGTAACACCAAAATTATCTCCGTAAGTCTAAAAGATAAATAGAACATTATTATCGGGATTTGGCGCCAAAGTTTATTTTAAACTTATTTATTTTACATCGATTGCGAAACAAGCTTTAAGCTTAAATTAATCACACTCGATGTCTGCTTCCTGGAGACTTAACCAGTACTCGTGCCGTTTTGTGTGGAAAAATCTCAAAAGGACCCGCTCATCACGGGACTCGAACCAGGGACCTTTGATACGAGAGGCCGACGCTCTACCTCTGCACCACTGTAACGTTATGACGTCATACCGCTGAAGTGCTGAACGTGACGTCACTTTCCAAGTATTTGGTCACGTGAAAATATTTGATTCAAGAGCCCCTATTAAAAGCATTCTCCAACTATCAAAACTAAATATATACGAGAAATTTAAAAACACCGTTGTTTGCACTGGATCTTTGACAAGTTTCAGTTTAAATTTCAGGTCTCTAGCTGATTCCGTTATTTGCTGGTACGAGATCTACAGAAATATGTAGTCAAAATGTCGATTTTTCGGGTTTTAACCTTAAAAATATCTAAAACTAGATTTTTCCCAGATATAACGAAACCGCCCAGACCTAGATCGCATTGTGGTCTATCAGTGTGGCTAATTTCAGCGAAATCGTTCTCACCGATTTCTTTGTCCTCAAATCGCTGAATTTTACAACACATTGTGTCCCAATAGCCGTATAGACATTTGTTCCGTAGAACAGAATAGAATAATTCTGTTCCACTACACTCATTCTATATTAGCAGACAGCTCAGCAAACAGAAACAAGAAGTCTGTATTTAAATTAACCCTTTCCTACATATTAGCAGACAAGTCAGCAAAGAGAGACAAGAAGTCTGTGTTAAAATTAACCCTTTCCTACATACTAGAAAGGCGACACCTTAAGGGTTTCGCGGGATAGAATGAGTGGAGAGGAGCAGAATTGCACCCGAACTACCAACCGACCACACACAATGCTGATACTATTATTTCGATTCTAACATGATCCAAAACGTAACAATTGATGAAACTAGTATTTTGCAACAACAAAATTATCTCCGTAAGTCTAAAAGATAAATAGAACATTATTATCGGGATTTGGCGCCCAAGTTTAGTTTAAACTTATTTATTTTACATCGATTGCGAAACAAGCTTTAAGCTTAGATTACTCACACTCGATGTCTGTTTCCTGGAGACTTAACCATAACTCGTGCCGTTTTGTGTGGAAAAATCTCAAAAGGACCCGCTCATCACGGGACTCGAACCAGGGACCTTTGATACGAGAGGCCGACGCTCTACCTCTGCACCACTGTAACGTTATGACGTCAACCGCTGACGTGACGTCACTTTCCTAGTCACGCCCACAGATTTTTTTAAAATCAAGAACCCCTATTGAAAGCTTTCTCCAAGAATCCAAACTGAATGTATGAGAAATCTAAACACACCGTTGTTTGCACTGGATCTCGGACAAGTTTCAGTATGAATTTCAGGTCTCTAACTGATTCCGTTTTTTGCTAGTACGAGATCTACAGAAATATGTAGTCAAAATGTCGATATTTCGGGTTTTAACCTTAAAAATCTCTGAAACTAGATTTTTCCCAGATATAACGAAACCGCCCAGACCTAGATCGCATTGTGGTCTATCAATGTGGCTAATTTCAGCGAAATCGTTCTCACCGATTTCTTTGTCCACAAATCGCTGAATTTTACAACACATTGTGTCCCAATAGCCGTATAGACATTTGTTCCATAGAACAGAATAGAATAATTCTGTTCCACTACACTCATTCTATATTAGCAGACAAGTCAGCAAAGAGAGACAAGAAGTCTGTATTTAAATTAACCCTTTCCTGACATATTAGCAGACAGCTCAGCAATCAGAGACAAGAAGTCTGTATTTAAATTAACCCTTTCCTACATATTAGCAGACAACTCAGCAATCAGAGACAAGAAGTCTGTATTTAAATTAACCCTTTCCTACATATTAGCAGACAGCTCAGCAATCAGAGACAAGAAGTCTGTATTTAAATTAACCCTTTCCTGACATATTAGCAGACAGCTCAGCAATCAGAGACAAGAAGTCTGTATTTAAATTAACCCTTTCCTACATATTAGCAGACAACTCAGCAATCAGAGACAAGAAGTCTGTATTAAAATTAACCCTTTCCTACATATTAGCAGACAACTCAGCAATCAGAGACAAGAAGTCTGTATTTAAATTAACCCTTTCCTACATATTAGCAGACAACTCAGCAATCAGAGACAAGAAGTCTGTATTTAAATTAACCCTTTCCTACATATTAGCAGACAGCTCAGCAATCAGAGACAAGAAGTCTGTATTTAAATTAACCCTTTCCTGACATATTAGCAGACAACTCAGCAAACAGAGACAAGAAGTCTGTATTTAAATTAACCCTTTCCTGACATATTAGCAGACAACTCAGCAAACAGAGACAAGAAGTCTGTGTTAAAATTAACCCTTTCCTGACATATTAGCAGACAGCTCAGCAATCAGAGACAAGAAGTCTGTATTTAAATTAACCCTTTCCTGACATATTAGCAGACAACTCAGCAAACAGAGACAAGAAGTCTGTATTTAAATTAACCCTTTCCTGACATATTAGCAGACAACTCAGCAAACAGAGACAAGAAGTCTGTGTTAAAATTAACCCTTTCCTACATATTAGCAGACAACTCAGCAAACAGAGACAAGAAGTCTGTGTTTAAATTAACCCTTTCCTGACATATTAGCAGACAACTCAGCAAACAGAGACAAGAAGTCTGTATTTAAATTAACCCTTTCCTGACATATTAGCAGACAACTCAGCAAACAGAGACAAGAAGTCTGTATTTAAATTAACCCTTTCCTACATATTAGCAGACAGCTCAGCAAACAGAGACAAGAAGTCTGTGTTAAAATTAACCCTTTCCTGACATATTAGCAGCCAACTCAGCAAACAGAGACAAGAAGTCTGTGTTAAAATTAACCCTTTCCTGACATATTAGCAGGCAGCTCAGCAATCAGAGACAAGAAGTCTGTATTTAAATTAACCCTTTCCTGACATATTAGCAGACAACTCAGCAAACAGAGACAAGAAGTCTGTATTTAAATTAACCCTTTCCTGACATATTAGCAGACAACTCAGCAAACAGAGACAAGAAGTCTGTGTTAAAATTAACCCTTTCCTACATATTAGCAGACAACTCAGCAAACAGAGACAAGAAGTCTGTGTTTAAATTAACCCTTTCCTGACATATTAGCAGACAACTCAGCAAACAGAGACAAGAAGTCTGTATTTAAATTAACCCTTTCCTGACATATTAGCAGACAACTCAGCAAACAGAGACAAGAAGTCTGTATTTAAATTAACCCTTTCCTACATATTAGCAGACAGCTCAGCAAACAGAGACAAGAAGTCTGTGTTAAAATTAACCCTTTCCTGACCTATTAGCAGCCAACTCAGCAAACAGAGACAAGAAGTCTGTGTTAACATTAACCCTTTCCTACATATTAGCAGACAACTCAGCAAACAGAGACAAGAAGTCTGTGTTAAGATTAACCCTTTCCTGACATATTAGCAGACAGCTCAGCAATCAGAGACAAGAAGTCTGTATTTAAATTAACCCTTTCCTGACATATTAGCAGACAGCTCAGCAATCAGAGACAAGAAGTCTGTGTTAAGATTAACCCTTTCCTGACATATTAGCAGACAACTCAGCAAACAGAGACAAGAAGTCTGTATTTAAATTAACCCTTTCCTGACATATTAGCAGACAACTCAGCAAACAGAGACAAGAAGTCTGTATTTAAATTAACCCTTTCCTACATATTAGCAGACAACTCAGCAAACAGAGACAAGAAGTCTGTGTTAAGATTAACCCTTTCCTACATACTAGCAGACAACTCAGCAAACAGAGACAAGAAGTCTGTATTTAAATTAACCCTTTCCTACATATTAGCAGACAACTCAGCAAACAGAGACAAGAAGTCTGTATTTAAATTAACCCTTTCCTGACATATTAGCAGACAACTCAGCAAACAGAGACAAGAAGTCTGTATTTAAATTAACCCTTTCCTGACATATTAGCAGACAACTCAGCAAACAGAGACAAGAAGTCTGTATTTAAATTAACCCTTTCCTACATATTAGCAGACAACTCAGCAAACAGAGACAAGAAGTCTGTGTTAAAATTAACCCTTTCCTGACATATTAGCAGACAACTCAGCAAACAGAGACAAGAAGTCTGTGTTAAAATTAACCCTTTCCTACATATTAGCAGACAACTCAGCAAACAGAGACAAGAAGTCTGTGTTAAAATATAACCCTTTCCTGACATATTAGCAGACAACTCAGCAAACAGAGACAAGAAGTCTGTGTTAAAATTAACCCTTTCCTGACATATTAGCAGACAACTCAGCAAACAGAGACAAGAAGTCTGTATTTAAATTAACCCTTTCCTACATATTAGCAGACAAGTCAGTAAACAGAAACAAGAAGTCTGTGTTAAAATATAACCCTTTCCTGACATATTAGCAGACAACTCAGCAAACAGAGACAAGAAGTCTGTGTTAAAATTAACCCTTTCCTGACATATTAGCAGACAACTCAGCAAACAGAGACAAGAAGTCTGTATTTAAATTAACCCTTTCCTACATATTAGCAGACAACTCAGCAAACAGAGACAAGAAGTCTGTGTTAAAATTAACCCTCTCTTACATATTAGCAGACAAGTCAGCAAACAGAGACAAGAAGTCTGTGTTAAAATTAACCTTTTCCTACATATTAGCAGACAACTCAGCAAACAGAGACAAGAAGTCTGTATTTAAATTAACCCTTTCCTACATATTAGCAGACAACTCAGCAAACAGAGACAAGAAGTCTGTGTTAAGATTAACCCTTTCCTACATACTAGCAGACAACTCAGCAAACAGAGACAAGAAGTCTGTATTTAAATTAACCCTTTCCTACATATTAGCAGACAACTCAGCAAACAGAGACAAGAAGTCTGTGTTAAGATTAACCCTTTCCTACATACTAGCAGACAACTCAGCAAACAGAGACAAGAAGTCTGTATTTAAATTAACCCTTTCCTACATATTAGCAGACAACTCAGCAAACAGAGACAAGAAGTCTGTGTTAAGATTAACCCTTTCCTGACATATTAGCAGACAACTCAGCAAACAGAGACAAGAAGTCTGTGTTAAAATTAACCCTTTCCTACATATTAGCAGACAACTCAGCAAACAGAGACAAGAAGTCTGTGTTAAAATATAACCCTTTCCTGACATATTAGCAGACAACTCAGCAAACAGAGACAAGAAGTCTGTGTTAAAATTAACCCTTTCCTGACATATTAGCAGACAACTCAGCAAACAGAGACAAGAAGTCTGTATTTAAATTAACCCTTTCCTACATATTAGCAGACAAGTCAGTAAACAGAAACAAGAAGTCTGTGTTAAAATATAACCCTTTCCTGACATATTAGCAGACAACTCAGCAAACAGAGACAAGAAGTCTGTGTTAAAATTAACCTTTTCCTACATATTAGCAGACAACTCAGCAAACAGAGACAAGAAGTCTGTGTTAAAATTAACCCTTTCCTACATATTAGCAGACAGCTCAGCAAACAGAGACACGAAGTCTGTGTTAAAATTAACCCTTTCCTACATATTAGCAGACAACTCAGCAAACAGAGACAAGAAGTCTGTGTTTAAATTAACCCTTTCCTACATATTAGCAGACAACTCAGCAAACAGAGACAAGAAGTCTGTGTTAAAATTAACCCTTTCCTGACATATTAGCAGACAACTCAGCAAACAGAGACAAGAAGTCTGTGTTAAAATTAACCCTTTCCTACATATTAGCAGACAGCTCAGCAAACAGAGACACGAAGTCTGTGTTAAAATTAACCCTTTCCTGACATATTAGCAGACAACTCAGCAAACAGAGACAAGAAGTCTGTATTTAAATTAACCCTTTCCTACATATTAGAAGACAACTCAGCAAACAGAGACAAGAAGTCTGTGTTAAAATTAACCTTTTCCTACATATTAGCAGACAACTCAGCAAACAGAGACAAGAAGTCTGTGTTAAAATTAACCCTTTCCTACATATTAGCAGACAACTCAGCAAACAGAGACAAGAAGTCTGTGTTAAAATTAACCCTTTCCTGACATATTAGCAGACAACTCAGCAAACAGAGACAAGAAGTCTGTGTTAAAATTAACCTTTTCCTACATATTAGCAGACAGCTCAGCAAACAGAGACACGAAGTCTGTGTTAAAATTAACCCTTTCCTGACATATTAGCAGACAACTCAGCAAACAGAGACAAGAAGTCTGTATTTAAATTAACCCTTTCCTACATATTAGCAGACAGCTCAGCAAACAGAGACAAGAAGTCTGTGTTAAAATTAACCCTTTCCTACATATTAGCAGACAACTCAGCAAACAGAGACAAGAAGTCTGTGTTAAAATTAACCCTTTCCTGACATATTAGCAGACAACTCAGCAAACAGAGACAAGAAGTCTGTGTTAAAATTAACCCTTTCCTGACATATTAGCAGACAACTCAGCAAACAGAAACAAGAAGTCTGTATTTAAATTAACCCTTTCCTACATATTAGCAGACAACTCAGCAAACAGAGACAAGAAGTCTGTGTTAAGATTAACCCTTTCCTGACATATTAGCAGACAACTCAGCAAACAGAGACAAGAAGTCTGTATTTAAATTAACCCTTTCCTACATATTAGCAGACAACTCAGCAAACAGAGACAAGAAGTCTGTATTTAAATTAACCCTTTCCTGACATATTAGCAGACAACTCAGCAAACAGAGACAAGAAGTCTGTGTTAAAATTAACCCTTTCCTACATATTAGCAGACAACTCAGCAAAGAGAGACAAGAAGTCTGTATTAAAATTAACCCTTTCCTGACATATTAGCAGACAACTCAGCAAACAGAGACAAGAAGTCTGTATTTAAATTAACCCTTTCCTACATATTAGCAGACAAGTCAGTAAACAGAAACAAGAAGTCTGTGTTAAAATATAACCCTTTCCTGACATATTAGCAGACAACTCAGCAAACAGAGACAAGAAGTCTGTATTTAAATTAACCCTTTCCTACATATTAGCAGACAGCTCAGCAAACAGAGACACGAAGTCTGTGTTAAAATTAACCCTTTCCTGACATATTAGCAGACAACTCAGCAAACAGAGACAAGAAGTCTGTATTTAAATTAACCCTTTCCTACATATTAGCAGACAACTCAGCAAACAGAGACAAGAAGTCTGTGTTAAAATTAACCCTTTCCTACATATTAGCAGACAACTCAGCAAAGAGAGACAAGAAGTCTGTATTAAAATTAACCCTTTCCTGACATATTAGCAGACAACTCAGCAAACAGAGACAAGAAGTCTGTATTTAAATTAACCCTTTCCTACATATTAGCAGACAAGTCAGTAAACAGAAACAAGAAGTCTGTGTTAAAATATAACCCTTTCCTGACATATTAGCAGACAACTCAGCAAACAGAGACAAGAAGTCTGTATTTAAATTAACCCTTTCCTACATATTAGCAGACAGCTCAGCAAACAGAGACACGAAGTCTGTGTTAAAATTAACCCTTTCCTGACATATTAGCAGACAACTCAGCAAACAGAGACAAGAAGTCTGTATTTAAATTAACCCTTTCCTACATATTAGCAGACAACTCAGCAAACAGAGACAAGAAGTCTGTGTTAAGATTAACCCTTTCCTGACATATTAGCAGACAACTCAGCAAACAGAGACAAGAAGTCTGTATTTAAATTAACCCTTTCCTACATATTAGCAGACAACTCAGCAAACAGAGACAAGAAGTCTGTGTTAAGATTAACCCTTTCCTGACATATTAGCAGACAACTCAGCAAACAGAGACAAGAAGTCTGTATTTAAATTAACCCTTTCCTACATATTAGCAGACAACTCAGCAAACAGAGACAAGAAGTCTGTGTTTAAATTAACCCTCTCCTACATATTAGCAGACAACTCAGCAAACAGAGACAAGAAGTCTGTGTTAAAATATAACCCTTTCCTACATATTAGCAGACAACTCAGCAAAGAGAGACAAGAAGTCTGTATTAAAATTAACCCTTTCCTACATATTAGCAGACAACTCAGCAAACAGAGACAAGAAGTCTGTATTTAAATTAACCCTTTCCTGACATATTAGCAGACAACTCAGCAAACAGAGACAAGAAGTCTGTATTTAAATTAACCCTTTCCTACATATTAGCAGACAACTCAGCAAACAGAAACAAGAAGTCTGTATTTAAATTAACCCTTTCCTGACATATTAGCAGACAACTCAGCAAACAGAGACAAGAAGTCTGTGTTAAAATTAACCCTTTCCTACATATTAGCAGACAACTCAGCAAACAGAGACAAGAAGTCTGTGTTAAAATTAACCCTTTCCTGACATATTAGCAGACAACTCAGCAAACAGAGACAAGAAGTCTGTATTTAAATTAACCCTTTCCTACATATTAGCAGACAGCTCAGCAAACAGAGACACGAAGTCTGTGTTAAAATTAACCCTTTCCTGACATATTAGCAGACAACTCAGCAAACAGAGACAAGAAGTCTGTATTTAAATTAACCCTTTCCTGACATATTAGCAGACAACTCAGCAAACAGAGACAAGAAGTCTGTATTTAAATTAACCCTTTCCTACATATTAGCAGACAACTCAGCAAACAGAGACAAGAAGTCTGTGTTAAAATTAACCCTTTCCTGACATATTAGCAGACAACTCAGCAAACAGAGACAAGAAGTCTGTATTTAAATTAACCCTTTCCTACATATTAGCAGACAGCTCAGCAAACAGAGACACGAAGTCTGTGTTAAAATTAACCCTTTCCTGACATATTAGCAGACAAATCAGCAAACAGAGACAAGAAGTCTGTATTTAAATTAACCCTTTCCTGACATATTAGCAGACAACTCAGCAAACAGAGACAAGAAGTCTGTGTTAAGATTAACCCTTTCCTACATATTAGCAGACAACTCAGCAAACAGAGACAAGAAGTCTGTATTTAAATTAACCTTTTCCTGACATATTAGCAGACAACTCAGCAATCAGAGACAAGAAGTCTGTATTTAAATTAACCCTTTCCTACATATTAGCAGACAAGTCAGCAAAGAGAGACAAGAAGTCTGTATTTAAATTAACCCTTTCCTGACATATTAGCAGACAACTCAGCAAACAGAGACAAGAAGTCTGTATTTAAATTAACCCTTTCCTACATATTAGCAGACAAGTCAGCAAACAGAGACAAGAAGTCTGTATTTAAATTAACCCTTTCCTGACATATTAGCAGACAACTCAGCAAACAGAGACAAGAAGTCTGTGTTAAAATTAACCCTTTCCTACATATTAGCAGACAACTCAGCAAACAGAGACAAGAAGTCTGTGTTAAAATTAACCTTTTCCTACATATTAGCAGACAACTCAGCAAACAGAGACACGAAGTCTGTGTTAAAATTAACCCTTTCCTGACATATTAGCAGACAACTCAGCAAACAGAGACAAGAAGTCTGTATTTAAATTAACCCTTTCCTGACATATTAGCAGACAACTCAGCAAACAGAGACAAGAAGTCTGTATTTAAATTAACCCTTTCCTACATATTAGCAGACAAGTCAGCAAAGAGAGACAAGAAGTCTGTATTTAAATTAACCCTTTCCTGACATATTAGCAGACAACTCAGCAAACAGAGACAAGAAGTCTGTATTTAAATTAACCCTTTCCTACATATTAGCAGACAACTCAGCAAACAGAGACAAGAAGTCTGTGTTAAGATTAACCCTTTCCTGACATATTAGCAGACAACTCAGCAAACAGAGACAAGAAGTCTGTATTAAAATTAACCCTTTCCTACATATTAGCAGACAGCTCAGCAAACAGAGACACGAAGTCTGTGTTAAGATTAACCCTTTCCTACATATTAGCAGACAACTCAGCAAACAGAGACAAGAAGTCTGTGTTAAAATTAACCCTTTCCTGACATATTAGCAGACAACTCAGCAAACAGAGACAAGAAGTCTGTGTTAAAATTAACCCTTTCCTGACATATTAGCAGACAACTCAGCAAACAGAGACAAGAAGTCTGTGTTAAAATTAACCCTTTCCTGACATATTAGCAGACAGCTCAGCAAACAGAGACAAGAAGTCTGTGTTTAAATTAACCCTTTCCTGACATATTAGCAGACAACTCAGCAAACAGAGACAAGAAGTCTGTATTTAAATTAACCCTTTCCTGACATATTAGCAGACAACTCAGCAAACAGAGACACGAAGTCTGTATTTAAATTAACCCTTTCCTACATATTAGCAGACAGCTCAGCAAACAGAGACAAGAAGTCTGTGTTTAAATTAACCCTTTCCTGACATATTAGCAGACAACTCAGCAAACAGAGACAAGAAGTCTGTATTTAAATTAACCCTTTCCTACATATTAGCAGACAACTCAGCAAACAGAAACAAGAAGTCTGTATTTAAATTAACCCTTTCCTACATATTAGCAGACAACTCAGCAAACAGAAACAAGAAGTCTGTATTTAAATTAACCCTTTCCTGACATATTAGCAGACAACTCAGCAAACAGAGACAAGAAGTCTGTATTTAAATTAACCCTTTCCTGACATATTAGCAGACAACTCAGCAAACAGAGACAAGAAGTCTGTGTTAAAATTAACCCTTTCCTACATATTAGCAGACAACTCAGCAAACAGAGACAAGAAGTCTGTGTTAAGATTAACCCTTTCCTGACATATTAGCAGACAACTCAGCAAACAGAGACAAGAAGTCTGTGTTAAGATTAACCCTTTCCTGACATATTAGCAGACAACTCAGCAAACAGAGACAAGAAGTCTGTATTTAAATTAACCCTTTCCTACATATAAGCAGACAACTCAGCAAACAGAGACAAGAAGTCTGTGTTAAAATTAACCCTTTCCTACATATTAGCAGACAACTCAGCAAAGAGAGACAAGAAGTCTGTATTAAAATTAACCCTTTCCTGACATATTAGCAGACAACTCAGCAAACAGAGACAAGAAGTCTGTGTTAAAATTAACCCTTTCCTACATATTAGCAGACAACTCAGCAAACAGAGACAAGAAGTCTGTGTTAAAATTAACCCTTTCCTGACATATTAGCAGACAACTCAGCAAACAGAGACAAGAAGTCTGTATTTAAATTAACCCTTTCCTACATATTAGCAGACAGCTCAGCAAACAGAGACACGAAGTCTGTGTTAAAATTAACCCTTTCCTGACATATTAGCAGACAACTCAGCAAACAGAGACAAGAAGTCTGTATTTAAATTAACCCTTTCCTGACATATTAGCAGACAACTCAGCAAACAGAGACAAGAAGTCTGTATTTAAATTAACCCTTTCCTACATATTAGCAGACAACTCAGCAAACAGAGACAAGAAGTCTGTGTTAAAATTAACCCTTTCCTGACATATTAGCAGACAACTCAGCAAACAGAGACAAGAAGTCTGTATTTAAATTAACCCTTTCCTACATATTAGCAGACAGCTCAGCAAACAGAGACACGAAGTCTGTGTTAAAATTAACCCTTTCCTGACATATTAGCAGACAACTCAGCAAACAGAGACAAGAAGTCTGTATTTAAATTAACCCTTTCCTGACATATTAGCAGACAACTCAGCAAACAGAGACAAGAAGTCTGTGTTAAGATTAACCCTTTCCTACATATTAGCAGACAAGTCAGCAAACAGAGACAAGAAGTCTGTATTTAAATTAACCCTTTCCTGACATATTAGCAGACAACTCAGCAAACAGAGACAAGAAGTCTGTGTTAAAATTAACCCTTTCCTACATATTAGCAGACAACTCAGCAAACAGAAACAAGAAGTCTGTGTTAAAATATAACCCTTTCCTGACATATTAGCAGACAACTCAGCAAACAGAGACAAGAAGTCTGTGTTAAAATTAACCTTTTCCTACATATTAGCAGACAACTCAGCAAACAGAGACACGAAGTCTGTGTTAAAATTAACCCTTTCCTGACATATTAGCAGACAACTCAGCAAACAGAGACAAGAAGTCTGTATTTAAATTAACCCTTTCCTGACATATTAGCAGACAACTCAGCAAACAGAGACAAGAAGTCTGTATTTAAATTAACCCTTTCCTACATATTAGCAGACAACTCAGCAAACAGAAACAAGAAGTCTGTGTTAAAATTAACCCTCTCTTACATATTAGCAGACAGCTCAGCAAACAGAGACAAGAAGTCTGTGTTAAGATTAACCCTTTCCTACATATTAGCAGACAACTCAGCAAACAGAGACAAGAAGTCTGTATTTAAATTAACCTTTTCCTGACATATTAGCAGACAACTCAGCAAACAGAGACAAGAAGTCTGTATTTAAATTAACCCTTTCCTACATATTAGCAGACAAGTCAGCAATCAGAGACAAGAAGTCTGTGTTAAAATTAACCCTTTCCTACATATTAGCAGACAACTCAGCAAACAGAAACAAGAAGTCTGTATTTAAATTAACCCTTTCCTACATATTAGCAGACAACTCAGCAAACAGAGACAAGAAGTCTGTGTTAAGATTAACCCTTTCCTGACATATTAGCAGACAACTCAGCAAACAGAAACAAGAAGTCTGTATTTAAATTAACCCTTTCCTACATATTAGCAGACAACTCAGCAAACAGAGACAAGAAGTCTGTGTTAAAATTAACCCTTTCCTACATATTAGCAGACAACTCAGCAAACAGAGACAAGAAGTCTGTATTTAAATTAACCCTTTCCTACATATTAGCAGACAGCTCAGCAAACAGAGACAAGAAGTCTGTGTTAAAATTAACCCTTTCCTGACATATTAGCAGACAAGTCAGCAAACAGAGACAAGAAGTCTGTGTTAAAATTAACCCTTTCCTACATATTAGCAGACAACTCAGCAAACAGAGACAAGAAGTCTGTATTAAAATTAACCCTTTCCTACATATTAGCAGACAAGTCAGCAATCAGAGACAAGAAGTCTGTGTTAAAATTAACCCTTTCCTGACATATTAGCAGACAACTCAGCAAACAGAGACAAGAAGTCTGTATTAAAATTAACCCTTTCCTACATATTAGCAGACAACTCAGCAAACAGAGACAAGAAGTCTGTGTTAAAATTAACCCTTTCCTGACATATTAGCAGACAACTCAGCAAACAGAGACAAGAAGTCTGTATTTAAATTAACCCTTTCCTACATATTAGCAGACAAGTCAGCAATCAGAGACAAGAAGTCTGTGTTAAAATTAACCCTTTCCTGACATATTAGCAGACAACTCAGCAAACAGAGACAAGAAGTCTGTATTTAAATTAACCCTTTCCTACATATTAGCAGACAAGTCAGCAATCAGAAACAAGAAGTCTGTGTTAAAATTAACCCTTTCCTACATATTAGCAGACAACTCAGCAAACAGAGACAAGAAGTCTGTGTTAAAATTAACCCTTTCCTGACATATTAGCAGACAAGTCAGCAAACAGAGACAAGAAGTCTGTGTTAAGATTAACCCTTTCCTGACATATTAGCAGACAGCTCAGCAAACAGAAACAAGAAGTCTGTATTTAAATTAACCCTTTCCTACATATTAGCAGACAACTCAGCAAACAGAGACAAGAAGTCTGTGTTAAAATATAACCCTTTCCTGACATATTAGCAGACAACTCAGCAAACAGAGACAAGAAGTCTGTGTTAAAATATAACCCTTTCCTACATATTAGCAGACAACTCAGCAAACAGAGACAAGAAGTCTGTGTTAAGATTAACCCTTTCCTGACATATTAGCAGACAACTCAGCAAACAGAGACAAGAAGTCTGTGTTAAAACTAACCCTTTCCTACATATTAGCAGACAACTCAGCAAACAGAGACAAGAAGTCTGTGTTAAAATATAACCTTTTCCTACATATTAGCAGACAACTCAGCAAACAGAGACAAGAAGTCTGTGTTAAGATTAACCCTTTCCTGACATATTAGCAGACAACTCAGCAAACAGAGACAAGAAGTCTGTGTTAAAATTAACCCTTTCCTACATATTAGCAGACAACTCAGCAAACAGAGACAAGAAGTCTGTGTTAAAATATAACCCTTTCCTGACATATTAGCAGACAACTCAGCAAACAGAGACAAGAATAACCCTTTCCTACATATTAGCAGACAACTCAGCAAACAGAGACAAGAAGTCTGTATTTAAATTAACCCTTTCCTACATATTAGCAGACAAGTCAGCAAACAGAGACAAGAAGTCTGTATTTAAATTAACCCTTTCCTGACATATTAGCAGACAACTCAGCAAACAGAGACAAGAAGTCTGTGTTAAAATTAACCCTTTCCTACATATTAGCAGACAACTCAGCAAACAGAAACAAGAAGTCTGTGTTAAAATATAACCCTTTCCTGACATATTAGCAGACAACTCAGCAAACAGAGACAAGAAGTCTGTGTTAAAATTAACCTTTTCCTACATATTAGCAGACAACTCAGCAAACAGAGACACGAAGTCTGTGTTAAAATTAACCCTTTCCTGACATATTAGCAGACAACTCAGCAAACAGAGACAAGAAGTCTGTATTTAAATTAACCCTTTCCTGACATATTAGCAGACAACTCAGCAAACAGAGACAAGAAGTCTGTATTTAAATTAACCCTTTCCTACATATTAGCAGACAACTCAGCAAACAGAAACAAGAAGTCTGTGTTAAAATTAACCCTCTCTTACATATTAGCAGACAGCTCAGCAAACAGAGACAAGAAGTCTGTGTTAAGATTAACCCTTTCCTACATATTAGCAGACAACTCAGCAAACAGAGACAAGAAGTCTGTATTTAAATTAACCTTTTCCTGACATATTAGCAGACAACTCAGCAAACAGAGACAAGAAGTCTGTATTTAAATTAACCCTTTCCTACATATTAGCAGACAAGTCAGCAATCAGAGACAAGAAGTCTGTGTTAAGATTAACCCTTTCCTGCCATATTAGCAGACAACTCAGCAAACAGAGACAAGAAGTCTGTGTTAAAATTAACCCTTTCCTGACATATTAGCAGACAACTCAGCAAACAGAGACAAGAAGTCTGTGTTAAAATTAACCCTTTCCTACATATTAGCAGACAACTCAGCAAACAGAGACAAGAAGTCTGTGTTAAGATTAACCCTTTCCTGACATATTAGCAGACAACTCAGCAAACAGAGACAAGAAGTCTGTGTTAAAATTAACCCTTTCCTACATATTAGCAGACAACTCAGCAAACAGAGACAAGAAGTCTGTGTTAAAATTAACCTTTTCCTACATATTAGCAGACAACTCAGCAAACAGAGACACGAAGTCTGTGTTAAAATTAACCCTTTCCTGACATATTAGCAGACAACTCAGCAAACAGAGACAAGAAGTCTGTATTTAAATTAACCCTTTCCTGACATATTAGCAGACAACTCAGCAAACAGAGACAAGAAGTCTGTATTTAAATTAACCCTTTCCTACATAGTAGCAGACAACTCAGCAAACAGAAACAAGAAGTCTGTGTTAAAATTAACCCTCTCTTACATATTAGCAGACAGCTCAGCAAACAGAGACAAGAAGTCTGTGTTAAGATTAACCCTTTCCTACATATTAGCAGACAACTCAGCAAACAGAGACAAGAAGTCTGTATTTAAATTAACCTTTTCCTGACATATTAGCAGACAACTCAGCAAACAGAGACAAGAAGTCTGTATTTAAATTAACCCTTTCCTACATATTAGCAGACAAGTCAGCAATCAGAGACAAGAAGTCTGTGTTAAGATTAACCCTTTCCTGACATATTAGCAGACAACTCAGCAAACAGAGACAAGAAGTCTGTATTTAAATTAACCTTTTCCTGACATATTAGCAGACAACTCAGCAAACAGAGACAAGAAGTCTGTGTTAAAATTAACCCTTTCCTACATATTAGCAGACAACTCAGCAAACAGAGACAAGAAGTCTGTGTTAAGATTAACCCTTTCCTGACATATTAGCAGACAACTCAGCAAACAGAGACAAGAAGTCTGTGTTAAAATTAACCCTTTCCTACATATTAGCAGACAACTCAGCAAACAGAGACAAGAAGTCTGTGTTAAAATTAACCCTTTCCTGACATATTAGCAGACAACTCAGCAAACAGAGACAAGAAGTCTGTATTTAAATTAACCCTTTCCTACATATTAGCAGACAACTCAGCAAATAGAGACAAGAAGTCTGTGTTAAAATTAACCCTTTCCTGACATATTAGCAGACAACTCAGCAAACAGAGACAAGAAGTCTGTATTTAAATTAACCCTTTCCTGACATATTAGCAGACAACTCAGCAAACAGAGACAAGAAGTCTGTATTTAAATTAACCCTTTCCTACATATTAGCAGCCAACTCAGCAAACAGAGACAAGAAGTCTGTATTTAAATTAACCTTTTCCTACATATTAGCAGCCAACTCAGCAAACAGAGACAAGAAGTCTGTATTTAAATTAACCCTTTCCTACATATTAGCAGACAACTCAGCAAACAGAGACAAGAAGTCTGTGTTAAGATTAACCCTTTCCTGACATATTAGCAGACAACTCAGCAAACAGAGACAAGAAGTCTGTGTTAAAATTAACCCTTTCCTACATATTAGCAGACAACTCAGCAAACAGAGACAAGAAGTCTGTGTTAAAATTAACCTTTTCCTACATATTAGCAGACAACTCAGCAAACAGAGACACGAAGTCTGTGTTAAAATTAACCCTTTCCTGACATATTAGCAGACAACTCAGCAAACAGAGACAAGAAGTCTGTATTTAAATTAACCCTTTCCTGACATATTAGCAGACAACTCAGCAAACAGAGACAAGAAGTCTGTATTTAAATTAACCCTTTCCTACATATTAGCAGACAACTCAGCAAACAGAAACAAGAAGTCTGTGTTAAAATTAACCCTCTCTTACATATTAGCAGACAGCTCAGCAAACAGAGACAAGAAGTCTGTGTTAAGATTAACCCTTTCCTACATATTAGCAGACAACTCAGCAAACAGAGACAAGAAGTCTGTATTTAAATTAACCTTTTCCTGACATATTAGCAGACAACTCAGCAAACAGAGACAAGAAGTCTGTATTTAAATTAACCCTTTCCTACATATTAGCAGACAAGTCAGCAATCAGAGACAATAAGTCTGTGTTAAGATTAACCCTTTCCTGACATATTAGCAGACAACTCAGCAAACAGAGACAAGAAGTCTGTATTTAAATTAACCTTTTCCTGACATATTAGCAGACAACTCAGCAAACAGAGACAAGAAGTCTGTGTTAAAATTAACCCTTTCCTACATATTAGCAGACAACTCAGCAAACAGAGACAAGAAGTCTGTGTTAAGATTAACCCTTTCCTGACATATTAGCAGACAACTCAGCAAACAGAGACAAGAAGTCTGTGTTAAAATTAACCCTTTCCTACATATTAGCAGACAACTCAGCAAACAGAGACAAGAAGTCTGTGTTAAAATTAACCCTTTCCTGACATATTAGCAGACAACTCAGCAAACAGAGACAAGAAGTCTGTATTTAAATTAACCCTTTCCTACATATTAGCAGACAACTCAGCAAACAGAGACAAGAAGTCTGTGTTAAAATTAACCCTTTCCTGACATATTAGCAGACAACTCAGCAAACAGAGACAAGAAGTCTGTATTTAAATTAACCCTTTCCTGACATATTAGCAGACAACTCAGCAAACAGAGACAAGAAGTCTGTATTTAAATTAACCCTTTCCTACATATTAGCAGCCAACTCAGCAAACAGAGACAAGAAGTCTGTATTTAAATTAACCTTTTCCTACATATTAGCAGCCAACTCAGCAAACAGAGACAAGAAGTCTGTATTTAAATTAACCCTTTCCTACATATTAGCAGACAGCTCAGCAAACAGAAACAAGAAGTCTGTGTTAAAATTAACCCTCTCTTCCATATTAGCAGACAACTCAGCAAACAGAGACAAAAATTCTGTGTTAAAATTAACCCTCTCTTACATATTAGCAGACAACTCAGCAAACAGAGACAAGAAGTCTGTGTTAAGATTAACCCTTTCCTACATATTAGCAGACAACTCAGCAAACAGAGACAAGAAGTCTGTATTTAAATTAACCTTTTCCTGACATATTAGCAGACAACTCAGCAAACAGAGACACGAAGTCTGTGTTAAAATTAACCCTTTCCTGACATATTAGCAGACAACTCAGCAAACAGAGACAAGAAGTCTGTATTTAAATTAACCCTTTCCTGACATATTAGCAGACAACTCAGCAAACAGAGACAAGAAGTCTGTATTTAAATTAACCTTTTCCTGACATATTAGCAGACAACTCAGCAAACAGAGACAAGAAGTCTGTATTTAAATTAACCCTTTCCTGACATATTAGCAGACAACTCAGCAAACAGAGACAAGAAGTCTGTATTTAAATTAACCCTTTCCTACATATTAGCAGACAACTCAGCAAACAGAAACAAGAAGTCTGTGTTAAAATTAACCCTCTCTTACATATTAGCAGACAGCTCAGCAAACAGAGACAAGAAGTCTGTGTTAAGATTAACCCTTTCCTACATATTAGCAGACAACTCAGCAAACAGAGACAAGAAGTCTGTATTTAAATTAACCCTTTCCTACATATTAGCAGACAAGTCAGCAATCAGAGACAAGAAGTCTGTGTTAAGATTAACCCTTTCCTGACATATTAGCAGACAACTCAGCAAACAGAGACAAGAAGTCTGTGTTAAAATTAACCCTTTCCTGACATATTAGCAGACAACTCAGCAAACAGAGACAAGAAGTCTGTGTTAAAATTAACCCTTTCCTACATATTAGCAGACAACTCAGCAAACAGAGACAAGAAGTCTGTGTTAAGATTAACCCTTTCCTGACATATTAGCAGACAACTCAGCAAACAGAGACAAGAAGTCTGTGTTAAAATTAACCCTTTCCTACATATTAGCAGACAACTCAGCAAACAGAGACAAGAAGTCTGTGTTAAAATTAACCTTTTCCTACATATTAGCAGACAACTCAGCAAACAGAGACACGAAGTCTGTGTTAAAATTAACCCTTTCCTGACATATTAGCAGACAACTCAGCAAACAGAGACAAGAAGTCTGTATTAAAATTAACCCTTTCCTGACATATTAGCAGACAACTCAGCAAACAGAGACAAGAAGTCTGTATTTAAATTAACCCTTTCCTACATAGTAGCAGACAACTCAGCAAACAGAAACAAGAAGTCTGTGTTAAAATTAACCCTCTCTTACATATTAGCAGACAGCTCAGCAAACAGAGACAAGAAGTCTGTGTTAAGATTAACCCTTTCCTACATATTAGCAGACAACTCAGCAAACAGAGACAAGAAGTCTGTATTTAAATTAACCTTTTCCTGACATATTAGCAGACAACTCAGCAAACAGAGACAAGAAGTCTGTATTTAAATTAACCCTTTCCTACATATTAGCAGACAAGTCAGCAATCAGAGACAAGAAGTCTGTATTTAAATTAACCTTTTCCTGACATATTAGCAGACAACTCAGCAAACAGAGACAAGAAGTCTGTGTTAAAATTAACCCTTTCCTACATATTAGCAGACAACTCAGCAAACAGAGACAAGAAGTCTGTGTTAAAATTAACCCTTTCCTGACAAATTAGCAGACAACTCAGCAAACAGAGACAAGAAGTCTATATTTAAATTAACCCTTTCCTACATATTAGCAGACAACTCAGCAAACAGAGACAAGAAGTCTGTGTTAAAATTAACCCTTTCCTGACATATTAGCAGACAACTCAGCAAACAGAGACAAGAAGTCTGTATTTAAATTAACCCTTTCCTGACATATTAGCAGACAACTCAGCAAACAGAGACAAGAAGTCTGTATTTAAATTAACCCTTTCCTACATATTAGCAGCCAACTCAGCAAACAGAGACAAGAAGTCTGTATTTAAATTAACCTTTTCCTACATATTAGCAGCCAACTCAGCAAACAGAGACAAGAAGTCTGTATTTAAATTAACCCTTTCCTACATATTAGCAGACAACTCAGCAAACAGAGACAAGAAGTCTGTGTTAAGATTAACCCTTTCCTGACATATTAGCAGACAACTCAGCAAACAGAGACAAGAAGTCTGTGTTAAAATTAACCCTTTCCTACATATTAGCAGACAACTCAGCAAACAGAGACAAGAAGTCTGTGTTAAAATTAACCTTTTCCTACATATTAGCAGACAACTCAGCAAACAGAGACACGAAGTCTGTGTTAAAATTAACCCTTTCCTGACATATTAGCAGACAACTCAGCAAACAGAGACAAGAAGTCTGTATTTAAATTAACCCTTTCCTGACATATTAGCAGACAACTCAGCAAACAGAGACAAGAAGTCTGTATTTAAATTAACCCTTTCCTACATATTAGCAGACAACTCAGCAAACAGAAACAAGAAGTCTGTGTTAAAATTAACCCTCTCTTACATATTAGCAGACAGCTCAGCAAACAGAGACAAGAAGTCTGTGTTAAGATTAACCCTTTCCTACATATTAGCAGACAACTCAGCAAACAGAGACAAGAAGTCTGTATTTAAATTAACCTTTTCCTGACATATTAGCAGACAACTCAGCAAACAGAGACAAGAAGTCTGTATTTAAATTAACCCTTTCCTACATATTAGCAGACAAGTCAGCAATCAGAGACAAGAAGTCTGTGTTAAGATTAACCCTTTCCTGACATATTAGCAGACAACTCAGCAAACAGAGACAAGAAGTCTGTATTTAAATTAATCTTTTCCTGACATATTAGCAGACAACTCAGCAAACAGAGACAAGAAGTCTGTGTTAAAATTAACCCTTTCCTACATATTAGCAGACAACTCAGCAAACAGAGACAAGAAGTCTGTGTTAAGATTAACCCTTTCCTGACATATTAGCAGACAACTCAGCAAACAGAGACAAGAAGTCTGTGTTAAAATTAACCCTTTCCTACATATTAGCAGACAACTCAGCAAACAGAGACAAGAAGTCTGTGTTAAAATTAACCCTTTCCTGACATATTAGCAGACAACTCAGCAAACAGAGACAAGAAGTCTGTATTTAAATTAACCCTTTCCTACATATTAGCAGACAACTCAGCAAACAGAGACAAGAAGTCTGTGTTAAAATTAACCCTTTCCTGACATATTAGCAGACAACTCAGCAAACAGAGACAAGAAGTCTGTATTTAAATTAACCCTTTCCTGACATATTAGCAGACAACTCAGCAAACAGAGACAAGAAGTCTGTATTTAAATTAACCCTTTCCTACATATTAGCAGCCAACTCAGCAAACAGAGACAAGAAGTCTGTATTTAAATTAACCTTTTCCTACATATTAGCAGCCAACTCAGCAAACAGAGACAAGAAGTCTGTATTTAAATTAACCCTTTCCTACATATTAGCAGCCAACTCAGCAAACAGAGACAAGAAGTCTGTAATTAAATTAACCCTTTCCTACATATTAGCAGACAGCTCAGCAAACAGAGACAAAAAGTCTGTGTTAAAATTAACCCTCTCTTACATATTAGCAGACAACTCAGCAAACAGAGACAAGAAGTCTGTGTTAAGATTAACCCTTTCCTACATATTAGCAGACAACTCAGCAAACAGAGACAAGAAGTCTGTATTTAAATTAACCTTTTCCTGACATATTAGCAGACAACTCAGCAAACAGAGACACGAAGTCTGTGTTAAAATTAACCCTTTCCTGACATATTAGCAGACAACTCAGCAAACAGAGACAAGAAGTCTGTATTTAAATTAACCCTTTCCTGACATATTAGCAGACAACTCAGCAAACAGAGACAAGAAGTCTGTATTTAAATTAACCTTTTCCTGACATATTAGCAGACAACTCAGCAAACAGAGACAAGAAGTCTGTGTTAAGATTAACCCTTTCCTACATATTAGCAGACAACTCAGCAAACAGAGACAAGAAGTCTGTGTTAAAATCAACCTTTTCCTACATATTAGCAGCCAACTCAGCAAACAGAGACAAGAAGTCTGTGTTAAGATTAACCCTCTCTTACATATTAGCAGACAACTCAGCAAACAGAGACACGAAGTCTGTATTTAAATTAACCTTTTCCTACATATTAGCAGCCAACTCAGCAAACAGAGACAAGAAGTCTGTATTTAAATTAACCCTTTCCTACATATTAGCAGACAAGTCAGCAATCAGAGACAAGAAGTCTGTATTTAAATTAACCCTTGCCTACATATTAGCAGCCAACTCAGCAAACAGAGACAAGAAGTCTGTGTTAAAATTAACCTTTTCCTACATATTAGCAGCCAACTCAGCAAACAGAGACAAGAAGTCTGTATTTAAATTAACCCTTTCCTACATATTAGCAGACAGCTCAGCAAACAGAAACAAGAAGTCTGTGTTAACATTAACCCTCTCTTACATATTAGCAGACAACTCAGCAAACAGAGACAAGAAGTCTGTGTTAAAATTAACCCTCTCTTACATATTAGCAGACAACTCAGCAAACAGAGACAAGAAGTCTGTATTTAAATTAACCCTTTCCTACATATTAGCAGACAACTCAGCAAACAGAGACAAGAAGTCTGTGTTAAAATTAACCCTTTCCTGACATATTAGCAGACAACTCAGCAAACAGAGACAAGAAGTCTGTGTTAAAATTATCCCTTTCCTACATATTAGCAGCCAACTCAGCAAACAGAGACAAGAAGTCTGTGTTAAAATTAACCCTTTCCTGACATATTAGCAGACAACTCAGCAAACAGAGACAAGAAGTCTGTGTTAAAATTATCCCTTTCCTACATATTAGCAGACAACTCAGCAAACAGAGACAAGAAGTCTGTGTTAAGATTAACCCTTTCCTGACATATTAGCAGACAACTCAGCAAACAGAGACAAGAAGTCTGTGTTAAAATTATCCCTTTCCTACATATTAGCAGACAACTCAGCAAACAGAGACAAGAAGTCTGTGTTAAGATTAACCCTTTCCTGACATATTAGCAGACAACTCAGCAAACAGAGACAAGAAGTCTGTGTTAAAATTAACCCTTTCCTGACATATTAGCAGACAACTCAGCAAACAGAGACACGAAGTCTGTGTTAAAATTAACCCTTTCCTACATATTAGCAGACAACTCAGCAAACAGAGACACGAAGTCTGTGTTAAGATTAACCCTTTCCTACATACTAGCAGACAACTCAGCAAACAGAGACAAGAAGTCTGTGTTAAAATTAACCCTTTCCTACATATTAGCAGACAGCTCAGCAAACAGAGACAAGAAGTCTGTGTTAAAATTAACCCTTTCCTGACATATTAGCAGACAACTCAGCAAACAGAGACAAGAAGTCTGTATTTAAATTAACCCTTTCCTACATATTAGCAGACAACTCAGCAAACAGAGACAAGAAGTCTGTGTTAAAATTAACCCTTTCCTACATATTAGCAGACAACTCAGCAAACAGAGACAAGAAGTCTGTGTTAAAATTAACCTTTTCCTACATATTAGCAGACAACTCAGCAAACAGAGACAAGAAGTCTGTATTTAAATTAACCCTTTCCTACATATTAGCAGACAAGTCAGCAAACAGAGACAAGAAGTCTGTATTTAAATTAACCCTTTCCTGACATATTAGCAGACAACTCAGCAAACAGAGACAAGAAGTCTGTATTTAAATTAACCCTTTCCTACATATTAGCAGACAACTCAGCAAACAGAGACACGAAGTCTGTGTTAAAATTAACCTTTTCCTGACATATTAGCAGACAACTCAGCAAACAGAGACAAGAAGTCTGTGTTAAAATCAACCCTCTCCTACATATTAGCAGACAACTTCGGAAATAGAGACAAGAAGTCTGTGTTAAAATTAACCCTTTCCTGACATATTAGCAGACAACTTCGGAAACATCTATGCAAAATATGGAAAATCTCTATCAATGAAAGTACGTTAACTGAAAAGAGCTGAAATCACTTTGGTCAAAGTTAAAATTGCGCACTATGAGCAAGCCTTAGTTTTGTCACAATATTTTCAATGGTGGTCAGCTGCAAAAGTGTTCAAATGCTTCCATAGCTTGGTACGGCATTAATAAAAATGACAGCATGCTGTTTTTATACAATATAAAGGAAAACAAGTTGATCTATCTGATAGTCTATATCAATACCACGGAATAAGGAATAGACAATGCAAATAAATGTATTGACTAACATATAAAGATCGATGGGGTTAAACAAATAGCTTGAAACGCAGATAAAAATAATCCGTAGGATATTAAGACGAAGAAAGTGAAGAGAAAAATTAGATGAGTTTTCGTCCGTTATATACGGGTCTGTGTCGAACTTTCTTTGTTCTAATACAGATGCATTTTAACGCCTGTATTAATCGACTTTGTGAAAATTTTGTGGAAAAGATAAAATGCGAAAAAAAATATGAGCGAACGGAATTTGGACCAATTTACTTTGAACGCGCTACAACAGCGTGGTTCCACTTATCTCCGTATGAATAAAGAAAATACAAACTTTGGTTCCAATTTCAATTTAGAAGAAATAACAAATTAACAACATGACAACCAATCTATTGATTTGATCACGCCATATGAAAACGGATCTTTTCTCAGAGCGAGGATGTTGATCGGTCTGCGCCTTTGTATTCTCATCTGGATCTTCATTGTTCGTCATCGACTTGTACAATAATCGCGGTTTGATTGATTTATCGGGGTTTAACGCCGTTTTCAAAAGACAAACTGTTTTATTAATGCGGCAAGTTCACCGACCAAATGTGTTTCCTCGCTCTATCTCTTGCCACTTTTTTACAAAATTCTTTCAAAGCAAATTGCTGCTTTTCCACATGGACTGCACGCCCGTTGGTGGCCCATTGGTGGAAGACGAATGAAGTGTGTGGCATTGACTCTTGTCAAACGTCGGAAAGAATATTGGCCGAGCTGGGGTTCGAGCGCACATATCCTGGGTTGGCATCCCGCGTCCAGGGCTTGGCTTAAGTATCATGGAACACTCTGTATAATGTGTTATGACTAAATACAGACTATGCAAGTTCTCGGTTTGAGGTCCAGATAGGGAGTGCTATCCAGCTCCCCTTCCCGAACAATATATCTCGTATTTACAAACTAACTCCTATGATGTCCGTAGGCTAATCAAAATAGGATCAAAGGGTTCAAATAAGGGTTCTAAAACTTGGAAAAACGCCCCTTATCTAGAACTCAATGCAATTTGGTCGTACTTGCTATGAATTCCAAAACCACCTAATACATTTTCGTGTGACAAGGCTTATATGAGCCCGTCCATGGGGAAATGTTCAAGTTGGAATTTCGGAACAGTGTAGGTTCAGATCAGCATGTACATCTGCTTATAGTTATCTAAGTCTTAACAAGCTGACTGGAGCTTCTAACAAGCGTATGTAAGTAATATCTTAACAGTGCGGCCGCACATGTGGTCCTGGAGATATACTGTTTACGAAAGTCAACTGTTACCTTGTCCCATGGAATGGCTCATATGAAGAGGGAGCAAAGAGCGAAATAAATGTTGTATTTATTTTTATTGAGATTCTGTCGGGACTAGAAGAAGGTGTGTTGTTTTTGTCTATTCCTAGAGTATTATTATATTTTTTTTCTACTTTTTATATATTTTAATTTGTATTTTATAATCTGTAATTTATTTATTTATCTATTTATTTATTACATATATTTTTTTCTATTTTAATTTATATACCGATATATTCATTTATTTACTTCATTTTGTCCCACTGATCTCAACTCTATTCAATCATTACACTTTCATATATATCTAGAGTTTTGATAAGTTCGCAAAGATGATTTCAAAATCGTCTGCAAGTCTCAAGATTTGTACGGGGAAAAGGGCTTAACTGGAAACCGTCTGTAAAGTCAAGGTATTATAGATATACATGTAATACTAATATAGACAAGTATATTAGAATACAGACATAGGATCTTATATACACGTGATCATAAATAATACAAAAATACCATGACGAAGACTGAACGAATCTTAATCTAGAAATCGGAAAAAAAAATTAAAAACGTCTCCGTTGACTGCAAATAAAAAAGTCGCATGAGAAAATGGTGAGAATAAAGCGGTCGAAATCTTAGGATGATCACGAAGTTGGATGCTCTACAATGCTACAAAGGGATATAAAAAACCTAACAATTTCTTAAGCAAATCGTAGGAATGTACACATAAGCACATGACAAATGTGTTTACGATTTTAACAACACCGCCTACGCATAAGTCCCTTTAAGGATGTACTGAACTGAAAAGTAGATTTTTTTATAATATTTGACTTTTGTTGTATCATTGAGTTTTTTAAAAGTTGAATGTATAAATAATAAAAAAAAAACACAACAAATGGTATGTTGCTGTGCTTCATTGTATGCTAAATTCATTTATGAAAGCCTTATGATATGCATTTTCTTTGCTATTTCAGCACGTGAAAAAAACACGTTTTTCATGCAAATTACCAATATTTGAAAGATGATATGCTAATTGTTTGTCTTCTTATTGTTTAAATCTCATTCTAAAGTTATTTTATCCATATCTTTGGATGTTCACGTGATATTTTGTAATTAAACCTCATTTTGTGTCGGTGTAACTTGTTGTCGATGAGTAACTGTTTGTGTATGAACATGAACAAAACACCTCACCAGGAGAGTAAACGTAAAAGGGACTCCCCGGGACTTACGAGTGCTTTGTGCAAGTCGAACAAGATTGCGGAAAAGCCATCAAGTGAGACGACGCCTTCTTCGCCGTTGAGCTCCAAGATGGACAAAATGATGGGAATTCTTAATTCACTGAAAGGGCGAGATACACTACAACAAAACATTTGATAGTAAGATTGAGAGACTGCGGAATGACGTTATTTCATGAATAGACGATACAACCAAGGCGGTAAAAGTGAATATTGATTTGCAGTTTGCTGCATACGATTCAAAATTGCAAGAAATGGAGAGTGAATTTGATTCACTAAAACAGTATATTGGATGTGGGGACCAATTTCTCCGTTTATCATACGTAACGGCAAGACATATTCTTCATTGTTTGATGATGACTTTTACGAAACAATTATTTGAAGATAGAATGTTAGATCCATTATTTGATGCTAATCCATATCTAAACTACGCCATATCTTAAGCAGAGGTAGAAAACGTTGTTTATTCGGCTCAAAAAGGAAAAAGTTTGTGACACCTGATAACATAACGTATGAAGTAAAATCCTACACTGATAAGCGTACTACACGAAATGTTTAACTTGTGTTTTGACACGGGTATACTTCCTAGTTTTTGGCGACAATCGCTCATTTCCGCCATACTTTGAACAATACTTCAAAGCAATAAATAATCCTGACTCAAATCTTTACCAACCAGATGAAGACGTTATTTTATCTAATTCGAGGATTATAGACAGTGAACTACAAATTATGTTTGACGAACTTAATATCCCGATATCAACAAATGAAATTGTTAAGTCCTGTAAATAATTAAAAATAATCGTTGAGGAGGACCAGATCATGTTATAAACGATTTTTTTCAAGTATATGGTATAAATTACCTTAAAACATACCTCAAAACATACCTCAAAACGGTATTCAACAAATGTTTGATATGGGTTACTTCCCCTTAAAATGGACAGAAGGTTATATAGTACCCCTGTTCAAGAAAGGAGATCAAAGTCAACCTGAAAAATATAAAGGGATAACACTTTTTAAGTTCATTTGGCAAACTCTTTACTAGAATTTTAAATAACAGCCCAAGTAAGTGGGCGGAGGATTATAATATATATGTTGAAGCACAAGCAGGTTTTCGCAAAAATATGAGTACAACCGACAATATTTTCATATTGCATGGTTTAATAAATAAATTCATCAATGAAAAAAACGTGTGTTTCCTCGATTTTACTAAAGCTTTTGGTTTGCTCGTAAAAGAAAATATATTTTATAATGTAATCCAATATGGGATTACAGGTAAAATATTGCAGTTAATAAAGTCGCTCTATCTAAACAACATCAAGTCAAGGGTAAAATATGATAACTCGTTAAGTGAAAGCTTCAGTTGTTTCATTGGAGCGCCACAGGGGGACTGTATGTCGCCAATTATCTTTGCAATGTATGTAAATGACTTAGATGACTACATGTCTCTGAATGAATTTGATGGCGTTGATATCGGCATGTTGAAATTGTTTTGATTACTATACACGGACGGTAAAGTTCTACTTGAAGAAAGCGAGTCCAGTTAACAAAATGGTCTTGAAATACTACTTAGTTATTGCGAAAAAAGGAAATTATCAGTAAATATAAAGAAAACTAACGTCATGATATTTAGAAAAAATGGAAGAATATCGAAACAAGCAGTTTTTAAATACAACGGTTATCCATTAGAAAAAGTGAAACAATTTACATATTTAGGCATAACATTTTCTTCAGGAGGGTCCTTTCAACAAACTTTGATTATATAGGAGGGCAAGCTTTAAAAGCAGTTTTTGAATTAAAACAATATTTAACCGTATTCAAAAATATCACCATTATTTATACACTTGAACTCTTTGATAAGCTTATACTATCAATACTTAATTACGGGGCCTAGTTATGGGGCTTCAACGAGACTATAACGCTAGAAAGGCAGCATACTAGATTTTGTAAGCAACTACATGTACTACACGTCAAAAGAAAAAACTCCAAGTAATTTTATATACGGTGAATTGGGAAGATTACCTTTGAAGTTACAACGCCTTTCTTTGATCATTAAATACTGGCTAAAAGTCACGAGAACAGACGAACGCAAATACGTTAAGGCATTATACAAACAAATGTTAAGATATATAAAAGAAAATAAAGAAAATTGGGATTCAAAGGTTAAATATTTATTGAATACTTATGGTTTTAGTTATGTATGGATGAATCAAGGAGTCGAAAACATTGCGCTTTTTTAACAATATTTAAACAAAGAGTAAAAGCTATTTTCATCCAAAACTGGCATGCCGATCTTAGTCAAACCTATAAAGCTTAAACATATATTCTCATAAACTCCTTTGATTTTAAGATATATTTAGACTACATAAAAATTAAGAAATACAGATTTGCATTAACACAATTTAGACTTTCAAGTCACTAACTGGAAATTGAAACTGGAAGATGGAAAAAAAGTATTAAGACTCCTATATCGGACCGTAAATGCAAATTATGTAACACATTAGAAGACGAATTTCATGTTTTACTTGAATGTCCATTATACAATGATCTAAGACAAATCTATATAAGAAAATATGTGTGAGTGTTTAGTTTGATTGTATGTACAAGATGGACATTTTGTCTTTTGTGGATAAATAGGCGTTTCAAAACTTACTTAGAATGCCAAAACTTGTTATCAGATGAACAAAATGGTTTTATACCTAATCGCTCGTGTGAGGACCATGTTTTGTAGCGAACAGCATAATTCGAAACCGTCGGCTAAGCGAGAAAAAAGGATACTTTTGGAGCTTTTATTGACTTATAAAAAGCTTTTGACTTTGTCAATAGAGACAAGCTTAGATATAAAATGAGATATAAAATGCTATCTAAGAATATAGACGGAAATTGTTATAACACAGTCAAATCGTTATTGACTAATACATTCTCTTCTGTCAAACTAAACGGAAAACTGACGGACTGGATCCCGGTTTCGTCAGGGGGACCAGAACTCACCTATCTGCTTTGTCTTTTTTATAAACCATCTAATTGACGGATTAAAAACTTTGCATAAAGGGGTCACGTTTAGGGACAAATAAATATGCTGTCTTTTCTATGCAGACGACGTTTTAATTTGGAGCGAAAATGAGGCCGATATGCAGAACATGCAAAACTATATTCAAAATTAGTGCCAAATATGGCGTTTACTCGTAAACAAAACAAAGACTAATGTAATGCACTTCAGAAATAAAGGCAGGGAAAGGAGCAATTTTGAATTTAGTCTAGGTGGTTCTGTACTCAATTTTACAATAGTATATACTAAGGAGTTTATTTTCATGAAAACCTTACTCATAATAATACAATTGGTATTTTGTCAAAATCTGGTGGTAGAGCATTGGGGTCAGTTATTTCAATTTTGACTTATGAAAAATATTCTTAATTATGATTACGATGTTTCGGGCAAAACATGGACTTCAGAAATTAAATCTACTTTTCAAACTATATGATTTTTAGATTATTATACAAACAAAAAAATATTAGACATTAAACAAGTAGAAGAGTCTCTTAAAAATAGAAATTCACAGGACTAGTCACATAAATTACAGTCAGTTTCAAAATTGAGAAACTATAATTTTTTCAAAAATGATTATTTTATGGAAAAGTATCTAATCTCAAACCTGTCTAAGTTAGAAAGATCTCACCTTGCACAATTTAGATCTGGCATTTTACCAATAATAATAGAAACCGGAAGATTTACAAGGCTTAACATATCGGAAAGGGTCTGTCAAATTTGTAATAATTGTTCAAATGAAGACGAGATCCATTTTCTTTTGACGTGTCCTGCCTATGACGATCTGAGAGGATCGCTCATCAGCAGGGCACAACAGAAGAACCAACCCATCATTCGACAGACTTTCTAACCTATACAAGTTTAAATTTTGGGTTTTAGAACTATATAACCAAGTTGCGAAATTTCTTGTCAGATCAATGAAAAAATACGTAGTTTTCTATATATTCATTCATATTTTTATATAAATGAATAATTCTTATGCATGTAAATTATAATCTTTGATATTCCTTTCAATTTATTTTTCTTTCTACTTTCTTTTTCTTTCTTCTCTCATTATCTCTTTTTTACCTTATCTGTAAATATTGTTTATCAAAAGACACTTATAGGCCCTACGCGGCCGGGTGTTTATATAAGTTGATGTCTGTATTTGTAAAATATGTACACATGTCACTATAATAAAATATTACTTACTTACTTACTTATATTCTTTTAACCCAGCTTTATTATGTAATAAAACATGGCGTCTGGACAGCGCTTTAAAGACTCACGAAAAAGTTCAGCTCTTTATTTTAAACAAATTTAATCAACTATGTTTTAAATTTAGAGCATTATAAAAAGGCATAATGACTAAACATGTTTTAAATGACAACATAATCAGAAAATTTATTAACAATGTTACAATTGTTTTTTGTTTTTTTAATATCCACTTCTCAATTCAGTTCATCCTTTAACGAAGCAAATTTTTCTTTCGTATCTTTGGTACCCATTGTAACTAACTGGAAATTTTTGATTTTATGATAAAAAAGAAAATGGGACTGTTTCCAGACTATACCTGTCTTTTTACAGTAAAATACACACTGATGAGCACCATGCTTCTACTACTACTGCTATCGGTCAGCATGGCTGTACAGGTGGATGCAGGTTTTAAAGTTGAGGTAATACAAGTCTGTGATGAGCCATATGGTACGGCCCTGAGGAACATCAACCTTACGAAACACAATGGTAGGATATAGACTTTACCGTTCAGCCGTTCCATTGGAACAATGGTTTGTTTAACACATTTCTGAATAGTGTAGGTTCAGATCAGACTTTATATCTGTTCAGTGTTATGAGAATCTATTCAAGTTTACAGAAGCTTCAAACAAATAAACAGATTAAAACTATGTGGGTAACATGATAACTGTATAAAGCTTGTTCCTTTTTCCCATGGTCCGGACAATACATGTATTTATATTGTTTTGCCTTCTGTTTCGAAAACATCTGAGGATGGAGTTTTAATCGTATGGAAATGGAGGCTAGATTTTTAAAGCAAATTTTAAAAAAACTGTAGAAAAATCGGTGGTTGATTTTTCGCTTTACCACATTGTCGATGAATAAATATTACACGGCCACATTGACCTAAATCTGACCAAAATACAAATAATATAGCCGTTCCACGAGAAAAACAACAAAACTAATCCGGACATACCTTTGTTCGCCTCCTGTGGATTTTCTGTTTCAGGAATCATTACTCTATACCCCCTTTCTCCCCTGAGATGGAATGTGACGGTCCGGATTATCCTGCACGGACTACACAGGCTGATCTTGGTCGATACAATACGCAGAATCCATACTGTTAGTTTTACCGTGGAACAGCTCATATGTATCATTATGAGGTATACGTATTTTCACAAAATGCGTTACATGCTTTGTTCACAATATTCACAATTGTATTGTAATACAAGACAAATGGTGTTTACACATACATATAAATTATTTAACAATAATAGTATCATGTGTTGTTATAGTTTGAAACTAACTGAATTTTATTTTATCTCGTCTGTGTAGGAGAAGGACTTAACATTGAACGATATCTTATCATTGCTTTATCAAAACTTGCCATTAGACGGGTAAGCTTATTTAAATTTGGATACATGCAAAGTCCCTGAGGGATATATTTGATGCACACATATTTATGAAGAGGACATACTAGAACAAAGTGAAATTCACAGTCGACAACATTATTACATAATAACAGACAGTATCGAAGATTTCTTTCAATTCCTAAATGGCGCCATGAGCAGAAGTTCAACATTGTAAATGTTGAAAAAGTTATCTTAAATCTACCTATATCAACTAATGACATATAGGATTCAGCAGTAAAATAAGGTTTAAAGTTACAAAAATAAGAAATGTTGTCATTGATTCGAGACTAAAATGGACTGCTTTAGGCAACCGGAAGCAGTGGGTTATAAGAAATTGGTATTTTTAAGCAATATATCCCTGTGCATAATCTTTTCAAAGTCGGCTGCAGCTAATGAATCAAATGCCGTATGACGGTATCCATCACGTCTTGATAGTAATATATGTATTAATTGTATTTAATTATTTGCGATGGAGTATTGACTTGTGCTATGGCCTGCATGCGGACATCCGGATGTACTTCAATAGTTGTGAATGCCGTCACAAATCAGTGCACGTTGAATAACGTGGGCAGGGACGATTGGCCAGCGTGTGGAACCCCAGACGCTTTTTACGCTCGCGTGGTAAGTTCTGTTACATCTTTATAACATTCTTCTCTTAATTGAACGGTATATTGTAACTGGGTTTCAGGGGTCTAGTTGCATCTGCTCCTGGGGTTGTGAGTTCGAACCCAAGCTCGGCCAACATTCTTTCCGACGTTTAGAAAGCCTATTTGACATCTACCAATGGACTAACAGTCTATGTGGAAAAGGAGCCAGTTGCTTGGAAGGTATGTTGTGTGGAGTACTGTTATGAGAAGGCAAGGAAACACAGGATAGATGAAATGGCCACCTTGATATGACTGAAAATTTGAACAAAACGGTGTTTTAATTGCAATTTCTAGTTCTACATTCATTGTAAGTGAGTGTAAGGAACGGCTCTCTGCAAAGGTGATTGCCGGTTAGTCAGTAAAACCTTATCAGTTGTATTTGAACTCATTTTAAAAAATAGACAAAAAGTGTAATTTCACGCAAATTATCACATATCAGATTACATGTTTTCATTCTTTTATCGAGTACGTATTATCATATTTAATTATTTCCTCCAATATGAGAATAGGCGCTACCTATTTCGGGTAAACATTTATTCACTTTTGTGATCGGTAAATCATTCTCCGTTATCTTTTCGTTAAATTTGTTATTTACGAGTCCTACCGTCCTAAGTAAATAAATTTAAATTCATCATCTGGTTAAGCATGATTATAATCAACCCTAATTCATGGCCAAGATTTTAAATCCATGAAATAATGATCGCGTGTACAAAATAGAATTGACTTGCCTTGCCCTTCATAAAGAACTTCCAATAAAATAATTTCATAATTTACCAAACTACATTTGTGACGAGTCAATTTATCCTTTCCTATCATTTCCCTTATGGTTATGTATTCATCATTTGCGTTACGATAATACAATGACGCCATCATTATAGAAATTTGGATGTGTTACATCCGGTCAGTCAGTAAAACCGTATCAGTTTTATTTTAAAAATAGACAACGAGCGCAAATTATCACATATCAGATTGCGTGTTTTCATTCCATTATCGAGTACGTATTATAATATTTAATTATTTAATCTATAAGTATGTTTTGTTTTGATATTTACTTTTCATCGAATCAAAACGTAGGAATATCGTGACTGCAACAAAAAAAATCCTCTCTGGACACAATGTTTGGATACATGGTATAGCAAAGTGCATACACATTACATATGGACGGGAAAAAATAGCCGGCAAGCCATCAATTTGTTTACCCGTATAAGTATTTTTTGTTTCGATATTAACTTTTCATCCAATCGAAACGGAGGAATATCGTGACTGCACCATAAAACCTCTCTGGACACAATTTTTGGAAAGTTCATACATGGACGGGAAAAAATCGCCGGTTACGCCGTCGTTTTGTTTACCCGTATTATCATATTTAATGATTGCCTCCTTAAGATTTTTTTGTTTTGATATTTACTTTTCATCCAATAAAAACGTAGGAATATCGTGACTGCAACAAAAATATCTTCTTGGACACATGGTATGACAAAGTTCATACACGGAAAAAAAACGCTGGCTACGCCGTCGATTTGTTTACCCGTAGAAACAAAAGAATTCAGAGTTTGAAACATTGTTGCAAAAGGTGAAATTTGTCATCATGAGCAATTTCTCCTTTTGTCACAATGTTTTCAAAAGTTGTCTGCTGCAGAGGAGTTATAAAGCGTCTATAAGTGGAAAATGGTTAATTAATCGGTTGGGAACTTCTGTACTGCATATACTGCGTCAGTCATTTGATATCTGGAAGGGATATGTCAACGTATGTTTACCTCTTATCCTTGATATCTGCAGACCCCACCTTCCACTATACGACTACCGTGTTCTGTGGATGACAATTGTGTAGATGGTCAGTCAGAATGTCGGGATGGTTTGTGTCGGTGTATAGCCGGGCTCGGCTTTGATCCCTCCTCGAGCACGTGTGTGGAAAGTAAGTATTACTTAAGGATATTAACCCTTTACGCATACAATAAAATCTGCAGCAGACGAAAAACATGTCCGCAAACATATGGAATATTTCTTTAAAGGGAAGTATGGTTATTGAATCGCGTTGTAAACATTGAGCCATATGGAGTAAGAAAATGCTCATTATGATCAATTTCACCATTTGTCACAATGTTTTCACAAGTCATCTGCTGCAGAGACGTCAGAAAACGTCTGTATGTGGGAATGGGTTAACCTGATCGAAACCTGATCATCATTGATCGACCCACTCCTCAATTACCAAATTCAATATACATAATAGCAGTTCTTTAGATAATAATAGCAGTGATACACTTTCCGGATTGCAGACGTATTTTGACGCATCTGCTGAAGGAAACTATATATAACAATGACAAATATCTCATTTTGCCTAAATGAATTTACAACTCTATCAAATTATTACACTTTCAAAAAGAGAGATGTTCGACATTTTTTAATATATTTCTTCAAAGACGTGTGCTGCAGATTTGTTATATGTGGGAAAGTGTTAGTTTAAATTTATTTTTCTTACATCGATTACGAAACAGGCTTTCAGCTTATATTAATCACGCTCGATGTCTGCTTCCCTGGAAACTAAACCAGTGATTACGCCGTTTGTGTGGACAAATCCCGAAGTCAGAACCCGCACATCACTGGTCAACAAAAAGGTTGCCTGCAAAATATAACACTCGTAGAAGTTATGTGCACCGAGTCGTTGAATACATGAACGCGGTACAGCTATCTAACTTGTATACGTTATGTGCACCGAGTTGTTGAATATACGATTGCGTTCCAACTAGTTTAACTCGTATACGTTATGTGCACCGAGTTGTTGAATATACGATTGCGTTCCAACTAGTTTAACTCGTATACGTTATGTGCATCGAGTTGTTGAATATACGATTGCGGTCCAACTATTTAACTCGTATATGTTATGTGCACCGAGTTGTTGAAGATATGAACGAGGTCCAACTATTTAACTCGTATACGTTATGTGCACCGAGTTGTTGAAGATATGAACGAGGTCCAACTATTTAACTCGTATACGTTATGTGCACCGAGTTGTTGAAGATATGAACGAGGTCCAATTATTTAACTCGTATACGTTATGTGCACAGAGTTGTTGAATATACGATTGCGTTCCAACTAGTTTAACTCGTATACGTTATGTGCACAGAGTTGTTAAATATACGATTGCGGTCCAACTATTTAACTCGTATATGTTATGTGCACCGAGTTGTTGAAGATATGAACGAGGTCCAACTATTTAACTCGTATACGTTATGTGCACCGAGATTGCGGTCCAACAATTTTACTCGTATACGTTATGTGCACCGAGTCGTTCAATATACGAACGCGGTCAAACTCAGAATAGAATAGAATATATAAGTGTTGCAACGAGGTTAATTTGCTGAATAGAAACAAAATCATGACAAATTAGTTCAAAGCCTTAGCCGACATGCATACAGACAGACGAGATAACTAAGTGTGTTCTTGTCTTACGGGCTATCAAAACAAAACCTAAAACTGTAGCTGCATTGGTTTTCCGATTTTGTGATACCTTTACCCGGAGTCAATAAGACCCCCACTCGCTGGACGCGTTCATTGATTAAAGTAATGGATTCCTTTGTTTAGGTTTGCGGGGATAAGAATAATATGATTTAAACAACACTGTCAGTAATATTTACAGTTTATAGACTCGACAAATTCCGTCCGTAAACGTAAGAAATCGGTATTATTCTTTGACAAGTCGGTCATTTCCAGTAAAAATATGGATTTCTTACAACTTCATACGTAATTGGGCCAGCTCACTAGAGATGTTTTACCTTTACTAAATTTGAGAATGCCGCAAAACACTACTTAAACCAGGGTCTTTTAAATAGTACTATTTGAAAGACCCTGCTTAAACAAACAATATTAAATGCGAAATGCAACTATTGAGCATTTTACAATATTAAAAAGCTTCATTGCCACCCGCTCGGAAAGCTTGATCCCGTTTAAACTTTTCCACAAACAAACATCACTGCAGGAGACGACTTTAAAACACCTCTTAAAAATAGTATTCCCTAAAAATGAAGTTATAACTATTGAATCGAAAATAACAAGAGGTTGCTATGTTTGAGGAATTTCAACTATTGTCACACTGTTTTCAAAAGTGTACTGTAGCAGATGCATCACGTCATCTGAATCTTCAACCTCTCATTTACAGATTGTACAATCTATGGCAACACGTTTCAAGCGGATTTTAATCACCTGCTCTCTGGGTTCTCTGACCAAGCCCTTACAGGAGTGACAGAAGAGCAATGCAAGCAGGCGTGTGTTAACGCTATTCCGTTCGTCTGTCGTCATGCGGAGTATTACATCACCAGTAACTACTGTTATATCTCGAGATATAGCAAGGCAATGGCCGAGGCCGAATCTCCCTCATGTTACGCTAGTAGTACAGCATTTAATCTTCATTTCAGAGATTGTGCCTAACTTTACCCTGTCTCAAATATACAACACATATTAAATATATTTGAAAACATTGTGACATGGGAGAAATTGATAATCGTGAGCAAATATCTCTTTTTGCGACAGTGTTTTCAAAAGTCGTATCCATGTGGTATAGCGTTAATATGTTAATATGTTAGTTTGACATCTCATGGATGATCACTTGATAAACACTAAATTAGAATATAAAAAGATTTATCTCCCTTTCTATATTATTTAAAACTAGAATGTACAACATTTATAAATTCAAGGGGGCATAACTCTGATGTTCTTACAGCAATCTAAGTGCAACATTCTGTCTGACATTTTCCGGTGGTTGTTAATAAAGTTTTAATCAGATACACGATTCAAGATAAAAAATATTTATTTCGCAATGTAATCCACCGGTCCATTATACAACATAATTGATTAAGTATATACAACAGGGAGTGATGAAATACATTTGAAACTGAGAAAGAATTAAGATATTGAAAGAGTCTCGCTTCTTAGTTTGAATGCGCTCTGAATGAATTTTGCAGTATTGTATACTTCAGACTGGATATTTGTATTTAATATTCCATACAATGTGTCAAGAGTCCTGTTTTTTTTTTATGCAGGATACATGTACGTTAAAAAAGTTTCTCTTAAATCGTCATATGTAGGACATTTGTAAAAGAAGTAAAACTCATCTTCAATAATGTACATATTTTTATCAAGACATTTCTTGGAATCGATAGGTGTCTACCTCTCTCTATCATAAGGTCATGGTTAGATAAGGCAGCTAACGGACGAATGGACTACATTAGAGCATTATCCAATCCGTCTTTGGCGGAGGATAAAACACTTTAACTTAATACTTTTAGCGACTATCTGTGTAATTTGGTTTACATTAAGTAGGTGTCACTGAAGTTATCGAGCAGTAAATCAACCGCGTGATGATATAGAAGCAAGTATTTACTTGTTAATGTCGGGGGAAATTTTATCAAGAATGAAAATAAACTACAATGAATGGATATTTCAAAAGAGACGGCATGCCAGTAAAGGATATTTGCGATAAAGCATTCTAAAAAAGATTTGGAAAGCCAAAAGTAACAAATAATTACACACAAAAAACTAGCTAGCCCGAGTCCCTGGCAGCCAGACATCTCAACCAAACAACATTGTTTGAGCAAATTGAAAGAGGGTCCAATAAGGAATATTTCTAAAAAAAAATGATCTTGAAATAAGGCCGAATCAGAAGAAAATAATTCAAAGTTTTGTCATTTAATCCGTTTTTTAATGCTGTTTTTCAACTAACCAATATGGCTTGAATCAATTTTGTGGATGTTTGATTTCTAAAGTACCAGTCTAAATTAATTCAAATGCCAACCTATAGATATCCAAAAACAATATTATATTATTTAACAAATTAAATGACCATAACAGACATACACACGCTACAGTAGTAAGGAATTTATGGTTTAATCACGGTTTTGGGTACATCTGGATTAACCACGATACTGGAAATATGAATATGTTTACCAGGAAAGTGGAATATGAATATGTTTATCTCTGGATATTGGGAATATGAATATGTTTACCAGGAAAGTGGAATATGAATATGTTTATCTCAGGATATTGGTCATATAAATATGTTTACCAGGAAAGTGGAATATGTTTTTCTCAGGATATTGGAAATATGAATATGTTTACATCAGGATATTGGGAATATGAATATGTTTACCTCAGGATATTGGGAATATGAATATGTTTACCAGGATAATTGAAATATGAATATATTTACCAGGAACGTGGAATATGTTTACCTCAGGATATTGGGAATATGAATATGATTTTGTTTTCCTCAGGATATTGAGAATATGAATATGTTTACCAGGATAGTTGAAATATGAATATATTTACCAGGAAAGTGAAAATAGGAATACGTTTATCTCAGAATCAAACTAAGGCTTACGGATTCTTACAACAAGATTGTCATAATGCTCTAAGTAATTTTAGTAAAACACATTATTATGTACAATTTATATCTCGTTTAAAACGTGGTACATTATTCGACTATTGACATACCTATTTACCCTAGGAAAGCATTTACAAAATTTCGGTGCTGGGATCACAAACTAAATAGCCAGTAGCCAAGAGAAAAGAGTGTTTGCACTTACTGTTTTATCATGTTTTTCTCTTTTGCAAACGATATGATGAATTCAGAAAAAGATATAAAGGTAAAGATCAAAACGAACGTCTCGAGCATTAGACTCATGTCAAGCTGCAGCATATCAAATGTATGAAGTGTCTGACGTTAGCATCTAGCATCAATATAGTATGATCTTTATATACACAAGTTGCTATAAAAAAATTAAATATTTTGTTACATAAGAACAACAGGGAAAGAAACTTAAAAGTAATAATTGCATTGTGTGGGGGTAAACCTATATACATGTATATGTATTATTTATATTATAAACCGTTAGCCTAAATATTTGAATCTTGAAAAAAAATATTGTTTATTCTATATAAAATGAAAGAATCATTATGAAATAAATTTGAAATCTTTATGTAAAAAATACGAACTCACAGTATATAGGCTAGGCGAAAAAGCCCGCGAACAATAACGATCTCTAACGACTTCTTACGTAAATCGGAGAAGCGGAATTATACCCTTTAATACGCAGTGCGGCAAGACACATTTGTCAGCGGTTCTGAACCGCTGAATTATAAAGGTGACAATCGTCCTTGTTGTTCACTCTTAAATGTTAATTGTTCACGTTTTATTACTTTAGAAGTTTAACATCCGATATTCTAGGCTTGACATTTGCGTGGGCGATGAGACGGCTACCTGCCCAGATGTGACCAATGGGATATGGTTTTAGGCGTTTTTACCTGCCATGCAAACCCCTGTCCTATTGGCTCGCCAATAAAGATGAACAATTCTGGGTGTTTTCGAATGTGATAACACAGAGTGCATGGTTCGCACCCAGCACTCCTGTCTTGAATTCGTTTAATGTAGTAGCATACAACTGGACGCTCCATTAGGTACTTTATTGTTGGACGTGATTTTGTGTTTGTATATCGAGGGCTTGGCGTGACACGGTTGTAACTATAAACCTATTTTGAAAACCCTGGTTTAGGGGCAATTTTGACCCCTTTGTAAACAATGCAAATTTAGGTGCCATTGCTCAGATCGAGCAATGGCACCTAAATTTACATTCTTTACCAAGAAAAATGATTTAACGCGTATAAAGACTTCATGGCGATGTGATTAAACTTATTAAAAAAAAATACCAATTTTAGTTACAACCGTTTCATGCCAAGCTCTCGATATGTACAACTTTAAACATTGTGTATGTGTCGCAAGGGAGTCCGATAGAATGCTCTTTTAAATGTCATCGAATGAAAACTAGCTTATTCTAAATTCCGAGTGCTTAGAATTTTTCTACCTTGTTTAACTTTTATAATAAACATTTGTTTTTGAACTTATAGACTTGGTGCTTTCTTATCCGCCACTATACAATCATGACGACCCTTTAAAGTATTACAGAAAACGTTAACTGTTGAGAGTGGCACAAAACACTAAGTACTCTAACAAAAAATATTAAGTGCGACAAGAACTGTGATCATTGAACATTTTACAATGCATGAATTCAAAAAAGCTTCATTGACTCTCAATTTTGCCATTTACAAACGGACAAAACTACAGCAATTTACTTTGAAAAGATTTCAGAAAAATATGCAACCTCCCTATAAATGAAAGTTAAATTATTGAAACCAGTTGAAAACATTTGGCCGTAGGAAAAAGTTGCTCAGTCGTGAGCATATTCTCCCTTTTGACCCACTGTTTTAAAAAGTCATCTGTAACAGATGCGTCAAATTGCATCTGCATGTGGTAAAGGTATATAGTTACAACCATTCATCACAGATTGTCCAAATAACGTATGCATGTGGTAAAGGTATACAGTTACAACCATTCCATCACAGATTGTCAAAATGGCGTTGGCAAACACGTTCCAAGCGGATTTTAATCACGTGATCTTTGACGAGTTCCTTTACGAAGTGACAGAAGAGCAGTGCATTCCGTCGTGTATTGATGTGACATCGTACATCTGCCGTCTTGCGGAATATTAGATCAAGTTTATTGTTTGAAGTTCATTTATTCGGCATACAAATGAACATAAAAACATTGACGAGAAAAACACATACATTTTACCAATTCACATATACTACACATGGCAAAGATGTCAAAACTATCAATTTAACCCACACATGAACGGCATGAACGAGTGCTATATCTCTTTAGATACCAAGGCAACTGCCGATGCGGTAGATCCCACGTGCTACTGGAGTGATATAACCTTCCTATAAAGTGTCGAGAAATAGTGCAATAGGATCATCCACTCATTTAGACAAATCATCTCATGAAGTTTGACCTGTATGACTCCTGTGACCTTTGACTCTAAATAAAAGAGGTAAGCAAGTGTTACAGACGGACTGATGGACAGGGCAAAAACAATATGTCTCGCCATAAGGGGGAGGGGCAATAATTGAAAATTTTGACATTTAACCCCTTTTCTGGTACTGCCCAGCAGCCATGTTATTCAACCAGGCAATATGGCTTGAACAATTATTTAAGAGAGTCATTATAAGAACATTTCTTAGAAATTCTTTTAAATCAAAGAAGCACTTTCATAGTAAAGGATTTTTAAAGTTGTGTCACTTTGACCCTTCTCTGATGGTTCCTAGCCACCACGTTTTCCAACCAACTGATATGATCATTATTTGTAGAGGAACACCCAGATTATCTTGAAATCATACAAGCAGATTCAGAAGACAAGAATATTAAAGTTTTAGCATAATCTAAACCATTTCAGATGCCGCAGCAACCTAAATTCTACATTATATTTAAATATTTCAACAATTCTGAAAGAGGACCATCGATAAAATAATATGAATTAAGGCAAAGCCTCAGAAAGTTTCGGAAATGCATTCAGTCTCAACATATTTAATCACCTACTAAGCTGTTGTGCACTAACACATTTACTATTTGCTCCATTGATAATGGATAGAATTGTCAGCCTTGGGTAAAGAGTTCAAGTTCAAGCTGAGTCAACTTACTTCTAGAATGTCAAAGGCTACTTTTACCAGTGAATATTGAACATTTTCCTAAGAGCTTTAAAGATTATAGAACGTATTATGACTGTTAAGTTTGAGGGAATATCCTGATAGTCATAATAAATGCATTAAATAACATACAAAATATGTTTATATTTCTTTGGAGAAATGCATCAACATTTTGAAAAAAACAAAAAGCATTTCTGCCAACTGAACTTGAAATCAGACAAGCAGTTGCAGAGGAAAAACGTTTAGATTTGTCATTTTACCATTTTTCTGATGCCACATTTCAGCATTGCTTTGAACTAATCAATATCCCTTGAACAATTTATGTAGAGGGTTAATTAAAGAACGTCTTTTGCCAAACTATCTTGACATAAGACATGCAGTTTAAGAGGAAAATTGTTTTTACTCCCTTTCTGATACCGCCTGGCAGCATTGATCTTAAACCACTTTGGAAAGGGCAACATAATGTTTTTTGAAGCCAAATTTTCTTGAAACAAGACCCCTAACTCTGATGATACCTGGCAACATTGTTTTTTAATTAATAGATATGACTTGAATAATTGTATGGATGGTTACATAAGGAAAATTAATGCAACAGTGTTATAACTTTGAAATTATACCAGCAACTTCCTTCTTTTTTCATGCCACATGCGGATAATATTTTTCAACCAATCAATATGATTTGAATATTTTTAGGGTTACATGAGGAACTTTCCTGCCAAATTATACAGAACTACCAGAATACCTAAACATTGTGTCACTTTACTTCTTTTCTGATGGGGTAGTTTCCAGAATTCAACACAGAATTTAATCCTTTAAACATTTTGAAAGAGGACACCAAATCAATATTTCTGTGCAGTTCAGTTAAAATTGGTCAAGTAGTTTAAAAGCAGCTGTTGTTTAAATAAATAGATGCTGGTGGATATTGCATGATGGATTAAGGATTATCGCAAAAGCTATGCTGATATTGATTACATTGTATGTATTTAGCTACAGTGTAATTTTTGAGAGTTGAACTCAGAACTCCTGGATAGACCAGGTGTTTTACCAGTAAAAACTATAAGGTCTCAAAATGTGGCTATACACATTCAATTTACGATCAAGATTGTCCTCAAAGAAAGTCACAACTGGTAAATGCCTCATGTACTTTACCAAAAAAAGTAATTCCTAATAAATCCGAGCTTGTGATAGTTTAATTGTAATTTAAACAAGAGGGCCATGAAGCCCTGGAATCGCTCACCTGCGAATGGGCTATTTAAGACATAACTCTCTCATGCTCAAGCCAAACATGTGGCTTCCAGAGTGTTAACAAGATTTCCCTTAAATTTTGTCTAGTGACCTAGTTTTTGACATGACATGACCCATATTCGAACTTGGCCTAGATATCATCAGGACAAACTTTCTGATAAAGTTTCAACATGCTCAAGTTTAAAATGTGGCTTCCAGTGTTAACAATATTTTCCTTCAATTTGGCCTAGTGACCTAGTGTTTAACCCCACATAACCCATATTCGAACTTGGCCTAGATATCATCAAGACAAACTTTCTGATAAAGTTTCAACATGCTCAAGTTTAAAATGTGGCTTCCGGAGTGTTAACAAGATTTTCCTTCAATTTTACCTAGTGACCTAGTTTTTGATATGACATGATCCATATTCGAACTTGGCCTAGATATCATCAGGACAAACTTTCTGATAAAGTTTCAACATGCTTAAGTTTAAAATGTGGCTTCCAGAGTGTTAACAAGATTTTCCTTAAATTTGGCCTAGTGACCTAGTGTTTGACCCCACATGACCCAGTTTCGAACTTGGCCTAGAGTTGATGGAGATAAAGAGTGGATGCAAAATATTGCCTCTAGAGTAGTAACAAGCAAATGTTGACGACGAACGACGGACGACGGACAAAAGGCGATCACAATAACTCACCTTGAGCACTATGTGATCTGGTGAGCTAAAATCCTAACAAAAATGATGTTTTTCTAAAAATTGAATTTTTATCTTACAACACTATAATATTCTTATTACTGTTTAGTCTTATGCAACCATGTCCCTTATATCATTTCATGTATATGCTATGTAAAACATGATTATAAGAAGTTTTTCAAATGCAATTACAAGTAGAATAAGCCATGTTTTTCAAGGATTGAAATAATTTAATCAATATTTGAAGAGGATGACCAAATGAATGAATGAATGTATATTGTTTTATGGCGCATCGACAGCTAAGGTCATTTAGCGCGCAATTAAATTTAATTATTCATGATCCCTGGGTAAACAAACCAGTACTAGGCTAGTACAGTGCCTTGCCCAAGGGCACTCCACCATGACCGTAGTGCCGCAACTGGGGATCGAACCCGGGACACCCAGTTTCGAAATCCCCGACGCTAACCACTCGACCACAGCGGATTCCGGATGACCAAATGAGCAATTGGGCCAAATAATTTTTAAATCAGGCCAGTATTCTCAAAGAAATATGCATATCCATTGGATAAGCATTAAGGAACATTCGTATGAAGGTGGATTGCAATGGACAATGTGGTACAGAAGGAGACATTGTTTAATAACACTTTCCCACTTGTAGATGACATTTGAAATCACTTTGGCAAAGGAAGATAATGCTCATAGTGAATATTTTATCCTTTTGCAAAATTGTTATAAACTGTATTCCATAGTTTAGCTTTTATCCAAAGAGATTTTCAATATTTTGGCCTAGCTTTTTTTTAATGTTGTCTATGGGAAAGGGATAAAGAAAATACAGATGAGGAATGTCACTCATTACATCACATGATGCAAACCATCAAGACCCTGGAAAGAAAGTTCAGAACAAGCTTTAGACCCTAGTTTGAAAGAAACAAACAACTTAAGTTAACCTTTTCCCTCATATGGACGTTTTCTGACACCTCTGTAGCAGACGGCTTTTTGAATACAGTGACCAAAGAGAAAATTGCTCAACATGAGCAATTTCTCCTTTTGCCACAATGTTTTCCTCTTTTAGTCATAGGTTGTCCATTCAATTATAGAGATTTTCTAATTTTTGACAAAATGTTCAAAGTCATCTGCTGCAGAATTGTCGTATGAGGGAAAAGGTTAAAAATATGAGCAATTATTTCAACTCGAGATTATTAATAATTTTACTTTCATTTATAGGGATTTTCCATTTGTTTTGCTTAGATGTTTTCAAAATGGTGTGTTGCATATTTGTTTTATGTGAGAAAGGATTAAGGTTAATATTTCTTATTTAAACTGATATTCCATTCTCATTTGGGGCTACACCTCTAAACTCCTGCTTCATCATTAAATCAATTATACTGTACAAAGACAAACAAACAAATAATTGTAACAGACTAGGTCAAACTGAATACACTTTGTGGCAACATAATATAAACAATGTGTTCATGCCTGTTTGTAAAAATAACCATATTCAAGAATGCAAATCTTTTGAGTGGACATGCACAGTACATTTCACTTATCTGAATCAATACAATCTTTTCACAATTGAAGGTTATAATTTCATGCTAATCTAGTTTAACTGCCAATTTATCAAAGAATAATTTTAACAGACATCATCAATTTAACGCTTTCAAGCTTTCCCACAAGACAAATCTGCAGTAGACGACTTTCAAAATGTCTACTCAAAAATAAGGAACATCTCTATAATTGTTAAAACCTATATAGAATGAAGATAATTTGCCACACATTGATCAACATCCGCCCCTTTGAATGAATGTTAAAATATTTCATTTCATGTTACCAGACGCATCTAACATTGTATCAACATCAGGGGCTCCGCCCCCGAACCTCTGCAATTTCAATCTGAAAGAACAAGTTTAGTTGCACACAAAAACTTGTTTATATCTTATTTGAAACCAGCATGAAAATTCCAGCTTGCAAAATCCTTAATTTCATTGACTGTGTAGAGTACATGTACTGACATAATATGTTTAAACTTTAACCTATATGATTAATTATGAACCCATAAAATCTTGTCGTAATTGAAGGTAGTAACAGAGCTTAGTAAATTCTGATTGAGAGGAAACTTTTTTCACCAGTGTGCCTATAACACAGTGGACGGCCTCGGCGGTGTTTAGGTAGAACGTCTGCCTTTGGTGCGGGTAGTCCCACTGTTATTTGGACTGAGGTGCGGGAGTCCGATCCCCGGTCGGGTCAAGCCAAAACCTTAAAAAATGGTAGTAATGACTATCCTTCTTGATGCTCAGGGTTGCGCGGTTAGCTTTACGACTGACTGGCTGGTGTCATGATAAATGGACCAGTAGTACTGGTAACTTACCCAGTACACACCGACAGATAACTAGAGAATTGTTGAAAGCGGCGTAAAACATTTAAAAACACACCAAACAATGACACAGTTGAGAGACATAACCAGTACAAGAGGTAGCAATGCCCTAATACCAAAGTGTAACCGTACAGTGTCAGGGCGAGGACCTAAGAAATCCCGATGACAGGACGTAGTTTATTATCGTAAAAAGCTGAAATAAAGAAAACCGTAAAATTTACTACTTGTCATAATGACTGTTCATTGGTTCAAACCAGTACAAATGGGCAACTTGGATAGGGAATTGTCTTTTCTACAGATCTGCCAAGGTTCATTAGATTCTACACATTCACACTGATGGACCCACCAATTGATAACTTATAATTAATAAACTGATCCATCGGTTAAATGAATAAAAATTGGTATTAACTAAATATAAAGAAATGTTATCTTTATCCATAAAGAAGTAACAACAACCATCACTATAATGTCTGCCTCAAGGCGACGCAAGATTACAATATATATGAACAGAGAATATCATCAGTGGTTCTACTTATCAGAGAAGCAGATGAACGAAAGACGATACATTCACATTTGAATACGTTAAACATTGGGTACGAAACGGAATCCTAGTTTGACTTTCATTTTAAGCATTAAGAAGCATTGGACATGTCTGACATGGAAAGAATGTTGCGAGGTGCTTAAAAACTATTTATATAATCATATGTTTGTGAGGATACAGCTCAAACTTACATTATGGCTCGGCAAAACACTCCCGAGTCTGCACATTTTTGGCATGTCAAACATGAACGGTAACTCTAACTACATTAACCGGAAAATTGCAAATAATTCTCATGTTTCGCACTAATATGGTTTCGTGGCACAAAGATTAAAACAAAACTAACCCCCATTGGGCCTAGCAATAAACATATCATGTATGTGACAAATTTGCCTTATAATAAACTGAGTGACTGCAATTTGTAGGAAATGGGCCATGATCAACCGATTTGAATGAATCACGATAGTACCAGCTTACATGACGGTCGTTGACTTTCGACAATTATAGACAGTTTAACACAATAAATCCATTGAACAGTTTTATAAATGATAAAATGACGGGTGTTCCCTGTACTTTGTTACCAACGAACGCATATCGGATCTACTAGATCGAACAAATTAATCGAGACGATACGGGACAGAGGTCAAGAATCCGCCATTTTTAACGTGGTTAATGAAAAGCTTTAAATTTGAATGCACTTTGTGACACTGGCATCATTTATATGGAATTGATCTCTGAACAGAATCTTCGATACATGTTCAACGATGTAAACATTTGATATACAGTCTGAAATCGGAAATTCGGATGTCCGAGTAGAGCCAAATTTTCCATAGAATTCGTTTTATAACAAGCAAAAATAGCACCATATTATGTGTGACCTTTGACCCTGACCGAAACTTTATTAGTATATTGAAGTTTGTCCAGTGGTTTAGGAGATATCATATTGAAATGCTTAATCTGTATGTGCCAATTTTATTTGTAAATATTATTTTTACATTTCAATATATTTTCTCAACCCATCTTTGTTCAATTGCTGTTTTAGATTAAGCAAATCAAAAGTCGACTTTGTCCAAAAAAATACAAAACCGTTGAAAACAAGAGCATCACCGACTTTCAAAAGTCGTCTACTGCTATTGCGTCAAAATGCGTCTGCAGGTGGGAAAGAGTTAAATAAAGGACACTACTACATACAATTCATTGTTAAAGGCAATCGTCGACTTTTAAGTGTTCATCTTTTGCACGGCTTTATCGAATACGCCATTTTGTATTCTATATAGACAAAGATTATTATTTAGCTCTTCACATTTAAATATTCAAACTTTCAGTATCCATTTGGATCCTTCAGCATGAATGATATTCTCACGTGTTTAGCTTGTCTATAATTGTATTCAAAGGCTTTTAATTTGAAGATCATGTATATCTTACAATGTAAAGTTCTCTTTTAGCCCTTCCCCACATACAACACATCTGCAGCAGACGACTCTGAAAGCACCAAGGCAAACATATCGAAACTCTCTATAAGTGAAAGAACAATCACTGAGTAAAGTTGTGAACATTGTTGCGTATGTATAAAATGCTCATTATAAGCAATTTCTCCTTTTGTCACAATGTTTTCAAATGTTTTCAAATGTCAGCTGCTCCAGAAGCATCAGAAAACGCCTGTATGTGGGAAAGGATTTGTTCGTTACAACTAAGCAAACCGAGCCAAGAAGTCTGTATTAAAATTAACCCTTTCCTACTTATTAGCAGACAACTTCGGAAACATCTATGCAAAATATGGAAAATCTGTATCAATGAATGTACGCTAACTGCTGAGCTGAAAACACTATGACCAAAGTTAAAATTGCGCACTATGAGTAAGCCTTAGTTTTGTCACAATGTTTTCAATGGTGGTCAGCTGCAGAAGTATTCAAATGTTTCTGCACCTGGTGAAGGCATTTATTCAAATGACTGCATGCTGTTTTTATACAATATAAAGGAAAACAAGTTGGTCTATCTAATAGTTAATATCAATACCTCGGAGTTAGGAATGGACAATGCAAATAAAATTATTGACTAATATATAGAGAAAGGCATCGCATTTGGAACTCTAGAAAATAATCCGTAGGATATTAAGACAAAGAAAGTGAGATAAAGATAAGATGAGTTTCCGTCCTTTATATACGGGTCTGTGTCGAACTTTCTTTTTCTGATACAGATGAATTTAAAGGCCTGTATCAATCGAATTTGTGAAAGTTTGGTGGAAAAGGTGAAAATGCTAAAAATGAATATGAGCAAAGGTATTTGGACCAATTTACTTTGAAACAGCATGGTTCCCACTTATCTCCGTATGAATAAAGAAGAGAGAAACTTTGGTTCCAATTATAAAAAAAAATAACAATTTAACAACATGACAACCAATCTATTGAATTGATCACGCCATATGAAAACGGATCTTTTCTCAGAAGCGAAGATGTTGATCGGTCTGCGCCTTTGCATTCTCATCTGGATTTTCATCGCGCGCTCTCTTCTCTCTCTCTCCTTTCCTCTCTCTCTCTCTCCCTCTCTCTCTCTCTCTCTCTCTCTCTCTCTCTCTCTCTCTCTCTCTCTCTCTCTCTCTCTCTCTTCTCTCTCTCTCTCTCTCTCTCTCTCTCTCTCTCTCTCTCCTCTCTCTCCTCTCTCTCTTCTCTCTCTCTCTCTCTCTCTCTCTCTCTCTCTCTCTCTCTCTCTCTCTCTCTCTCTCTCTTACTAATATTCCACAAATTTCTTTCTAAACAAATTGCTGCTTTTTCCACATGGACTGCAACCCCCGTTGGTGGCCGATTGATGGAAGACGAATGAAGTGTGTGGCATTGACTCTTGTCAAACGTCGGAAAGAATATTGGCCGAGCTGTGGTTCGAGCGCACATATCCTGGATTGACAGCCCGCGTCCAGGGCTCGGCTTAAGTATCATGAAATACACTGTATACATGTAATTTGTTATGACTTAATACAGACTATAAAAGTTCTCGGTTTGAGGTCCAGATAGAGAGTGCTACAAAACCAACCCCTATGATGTGCGTAGGATACTCAAAATATAATCAGAGGTCAAATAAGGTTCTAAAACTTCAATAAACGCCCCTTATCTAGAACTCAAGGCAATTTGATCGTACTTGCTATTAATTCCAAAACCACCTAATACATTTTCGTGTGACAAGGCTTATATGAGCCCGTCCATGGGGAAATGTTCAAGTTGGAATTTCGGAACAGTGTAGGTTCAGATCAGCATGTACATCTGCTTATAGTTATCTAAGTCTTAACCACGCTGACAGGAGCTTCTAACAAGCTTATGTATGTACTATTTTAACAAAGTAGATATTGATCAGACTGCATGTGGTTCTGAAGCTATACTGTTTACAAACGTCAACTGTTACCTTGTCCCATGGAATGGCTCATATGAAGCGGGACGCGCACAATAAATGCTATATTTTTTATATTGAGATTCTTGTAGGACTAGAAGGTGTGTTGTTTTTGTCTATTCCTATTTTTTATTTTTTCTACTTTTAATATATTTTAATTTGTATTTTGTTATCTGTAATTTATTTATTTATCGATTTATTTATTATATATATATAAATTATATATATATATATATATATATATATATATATATATATATTCCATTTTAATTTATATATTGATATTTGTTTTATTTACTCTCTTCATTTTGTCCTTATGATCTCAACTCAATCATTTAATCATTTCACTTTCATATATATCTATAGTTTTAATAAGTTTGCAAAGATGATTTCAAAGTCGTCTGTTTCAGATTTGTAGGGGGAAAGGGCTTAACTGGAAACCGTCTGTAAAGTCACGGTATTATAGATATACATGTAATACAAATATAGACAAGTATATTAGAACACAGACATAGGATATTTTTTCATAAAAATGTATTCACGTGATCCTAGACATTACAAAACTACCATGGCGAAGACTGAACTGATCTTAATTTAGAAATCGGAAAAAATATAAAAACGTCTCCCATTACTGCAAATAAAAGACGCAAGAGAAAATGGTGAAAATAAAGCGGGCGGAAACTTAGGATGATCACGAAGTTGGAATGCTCTACGATGCTACAAAGGGATACAATTTCTTATGCAACTCGTAGGAATGTACACATTAGCACATGACAAATGTGTTCACGTTTATAACCACACCGCATACGCAAGTCCCCTGTACTGAACAGAAAAGTATTTTTAAAATGTTTAACTTTCGTTGTATCATTGTTTTTTTGAAAGTTGGATGTATGAATAATAAAAAAAAAAAAAATGGTATGTTGCTGTGCTTAATTTTATGCTAGATTCATTTATGAAAGCCTTATGATATGCATTTTTTTTACTTTTTTTTGCTATTTCAGCACGTGAAAAAACACGTTTTCATGCAAATTACCAATATTTGAAAGATGATATACTAATTGTTTGTCTTCTTGTGATTTAAATCTCATTCTGAAGTTATTTTATCCATATCTTTGGACGTTCACGTGTTATTTTGTAATCAAACCCCAAAAATAGACTCTATATTTCACTAATGAGAACCCATATCTGTCAGGTGTAAGAATAGACAAGTTCAAAACTTTGAAATAAAAAAAAATAAAAAAAATTATAATATTTAACTAGTTCTGAAACTTCTTCAGATTATTGCAATATCTATCATTTATCAATATTTAAAAAGAAAAGTATATATGTCACTGAGCAAAATTTTCAGTTGTCTTGTCTGAATGTCTAAAAAATGTTAAAATATAAATATATATTTATTTATTTATTTTTCAAACATATCTTCAATTGTCATTAAAGTATTCCAATATTTTCTACTTATTTTCAAAAGTATATGATACTATACAAGTTCTAAATTAAAATTTATATACATGGACAGCGCTTGGAAGGCTCACGAAAAAATTCAGCTCTTTATCTCAAACAAATTGAATCCACTTTGTTTTACATTTTGAAGCGTTATAAAAAGGCATAATGACTTAACATGTTTTAAATGACAACACTATAATCAGAAAATTAAATAACAATGTTACAATTTTTATTTTTAAATATCCACTTCTCAGTTCAGTACATCCTTAACGTAGCAAATGTTTCTTTCGTATCTTTGGTACCCATTGTAACTAACTGGAAATTGTTTTTGATGTTATGATAAGAAAGAAAAGGGGGGACTGTTTCCAGACCATACCTGTCTTTTTTACAGTAAAATACACACTGATGAGCACCATGCTTCTACTACTACTTCTATCGGTCAGCATGGCTGTACAGGTGGATGCAGGTTTTGACGTTGAGGTAATAGAAGTATGTGATGAGCCATATGGTACGGCCCTGACGAACATCAACCTTACGAAACACAATGGTAGGATATAGACTTTACCGTTCAGCCATTCCATTGGAACAATGGTTTGTTTAACACATTTCTGAATAGTGTAGGTTCAGATCAGACTTTATATCTGTTCAGTGTTATGAGAATCTATTCAAGATTACAGAAGCTTCAAACAAGTTAACAGTGTAAAACTATGTGGGTAACATGATAACTGTATAAAGCTTGTTCCTTTTCCTATGGTCCGTACAATACATACGGAATATTACGTTGCGGGAGCGATAAAAGGGTTTGTATTGCACGACAAGTAGCGTGGAAAAATCGATATCTTACGAGACCGAAGGTCGAGTAAGATATGGATTTCCCACGCTACGAGTCGTGCAATACGTACCCATTTATCGCTCCCGCAACGTAATATTCCTTTTATTATATACCTACGATCTATGAAGAGCGAAAAAAATATTAAATATACAGATTCAATACATTATTTATTGGGGATACCTCGCTGAAAGTATTCCGCGCACTGTCTGACGTCACAATCTTGTATTTACACCGCATGTAGATACGGAATTTTAATCTGTCGTGGTGTATTTGCGCATGTCAATCTGCATGTATTTCCACCGGAAAATGTACAGGCATATAATAAATGTATTTATATTGTTTTGCCTTCTGTTTTGATAACATCGATGGATAAAAGTTTTAATCATATGGAAACGGAGGCTAGATTAACGCAAATTTTAAAAATTGGAAGTCGATTTTGTTCAGAACAATTATACTTTCCCACAATGTCGATGAATATTAACCCTTTCCCTCATATAGACGCTTTCTGACGCCTCTGCAGCAGACGGCGTTTTGAAAACATAGTGACAAAAGAAGAAATTGCACAAAACGTGCAATTTCTCCTTTTGCCACAATGTTTTCCACTTTTTGTCATAGGTTATCCATTCAGTTATGGAGATTTTCTATGTTTTGACAAAATACGTTCAAAGTCGTCTGCTGCAGAATTGTCGTATGAGGGAAAGGGTTAAACGGCCACATTGACCTAATCCTGACCAAATACAAATAATTGAGCCGTTCCACGAGAAATCTAACATTTTGGACTCTGCGTTAATTATCGACCCGAATCAGCCTAAGCATGTCGCGCAGGCTAAACCGGATTAGCCTGCGCGACATACGCAGGCTGATCTGGGTCGATAATTAACGCAGAGTTCATAATGTTGGTTTTTATCGTGGAACAGCTCAGATGTATCATTATGAGCTACACGTGTTTTCACAAAATGCGTTACATGCCTTGTTCACAATATTCACTATTATATTGTTATACAAGACAAACGGTATTTACACATACATATAAACTATATACCAATAATAGTATCATGTGTTTCTATGGTTTGAACCAACTGAATTGTATGTTATATCTTCTGTGTAGCAAAAGAAATTAACATTGAACGGTATCTTATCATTGCTTTCATTAGAAGGTAAAACTTATTTAAATTTGGATACATGCAAAGTCTCTGGGGGATATAGTTCATGCACACACATTTATGAAGAGGACATACCAGAACAAAATGAAATTCAGAGTCAACAACATAATAACAGAATAACAGACAGTATCTAATATTTCTTTCAATTCCTAAATGGCGCCATGAACAGAAGTTCCACATTGTAAATGCTAAAAGAGTTATCTAAAATCTACCTATATCAACTAATAATAATAATAATAATAATAATAATAATAATAATAATATCTTTATTCTTTTAAGGTAACATCTAAGACACATACAGACAATTTAACAATGGCTATACATATCCTATTTTCATATGGCCTTCAATAATATTATAACACACACAAACATAACATTTAACAACATGCAAATTTCAATGAAAAATTATGGCATGAAATAATTTTCAATCATGTGAAGACAGACACTCCTACTACTTTGAACACAGTTCTTAACATAATAACGGCAAGTAATCAAGATAGTGTTAATATGGAACCTTTTCCAGAACGTATTTCTTATATTTTCGTTTGAATGATACAATAGACGTTGAGTGATTAATATGTGATGGAATGCTATTCCAGACTTTAAAACCAAAATATCTAAATGAATGTAACATGTAATTTGCTCTAGGTTTGTAGGTCAATGCTAAATTGTTTTTGGATTGTGAGCGTAGAGTGTCATATCGAGGACTTGGCGCGAAACGGTTGTAACTAAACGCCTATTTTGAAAACCCTGGTTTAGGGGCAATTTTAACCTCTGTGTAAACAATGCAATTTAGGTGCCATTGCTCAGAACGAGCAATGGCACCTACATTTCCATTCTTTACCAAGAAAAATTATTTAACTCTTATAAAAACATTATGGTAAGCTGATTAACCTTGGTAAAAAAAATAACAATTTCAGTTACAACTGTTTCACGCCAAGGCCTCGATATTTTTTTTTCCGAAAAAATGTCATTCATGTATATTGGTGCCAAATGGGGAACGGTCTTGTAAATCAGCAAGGCGGTGTGATAGTGACACCTATTGTCAAAAGACAGCCAATGCAAGTCATGGAAAATATCCGTTTTGGTAGACCCGCGATATTTTGCAAGTATTATTCTTGCGGCCCTTCTCTGAATTGAAGATATCTTATTTCTGTATGTATTGGCTTCATGTCCCTAGACTACACATCCATAATCAAACACTGGGAGTATATACGAGTTAGGGCCTATAGTAATTTCATTTTCTCATTAAGGTAGTATAAAATATTTTTCAATAGCGCTATTTTAGTGTTTAATTTTCTGCATACTAAAGACATATATGATTCAGCAGTAAAATTAGGTTTAAAGTTACAATGATAAGAAATGTTGTCATTGATTCGAGACCAGAATGGACTGCTTTGGACAATCGGAAGCCTTGGGTTATGAGAAAGTGCTAATTTTTAGCAATTTATCCTTGTGCATAATCGTTTCAAAGTCGTCTGCAGCTAATGAGTCAATTGCCGTATCACGGTATAAAATCATTAAAATGTATTTATTTTTTGAGATGGAGTATTGACTTGTTCTATGGCCTGCATGCAGACATCCGGATGTACTTCAATAGTTGTGAATGCCGTCACAAATAAGTGCACGTTGAATAACGTGGGCAGGGACGATTGGCCAGCGTGTGGAACCCCGAACGCTTTTTACGCTTTCGTGGTAAGTTCTGTTACATCTTTATACCATTCTTCTGTTAATTGAAAGGTATATTGGAACTGGGTTTTAGGGGTCTAGTTGCATCTGCTCCTTGGGTTGTGAGTTCGAACCCTAGCTCGGCCATATTCTTTAAGACGTTTAAGAAGCATATTTTTACATCTACCAATGGACTAACAGTATATGTGGAAAAGGAGCCAGTTGCTGTGAAGGTATGTTGTGTGGAGAACTGGTATGAGAAAGCCAGGAAACACATGGATAGATGAAATGGCCGCAGTGATATGACTGAAAGTTTGTATAAAATGGTGTGTTAATTGCAATTTCTACGGTGTTCCATTAGGGCCATCGTGCTATCGCGCACACGCGATGCCACGATAGCACGATGACACGATGGTGATGACACGATGACACGATGACACGATGGTGATGGCCCGATGGCACGATGACGATGACGCGATGTAATATCGCGTCATCATCATCGTGCCATCGTAGCATCGCTCCATCACCATCGTGTCATCGCGTCATCGTCATCGTGCTATCGTGTCATACACTAGTGTTCCGTTAGGGCCATCGTGCTATCGCGCATACGCGAACTGGGTTTTAGGGGTCTAGTTGCATCTGCTCCTTGGGTTGTGAGTTCGAACCCTAGCTCGGCCATATTCTTTAAGACGTTTAAGAAGCATATTTTTACATCTACCAATGGACTAACAGTATATGTGGAAAAGGAGCCAGTTGCTTGGAAGGTATGTTGTGTGGAGAACTGGTATGAGAAAGCCAGGAAACACATGGATAGATGAAATGGCCGCAGTGATATGACTGAAAGTTTGTATAAAATGGTGTGTTAATTGCAATTTCTACGGTGTTCCATTAGGGCCATCGTGCTATCGCGCACACGCGATGCCACGATAGCACGATGACACGATGGTGATGACACGATGACACGATGACACGATGGTGATGGCCCGATGGCACGATGACGATGACGCGATGTAATATCGCGTCATCATCATCGTGCCATCGTAGCATCGCTCCATCACCATCGTGTCATCGCGTCATCGTCATCGTGCTATCGTGTCATACACTAGTGTTCCGTTAGGGTCATCGTGCTATCGCGCATACGCGATGCCACGATAGCACGATGAAACGATGGTGATGGTACGATGACACGATGGTGATGGCACGATGGCACGATGACGATGACGCGATGTAATATCGCGTCATCGTCATCGTGCCATCGTAGCATCGCTCCATCACCATCGTGTCATCGCGTCATCGTCATCGTGCTATCGTGTCATCACCATCGTGTCATCGTACCATCACCATCGTGTCATCGTGTCATCGTGCTATCGTGGCATCGCGTGTGCTTGTTGACAGCGCGATAACACGATGACGGTACACCGTAAATTTCTCCTTTAACTTTATTATTTTTTATATATCTGCACATTTTCCAGCAAAAATACATGCGCAGTTCAAACGGCGGATTAAAATTCCTTATTTGACTAGGTCGAATGTGGTACCAAATATGGTGATGCTACGTCACTGTTCAATTTATAATGTGACGTCATTGAAATATGCTTTCACGTCATTCATTTACTCATCCAATCAAAACGTAGGAATATCGTGACTGCAACACCACATCTTATCTTGACACAATGTTTGGACACATGGTATGACAAAGTTTATACACATAACCTATGGACGGGAAAAATCGTCGGCTACGCCGTCCGTTTGTTTACACTTATAAATAAAAGAATTCAGAGTTGTAAACAATGTGGCAAAAAGTGAAATTGATCATCATGAGCAATTTCACCTTTTGCCATAATGTTTTGAAAAGTTGTCTGCTGCAGAGGCGTCAGAAAGCGTCTATAAGTAGGAAAGGGTTAATAAATCGGTTGGGAACTTCTGTACTGCATAAAATGCATCAGTCACTTGTAATCTGGAAGAGCTATGTCAACGTATGTCAACCTTATCCTTGATATCTGTAGGCCCCAGCTTCCACTATACGACTACCGTGTTCTGTGGATGCGAATTGTGTAGATGGTCAGTCAGAATGTCGGGATGGTTTGTGTCGGTGTATAGCCGGGCTCGGCTTTGATCCCTCATCGAGCACGTGTGTGGAAAGTAAGTATCGCTTGTGAATATTAACCCTTTACCGCATACAATAAACTCTGCAGTAGACGAAAAACATGTCCGCAAACATATGGAATATTTCTTTAAACGGAAGTATGGTTATTGAATCGCGTTGTAAACATTGAGCCATATGGAGTAAGAAAATGCTCATTATGATCAATTTCACCATTTGTCACAATGTTTTCACAAGTCATCTGCTGCAGAGACGTCAGAAAACGTCTGTATGTGGGAATGGGTTAACCTGATCGAAACCTGATCATCATTGATCGACCCACTCCTCAATCACCAAATTCAATATACATAATAGCGGTTCTTTAGATAATAATAGCAGTGATACCCTTTCCGAACTGCAGACGTATTTTGACGCATCTGCTGAAGGAAACTATATAACAATGACACATTTCTCATTTTGCCACAATGTTTTTACAACTCTATCAAATTATTACACCTACAAAAAGAGAGATATTCGAAAATTTCTAATATATTTCTTCAACGACTTCTGCTGCAGAATTGTCATATGTGGGAAAGGGTTTGTTAAACTTATTTATCTTACATCGATTGCGAAACAAGCCCCTTATATTAATCACGCGCGAGGTCTGCTTCCTGAAGACTAAACCAGTGCTCACGCAGTTTGTGTGGAAAAATCCCGAAGTCAGAACCCGCTCATCACGGGTCAACAAAAAGGTTGCCTGCAAAATAGTTAATTCGTATACGTTATGTGCACCGAGTCGTTAATATATAAACGCAGTCCAACTATTTAACTCGTAAACGTTATGTGCACCGAGTCGTTGAATATATGAACGAGGTCCAACTTTAAACTCGTATACGTTATGTGCACCGAGTCGTTGAATATATGAACGAGGTCCAACTATTTAACTCGTATACGCTATGTGCACCGAGTCGTTGAATATATAAACGCAGTCCAACTATTTAACTCGTATACGTTATGTGCACCGAGTCGTCGAATATATGAACGAGGTCCAACTATTTAACTCGTATACGTTATGTGCACTGAGTCGTTGAATATATAAACGAGGTCCAACTATTTTACTCGTATACGTTATGTGTACCGAGTCGTTGAATATATGAACGAGGTCCAACTATTTAACTCGTATACGTTATGTGTACCGAGTCGTTGAATATATGAACGAGGTCCAACTATTTAACTCGTATACGTTATGTGTACCGAGTCGTTGCATATATAAACGAGGTCCAACTATTTAACTCGTATACGTTATGTGTACCGAGTCGTTGAATATATGAACGAGGTCCAACTATTTAACTCGTATACGCTATGTGCACCGAGTCGTTGAATATATAAACGCGGTCAAACTATTTAACTCGTATACGTTATGTGCACCGAGTCGTTGAATATATAAACGCGGTCAAACTATTTAACTCGTATACGTTATGTGCACTGAGTCGTTGAATATATAAACGCGGTCAAACGAGTTTACTCGTATACGTTATGTGTACCGAGGCGTTGAATATACGACACTTTCTGACGCCTCTGAAGCAGACGTCTTTTGAAAACATTGTGAAAAAAGAAGAAATTGTTCAAAGCGAGCTATTTCTCCTTTGGCCACAATGTGTTCAACTCTTTTTAATAATTAAACTCTGATTTATGGAGATTTTTCGCGTTTATATAGATTTTCAAATTCGTCTGCTGCAGGTTTGTTGTATGTGGGAAATGATTAAACCTTGGTCGGGTCATTCATAATACCTAATATATGATTCGCGTCTCAGGAAATTTGGATTTCTAATGCATCGCGTAAAGTGACGACTCAGGCGAGCCAGTAAATCCGCACACTCACCAGATCCCGCACTGTCCATTTACATGCAACTTTGCCCTAGATGCATCTCTTGACTAAACAAAAGCGTTCCATAGAACACACGGTTTCGCCTGTGAAAGTTGGTTAATTAGTGTGAAAATGATGGGCAAAAAGGGCAACCAGAGGAATAGCTATACATAACAAGAATTACGCGTAATTAAATGTTTCGCTGTCCCCTTTGACTATCAATGCAAGTGTAAAAGACAAAAAGTGAAATAACAAAACTTTAACATTGAGCTAAACACATTTGTAAACGTGACAAATGACCAAAAGTACAGAAAATTCATTAAAAAAACACCAAAAACAATTTAATATATTTAAAAACATTATTCATTAAATGTGTATCCAAAATTTGTAGTCAATATAACCAACAATGGAGTAGGTATGAATCTATCAAAATCCACAAAAATAGGTAACACTCATTAGCTACCACATTCAATGTGTCATGAAGAGTATACAAACAAAACTTGAACATGATGGCCCTAGTTATACAATGTACTGCAATGCAAAACACATCAAGACAATTATTCTGAATGCAACCTCCACAGTGTTAACAAGATTTTCCTTCATTTGGCCGAGTGATCTATATTTTTTACCTGATATGACCCATATTCAAACATGGACTAGATATCATAAAGACAACATTCTGACAAAGTTTCAACTTACTCAAAGTAAAAATGCGACCTCCGGAGTTTGAACAATATTTTCCTTTATTGACCTAGTTTATGACCTAGTGTGACCCATATTCGAACTTGACCTATATATAATTCAGACAAACATTCTGACAAAATGTCAAGCTGCTGAAGCAAATAAATGTGGCATCCAAAGATTTTCCTTCAATTTGGCCTAGTGACCTAGTTCGAACTTCAAGACAAACATTCTGATAAAGTTTCAACATGCTCAAGCTAAAAAATGCAGTATCGAGAGTGTTAACAAGATTTCCCTTCAGTTTGGCCTAGTGACCTATTTTTTAACCCGGCATGACCCCTTTTCGAACTTGACTTAGATATCATTAAGATAAACACTCTGACCAAATTTCAAGCTGCTGTAGCCAAAAAAAGCGGCTTTAACAGAGTTAACAAGTTTTTCTTTCAATTTGGCCTTTGACCTAGTTTATGACCCAACATGACCCATGTTCGAACTTGACCTACTTGTCATCAAAATAAAACATTCTGATAAAGTTTCTGACCCAATATGACGCATATTCAAACTTGGCTTAGATATCTTTAAGACAAACATTCTGACAAAATTTCAAACTGCTGAAGCAAAAACTGCAGTGTTAACAAGATTTTCCTTCAATTTGACCTAGTGACCTACTTTTTGACCCGACATGACCCATGTTCGAACTTGACTTACATATCATCAAGACAAAGATTCTGATTAAGTTTCAACATGCTCAAGTTGAATATGACCCATGTTCAAACTTGACCTACTTATCATCAAAACAAACATTCTGATAAAGTTTCTGACCCAATATGACGCATATTCGAACTTGGATATCTTTAAGACAAACATTCTGACAACATTGCAGTATCAAGAGTGTTAACAAGATTTACCTTCAATTTGACCTAGTGACCTAGTATTTGACCTCATATGACCTCATATGACCCAGTTTAAAACTTGTCCAAGACTTAATGGAGATTAATGTTTTGATAAACTTTCATGAAGATCGGATGTAAAATGTAGCCTGTAGAGTGTTAACAAGGGCAAATGTGGACGACGCACCGACGGACGGACGCCGGACAAAATGTGATAACAATAGCTCCCCTTGCACTTCGTGCATAGGTGAGCTAATAAAAAATGAGCTGAACGTAAAAAAATCTCACAGTCCACCAAAAACCACCCAAATCATGTTTTTTACCCAAAAAAGAAGGTCACACTCAGTATCGTTAGCATACAATGTAAAGATGGGTATAAGTTGTAACTATATTTCAAATATGAAAGCCCTAGTACCAGTACTTATTCAGAAAAGTTAACAACAAAAAGTAACTTTAACGTTGAGCTAAACGCACATAGTTGACGTTGCCGTCGCCAGAAAATCAACACCTTAATTAGTTTCGCTTTCGCAACTTCGTCGCAGCGAGACAAAAAGCGTATCTGGAATTTGCCAAACAGAAATAATCGTCATGGCCGACCAAAACAATAAAAGAGGGTGGTAACTTGAAAGATAAGCATTTTAGAGACAATGTTTTTATACTCTCCCATTCTCATGATTACAATATATAAGTGTTGCAACGAGGTTAATCTGCTGAATAGAAATACAATCATGACAAATAAGTCTTAGCCGACATGCATACAGACAGACGATATACCAAAGTGTGTTCTTGTCTTACGGCTAAACGAAACAAAACCTAAAACTGTAGCACCATTTCCCGACTTGTGATACCTTTACCCGGAGTCAATAAGACCCCCTCACCCCCTCACCCCCTCCACCCCAATCGCTGGACGAGCTAATTTATTAAAGTAATGGATTCCCTTTGTTCAGGTTTGTCGGGATAATAATTAATTTGATTGAAACAACACTGTCAGCAACATTTACAGTTTATAGACTCGACAAATTCCGTTCGTAAACGTAAGAAATCAGTATTAGTCTTTGACAAGTCGGTAATTTCCAGTAGAAATATGGATTCTTTACAACTTCATACATAATTGGGCCTAGAGATGTTTTAACTTAACTAAAAGTTGAGAATGCCGCAAAACACTACTTAAACAAACCAAATTAAGTGCGAAATGAAACCATTGAACGTTTTACAATATTCAAAAGCTGCATTGCCTCCTTCCATTCGGACAGCTTGCTCCAGTTTAAACCTTTCCCACAAACAAACACAACTGCAGGAGACGACTTTGAAAACATATCTAAAACTTATTATTCCCTAAAAATGAAGTTATAATTATTGAATCGAATTGAAAACATCTCACCATAACAAGAGGTTGCTATGTTTCAAGAATGTCTACTATTGCCACACTGTTTTCAAAAGTCTACTGCAGCAGATACATCACGTCATCTGAATCTTCAACATCTCATTTACAGATTGTACAAATGGCTATGGGAACACGTTCCAAGCGAATTTTAATCACCTGATCATGGGGTTCGCTGACCAAACCTTTACCGGAGTGACAGAAGAGCAATGCAAGCAGGCGTGTGTTGATGCTACTTCGTTCGTCTGTCGCCATGCGGAGTTTTGGATCGGCTATAACACCTGTTACATCTCTTTACATACCAAGGCAACTGCCGAGGCCGTAACGTCCTCATGTTACCAGTATAATACAGCATACAATATTTATTTCAGAGATTGTGCCTAACTTTACCCGTTATACAACAAATATTCAATAGATTTGAAAACATTGTGACATGAGAGCAATTGATAATCGTGAACAAATTTCTCCTTTTGCGACAGTGTTTTCAAAAGTCGTATCCATTTGGTATAGCGTTAATATGTTAATATGTTAGTATGTCATCTCATGAGTGATCACATGATAAACACTAAATTAGATTGTCGACATTAAATAGTTACACACAAAAAGGCTAGCTTTCCCGAGCCCCTGGCAGCCAGACTTCTCAAATAAACAACGTTGTTTGAGAAAATTGAAAGAGGGTCCAATAAGGAATATTTCTAAAAAAAATGATCTTGAAATAAGAACAAGAGGACCAAGATGGCCCTACATCGATCACCTGATCATTTGTCTGTGAATGTAAACTGCAGGGAATGGACAGTCAACAAAACAGCTTATCAATTTAAGACATTAAGCCCATTTTCTGATGCCTCCTGAATGCCATGTTTTTCAACCAAACAGTATGCCTTGAACAATCTTTGTAGAGGCTCACCCAAGGGAAATTTCTACCAAACTATGTTGGAATCTGACATGCAGATTCAGAGGAGGAGATTTTTAAAGTTTGGACATTTTGCCCCCTTTCTGATGCCGCAGCAACCCTGGCGGCCATGTTTTTCAACAGATCGGAAATATTTGAACAATCTTGGTGAAGGGTGCCCCAATCAACATTTGTGCAAAATAATTTTCAAATAGGGCCAGTCAGCACTTTTGGACAAGCAGAGTTTTAAAATTTTAACAATGCACATATAAGGAAAACAAGCTTAGCTCCCTGGCGGCCATGTTTTTCAACTGATCGGAAATATTTGAACAATCTTGGTAAAGGGTGCCCCAAGGAACACTTGTGCAAAATAATTTTCAATTAGGGCCAGTACTTTTGGACAAGAAGATTTTTAAAGTTTTAACAATGCACAAATAAGGAAAACAAGCTCCGCCCCCTGGCGGCCATGTTTTTCAACGGATCGAAAATATTTGAACAATCTTGGTAAAGGGTGCCCCAAGGAACATTTGTGCAAAATAATTTTCAAATCGAGCCAGTTCTTTCGGACAAGAAGATTTTTAAAGTTTTAACAATGCACATATAAAGAAAACAAGCTCCGCCCCCTGGCGGCCATGTTTTTCAACAGATCGGAAATATTTGAACAATCTTGGTAAAGGGTGACCCAAGGAACATTTGTGCAAAATAATTTTCAAATCGGGCAAGTACTTTAGGACAAGAAGATTTTTAAAATTTTAACAATGCACATATAAGGAAAATAAGCTCCGCCCCCTGGCGGCCATGTTTTTCAACGGATCAGAAATATTTGAACAATCTTGGTAGAGGGTACCCCCAACGAACATTTGTGCAAAATAATTTTCAAATCGGGCCAGTACTTTTGGACAAGAAGATTTCTAAAGTTTTAACAATGCACATATAAGGAAAATAAGCCCCGTCCCCTGGCGGCCATGTTTTTCAACGGATCGGAAATATTTTAGCACTCTTGGCAGAGGGTACCCCAAGAAACATTTGTGCAAAATAATTTTCAAATCGGGCCAGTAATTTTGGACAAGAAGATTTTTTAAGATTTGGCAATTTTCCCCTTTTCTGTTGCCAGAAGTTCTAGATGGAATTTAAATTGTTTAACAATTTTGAAAGAAGTCCACTAAAGGAACATTCCTGTGACGTTTGGTTGAAATTGGTCAATTGGTTAAGGAGGAGATGATCTAAATGTCTAAATGTTAACGACGGCCGACGGCCGACGGACGACGGACGACGGACAAAATGTGATCAGAATAGCTCACCTTGAGCCTTTGGCTCTAGGTGATCTAAAAAACATAATCAGAAGAAAATAAGTCAACGTTTTGACATTTAATCCCTTTTCTAATGCTGTTCAGTGACTATGTTTTTCAACTAACCAATATGGCTTGAATCAATTTTGTGGATGTTCGATTTCTAAAGTACCAGTCTAAATTAATTCAAATGCCAACCTATAGATATCCAAAAACAATATTATATTATGTTAAAAAAATGAAATGACCATAACAGACATACACACGCTACAGAAGTAAGGAATTTATGGTTTAATCACGGTTTTGGATACATCTGGATTAACCACGATACTGGAAATATGAATATGTTTACCAGGAAAGTGGAATATGAATATGTTTATCTCAGGATATTGAGCATATTAATATGTTTACCAGGATATTGGGAATATGAATATGTTTACCAGGGTAATGGGAATATAAATATGTTTACCAGGAAAGTGGAAATATGAATATGTTTATCTTAATGCTCTAAGTAATTTTAGTAAAACACATTATTATGTACAATTTAAATCTCGTTTAAACGTGGTACATTATTCGACTATTGACATACCTATTTAGCCTAGGAAAGTATTTGCAAAATTTCGGTGCTGGGATCACAAACTAAATAGCCAGTAGCCAAGAGAAAAGAGTGTTTGCACTTACTGTTTTATCATGTTTTTCTCTTTTGCAAACGCAAATATGAATATGTTTACCAGGATAATGGGAATATGAATATGTTTACCAGGAAAGTGGAAATATGAATATGTTTATCTTAATGCTCTAAGTAATTTTAGTAAAACACATTATTATGTACAATTTAAATCTCGTTTAAACGTGGTACATTATTCGACTATTGACATACCTATTTAGCCTAGGAAAATATTTGCAAAATTTCGGTGCTGGGATCACAAACTAAATATTGAAGTAGCCAAAAGAAAAGAGTATTTGCACTTACTTATTTGCACTTACTGTTTTATCAAGTTTTTCTCTTTTGCAAACGCTATGATGAATTCAGAAAAAGATATAAAGGTAAAGATCAAAACTAACGACTCGATCTTTAGACTTATGTCAAGCTGCAACATATCAAATGTATTTAATACATGTAAATCAGTGCACAACATAGCAAATGTATTCAATATATGTAAATCGGTGCACAACATATCGTTGATAAGAAATGAAGTGTCTGACCTTAGCATCTAGCATCAATAAAGTATGATCTTTATATACATTAGTTGCTATAAATTTTATATATTTTGTTACATAAAAACACTAAGGATAGAAACCTCAAAATAATATTTGCATTATGTGGGGGTAAACCTATATACATGTATATGTATTATTTATAGTATAGACCGTTAGCCTAAATGTTTGAATCTTGGAAACAAAAAGTATGTATCTAGAAAAAAAATATTGTTCAAGATATTAAGGAAAGAATCATTATAAAATAAAATTGAAATCTTTATGGAAAAAAAAAGACAAACTTGGTCATTATTTGAAATCGATCCAAACTCGTTAGAGTACGAGGTCGGTAGTTATTAACAGTATATAGGCTAGGCAAGTTTCGTCCGAAGGTACGAGAGATCGCTATTGTGCCCGCGAACAATACCGATATCTGAGGACTTCATACGGAAATCGGCGAGCCCATAAGAGATTTCTACCATAACCCGCTTTCCCACATAATGACGCTTCTGCAGCAGACTGTTGTCAATAAAGTTGCATAAGGAGATATTGTTAATAATTAAGCAATAACTTCTTTTGTCAAAATGTTTAAACTCTATTCAATAAGTATACTTAAATGTATAGAGATGTCCTTTATATGTGCCAAGATGTTCACAAAGTCGGCAGCTGCAGGTTTGTTGTATGTGAAACGTGACCCTTTGATACGCAGTGCGGCAAGGGTTACCGTTCTTAGCTCCTACATCCTTTATAGACAAGACACATTATTCAGCGTCTCCAAGCCGCTGAATTATAAAGGAAACGATCGTCATAGTTCTTCAGGCTTTATTGCGCGGGTGCATCAGCACCAGCGCATATATTGGTTGTGCCTAGAATTAGCAATGGTGCAATGGGCTTGCATATGCGCCGTGTTAATCGTCTTGATCACGCATGCGCAATATTTTACCGTCAGCTTTCGGATTTTCCCGTTTAGTTCGTCTCTAGACTTGTTCTCGTTCGAGTTTGCAATAAAATATTAAGGTTAGTGAACCAGTCTATGTATATGCGAGTAGATTTTTTATAATTAAAATGTAAATTAAAACCATAGTTTTTTAATAACAGGAATATTTTCATAAATTAAGGGGAAAAAGGGACGCGCATGCGCAGACAAATGTTTACAATAATTTTCGGAGATCGAGGTCAATTCGTTGGGAAAATGTATTTTTGGTTTCATATATTTATATCATATATTTAAAAGCGGGTTTCGTGTTTTTCGAATCAAACAGTACTTCTTAAGTCATACAATTGCTGATTCCCGCGCTAACATCCAATTGATGCATCTTGCAGCAACTCTTGTTACTCTAGGAGTTTAACATCCGGCATTATAGGCTTGACATTGGCGTAGGTGACAAGCCAGCTATCTGTGCAAATTAGACGTGTATTAGACGGTTCAAAGCGTTTGGATTCGCCTTGAAAACAACCCGTTTCCCATTGGATCGCGCTCCGTCTTGCCAATCAACAAGAATCATTCTGTAGTTTACGAATGTGATAAAACAGGGTGCATGGTTTGCACACGACACTATTGTTTTATACTCCGGGTTGAATTTGTTGACCGTGACATAGGAAAATTACTTTTTGCTTTTGTCCGGGTTATTTCTGAGCAACTCCCGACTTGAATTCAATGAAACTTTAAGGAAAGCTTCACTTACAAGAGGATGTTCTGGTCCGATTATTTTTGCCTGAGGTATTACCCGTTTGATTTGTACAATAACCTTTATAACTTGATTTAAATATAATATGACATAGCACATTTTTGTCTAGGCTATTTCTCGGCAACTACCGAGTTGAATTCAATGAAAAGCTTCACTAAAAGAGGACAAGTGCATATTATCACCATTCCTGTGCCCTGGCTATACTTCGGGGAGCATCCATCGATATATTGTTTTAAACATATATTTGAACTTATAGACTTAGTGTTTTCTTACCCGCCACAATACAATTCGGGCAGTCGTAATGCTTACCCCGCAACTCTGAGTGCCAAGGAGGGCAGCCGCTATTAACATTGTTAAAGTCTACGACCCTTTAAAGTATTACAGAAAACGTTGATAGTGGCACAAATGACTTAGTAATCTAACAAAAAACTATTAATTGCGACAAGAACTGTGATCATTGAACATTTTACAATGCGTGTATTTAAAAGCTTCATTGACTCTCAATTCGGCCAACTAGATCTAGTTTGACCCTTTTACTTAAACAAACAAAACTACAGCAATTGACTTTGAAAATATCTCAGAAAAATATGCAACCTCCCTATAAATGAAAGTTAAATTATTGAATCCAGTTGAAAACATTTGGCCATAGAAAAATGTTGCTCAGTCTTGAGCATATGCTCCCTTTTGACCCACTGTTTTAAAAAGTCATCTGTAACAGATACATCAAATGGCGTCTGCATGTGGTAGATGTATACAGTTACAACCATTCTATCACAGATTGTCCAAATGGCGTCTGCACGTGGTAAAGGTATACAGTTACAACTAATCCATCACAGATTGTCCAAATGTCGTCTGCATGTGATAAATGTATAAAGTTACAACCATTCCATCACAGATTGTCCAAATGGCATCTGCATGTGGTAAAGGTATACAGTTACAACCATTCCATCACACAGAATGTCCAAATTGCGACTGCATGTGGTAAAGGTATACAGTTACAACCATTCCATTACTGGTTGTCAACTTGCGTCTGCATGTGGTAAAGATATACAGTTACAACCATTCCATCACAGATTGTCCAAATGGCGTCTGCACGTGGTAAAGGTATACAGTTACAACTAATCCATCACAGATTGTCCAAATGTCGTCTGCATGTGATAAATGTATAAAGTTACAACCATTCCATCACAGATTGTCCAAATGGCATCTGCATGTGGTAAAGGTAAACAGTTACAACCATTCCATCACACAGAATGTCCAAATTGCGACTGCATGTGGTAAAGGTATACAGTTACAACCATTCCATTACTGGTTGTCAACTTGCGTCTGCATGTGGTAAAGATATACAGTTACAACCATTCCATCACAGATTGTCCAAATGGCGTCTGCATGTGGTAAAGGTATACAGTTACAACCATTTCATCACTGGTTGTCAAATAGCGTCTGTATGTGGTAAAGGTATACAGTTAGAAACATTCTATTACTGGTTGTCAAAATGGCGTCTGCATGTGGTTAAGGTATACAGTTACAACCATTCCATCACAGAATGTCGAAATTGCGACTGCATGTGGTAAAGGTATACAGTTACAACCATTCCATTACTGGTTGTCAAATTGCGTCTGCATGTGGTAAAGATTTACAGTTACAACCATTCCATCACAGATTGTCCAAATGGCGTCTTCATGCGGTAAAGGTATACAGTTAAAACCATTTCATCACTGGTTGTCAAATTGCGTCTGTATGTGGTAAAGGTATACAGTTAGATTCATTGTCCAAATGGCGTTGGCAAGACGTTCCAAGCAGATTTTAATCACGTGATCTGGGAGTTCTTTGACGAGATCCTTTACGAAGTGACAGAAGAGCAATGCATTCCGTCGTGTATTGACGCGACATCGTACATCAGCCCTCATGTGAAATATTGGATCGGCATGAACGAGAGCTATCTCTCTTTAGATATCTCCAAAAGAGTTTAATTATTAAAAAAAAGTTTAAAACAGTGTTGCCAAAGGAGAAATTGCTCATGATGAGCAATTTCTCCTTTGGCAACAATGTTTACGATTTTGTATAATGTTTTTAAAGGTCGACTGCTGCTTTGCGTCAAAATTCCGTCGTGTATTGACGCGACATCGTACATCAGCCCTCATGTGAAATATTGGATCGGCATGAACGAGAGCTATCTCTCTTTAGATACCAAGGCAACTGTCGAGGCGGATCCCACGTGCTACCGTACTGATATTGAATACAATCTTCATTACCGGGAGTGTGCTTAACCCTTTCCCACATACGACAAATCTGCAGCAGACGACTTTGAAAAACTTATTGGCAAAAACGTGATATATCTCCAAAAAAGAGTTTAATTATTAAAAAAAAGTTTAAAACAGTGTTGCCAAAGGAGAAATTGCTCATGATGAGCAATTTCTCCTTTGGCAACAATGTTTACGATTTTGTATAATGTTTTTAAAGGTCGACTGCTGCTTTGCGTCAAAATGCGTCTGCATGTGGGAAAGGGCTAATTGTACCCGTTCCATTATATATAGCAGATGGCTGGACATGCCTATGCAAACAAAATATCGATTGAATACATTTGAAAACATTGCAACACAAGGAGAAATTGCTCATTGTGAGCAATATCACATTGTGCCATATGTTTAACCCCCCTTTCCCAAATACAGACGCTTGCTGACATCTTTGTTTAATACTCATAACATCACCTCTTGGTATATAAGCTTCCTATAAAGTGTCATTGAACTCCATCCTGTGATTACTGAGAATCAGCGCGGTATATAACACTATGTATAAACATCTAGGGGTCCTAACTCTTTAACAACCTTCAACAGGAAAGCCCTCAACACTGCACATCTCGTCCTCGTATAGAAGCTTCCTTTGAAATTTTTCCCAATGATTTCTGCGAAATAGTGCGGAGTTTCTGACACTAATGTTGGTGTATAACAATATATATATATGTATAGTAAGTGTTAAATACCACATGTGTTATAGATCCTGTAACATTGACTTTTGACCCCATTAGCAATAGGGATCATCTACTCATTTAGACAAATCATCTCATGAGGTTTGGAGACTCTGTGTCAAAGAGTTATTGATAGATCTAGTGGAAACAGGATTGACCTTTATGACCTCCGTGACCTTTGACTCCAAACAAAAGGGGTCATTCACTCGGAGAGCAAGCGTTACAGACGGACTGATGGTTAGAGCAAAACCAATGTCTCCCTAACATCAACTGTTCTGGTGCTGTCCAACAGCCATGTTTTTCAACCAGTCAATATTGCATGAACAATTATTTAAGAGTCAGTATAGGAACATTTCTAAGAAATTATTTTAAATCAGAAAAGCACTTTCGTAGTAAAGGAATTCTAAAGTGTTGTCACTTTGACCCTTCTCTGATGGTTCCTAGATAGCACGTTTTCCAACCAACTTATATGATCATTGTTTGTAGAGGAACACTCACATTATTTTGAAATCATACAAGTAGATTCAGAAGACGAGAGTATTAAAGTTTTGGCATTATCTAACCCATTTCAGATGCCGCAAAACCTAAATTCTACATAGAATTAAGATATTTCAACAATTCTGAAAAAGGACCATCGATAAAATATTAGTGTGTAGATCGATTGAAGTTTGCACAGTGGTTTAGGAGATATTATATTGAACAAGTAACTGTAGGATTGCAAGCAATACCATAATCCCCTACCGGTTTGCACGTTTTGACTTATTAATATTCTAAGTCCAAAAAGGGGCATAACTCATAAAAAAATTGACGAAATCCCATGAAACGCGAACTTGATCTGTGACACATGATTACAGAGGCATATACAAAATTTCAGCTCAATACCTCAAAGCATGTAGAAAAAAAATGCGGAAAACGAATATTCTAAGTCCAAAAAGGGGCATAACTCATTAAAAAATTGACGAAATCCCAGGAAACGCGAACTTGATCTGTGACACATGATTACAAAGGCATATACAAAATTTCAGCTCAATACCTCAAAGCATGTAGAAAACAAGATGTGTTTGTGAAACACTGATGCCCCCCAATGGCAACATCTAGGTCAAAGGTCAAGGTCGCAAGGTATACACATGTGAAATATGGTAGCCTTACCTGTTATTGTTCAAAAGTAGTGGGGAAGGTTAAAAAAAAAATTGAGAATGGCAACATCTAGGTCAAAGGTCAAGGTCGCAAGGTCAAAAATGTACTGACAGAAAGGTCATGTCACAAGGAATACACATGTGAAACATGGTAGCCGTATCTGTTATGGTTCAAAAGTAATGGCCAAGGTTAAAAGTTTTTTTCGAGAATGGCAACATCTAGGTCAAAGGTCAAGGTCGCAATGTCAAAATTGTTGGTACTGACAGAAAGGTCATGTCACAAGGAATACACATGTGAAATATGGTAGCCGTACCTGTTATGGTTCAAAAGTAATGGCCAAGGTTAAAGTTTTTTTCGAGAATGGCAACATCTAGGTCAAAGGTCAAGGTCGCAAGGTCAAACATTTTGGTACTGACAGAAAGGTAATGTCACAAGGAATACACATGTGAAATATGGTAGCCGTACCTGTTATGGTTCAAAAGTAGTGGTCAAGGTTAAAGTTTTTTTCGTGCAGACAGGCCAAAAACTACATCTAGGTCAAAGGTCAAGGTCGCAAGGTCAAAAAGTTTGGTACTGACAGAAAGGTCATGTCACAAGGAATACACATGTGAAATATGGTAGCCGTATCTGTTATGGTTCAAAAGTAATGGCCAAGGTTAAAGTTTTTTTCGAGAATGGCAACATCTAGGTCAAAGGTCAAGGTCAAAAATGTTGGTACTGACAGAAAGGTCATGTCACAAGGAATACACATGTGAAATATGGTAGCCGTACCTGTTATGGTTCAAAAGTAATGGCCAAGGTTAAAGTTTTTTTCGAGAATGGCAACATCTAGGTCAAAGGTCAAGGTCGCAAGGTCAAACATTTTGGTACTGACAGAAAGGTAATGTCACAAGGAATACACATGTGAAATATGGTAGCCGTACCTGTTATGGTTCAAAAGTAGTGGTCAAGGTTAAAGTTTTTTTCGTGCAGACAGGCCAAAAACTACATCTAGGTCAAAGGTCAAGGTCGCAAGGTCAAAAAGTTTGGTACTGACAGGAAGGTCATGTCACAAGGAATACACATGTGAAATATGGTAGCCGTACCTGTTATGGTTCAAAAGTAATGGCCAAGGTTAAAGTTTTTTTTGTGCAGACAGACAGACAGGCCAAAAACTATATGCCCCCCGAATCGGAGATTCCGTGGGGGCATAAAAAGTGCGGAAAACTGATTTGCCGGACTGACTGACTGACTGACAGATGGACGGACTGACGGACTGACGGACTGACGGACGGAGTGCAAACCTAATAGTCCCCTTCGGCACGCCGGTAGGGGACTAAAAAGCTTAATCTGAAGGTGCCAATTTTGTTTGTAAATATTATTTTTACATTTTTCATATTCTTTCTCAACCCATCTTGTTTACAACTTTTTCAATTGCCGTTTCAGGTTTAGCAAATCAAAAATCGATGTTGTCTAAAGATTACAAAACCGTTGAAAGCAAGAGCATCACGGACGACATAAATCCCCTCGCAGGGTCATTTTGTACAGATATTATAGTCGCTGTGACCTTGAACGTGGAACTATTTCAGTGAAACACGAACCTGTCCAAGCTCTCTTGCCACTGAATCTATGTACATTCAGGGACACTATATTAGTGTAAAATAGTGTCCCTGGTACATTCAACAATCACCGTCACATAATTAGAAATAATCATTTCCCTCCAGCGACGCATCTGCAACAGACAACTTTTAAAAACATTGTAAACAAAAGACAAAATGATTATGCTTTCTTATATTAATATACTTGTATTACATTGTATTGTTTAGATATGTTCAGTCGTCTGCTGGAGATTTGTTATATGTGGTAAAGAGTAAAAACCAGACCAACATAATCTGTACATATATAACGGTTCTGATTGACCAGCTTAAAAGTTTGCCTCAAATTGCTCCTATACATTGAATATTCATTTAATCGAAACACTCGACAATTATGGCGTCTATGTCTCGTGTACTTGTATGCTTTACCTCCCCTGTTGAAACCTAGCGGTGTTGTAGGTGACAATTGGATTGGCTGAAGCAAAGGTTAATCCGAGATGGTCTGCATCTGGCAGTCATTTGGATTGCTACTGCATCTAAATTTAGGTCTGGTTTTAATGATTTTGCACCGGATATGAACAAAATCTCCATTTCCAAGAAACATTAACTTGAAGATTCTGTGAACCCTTTCCATTGTGCATGTACAACAAATCTGCAGCAGACGACTTGAGACAACTAATAATAATAACAATCTCCGCAAATAAAAAGTATGTATGCCTCTTGAGATACATGAACATGAAACATAGATTGCTCCACTAAATTAACTTATTCTGACAAAGTCAAGGGTCATATCTCAGCTGTAACTGGGCTTCAGCGATTACAAAACCATGGGTGCATATCATCACATGGTTACAACCTGTCAATGCAAACACGACGGAGTTTATTGAATATAATTAAAAAAATAGTTTTAAAAGGAGATATTTGCTTATTATGTTTTCAAAAGTAATTCTCTTCAGATGCATCAAAATATGTGTGTGGATGTTGGATAGGGTTACTTGCAGATATTTAGTACACCAAAGTAATCTGTGGAAACTAAAACAAGAGGGCCAAGATGGCCCCAATTCGATCACCCGAGTGATGGTGTAGTAGCAAATATTTAACTGCAAGTATCTGGAGGGTTTTATCAGCAGCAAGCAGTGGATTTTTGAGTCACTCAAGTAATTTTTGAATCTGACAAGAGGATACAAAATTATCTTGAAATCAGACAAGCACTTTCATAAGAGTGGATTTTTTAAGTTTTGTCATTTCCCCCCTTTTCTGATGTGGCCTGGTTGCCATGTTTTTCAACCAATCAATATGGCATGAACAATTTTTGTAGAGGGTCATATTTTAGGCATTTTGTCCCCTTTCTGATGGCACAGCAACCGAAGTTCTCCATAGAATTTAAATCTTTGAACAATTTTGAAAGAGGACCACCAAGGAAACAATCCTGTGAAGTTTGGTTGACAATGATCCTGTGGTTTATGAGAAGATGATGTTTAAAGCTAAAAGTTAACAACAGATGATGGACAGTGATCGGAATAGATCGCCTTGACCCTTCAGCTCAGGTGATCCAGAGACATATATATGTCTCTGGGTGATCTAAAAACACTTGCAAACACATAACAAACAAAAACAATATTTTAATTGACAAAAGTTTACAGTTGAGGTGAAAGGTGTTTTGCAAAGGATTTTCTTTTTAGTTTCCCAACTAATATAACAATTACATTTTTATATACAGATTGTAGGGGTAATTAACCCTTTCCCTCAAACGACAATTCTGCAGCAGATGACTTTGAACTTATTTTGTCAAAACATAGAAAATCTCCATAGTTGAATGGATAACCTATGACAAAAATTGCCACTTCTTACTTTTTTCATGATCATGTTAGTTATTTTATACTTATTCATAGTTGTTCAAATGTAATATTGTGTATGAAATCTTATAACCCTTTCCCACATACAACAAATCTTTAGCAGGCAACTTTGAACACATCGAGGCAAAAGTTCGAAAAATCATTTATATGAAGTTGTCATTATTCAACAATGTTTACAACTCCATTAAGGGACAGACTGAATCTAAGTTGTTAGAACTTGTAGTCTAACCCTTTTGTCATATGCATAATGAATGTTGTGTATTATTTATGAGGCAATAAGATATGTTTAAACTAAACAACTCCATTCAAATATCCATTCAAATATCATACTTTCAAGTGTGGAGATTTTCTGTATTTATGCTTTAATAGATGATCTGCAGAATTTTTGTCACATGAGTGAACCGGTTATAAAATGTTATATTAGGTAACTGAAAAAACCAAAATTGAAATGTGTTCAAGAAGCATGTTGGGTTAGAGACCAGTTCAAATGGTGGTTGTTTTAACCCTTTCCCACACATTTCTGCAGCAGACAACTTTGAAAACAGTGTGACAAAAACCTGCAAACTGTCCATTAAATATAGCTTAATTGCTAAATAAAGTTGAAAACATTGTTGCCTAAGGAGAAATTGCTCATCATGAGCAATTTAACCTTTGGCCACAATGTTTTCAAAAATCATCTGCTGCAAATGCGTCTGCAGGTGGGAAAGGGTTAAAAAGAGTTGACTTCTTCAAAACGTATATGAGTTAACACTTTCCCACATACAACAGATCTGCAGCAGACGACTTTTGAAACATAGAGGCAAAAGCACGGAGAGGCTCTATAAGTGTAGGTATATTAACTTATTAGAATGGAGTGCTCCACAGAGCACGTATGTCACCTGCCGGGGCCTTGTCAGAAAATTTTAATTTTTGACCAAAAAAAGGGGCAATAACTCTGATATAAACATATTTGGATTATCCCCTTTTGTGAACCAATCACACACATTGAAATAAACATTTGTCAGAAGTTTCAATGTAATCTTTGAGTAGAAAAAAAGTTATTTGAAAACGTGACGAAAAAGTGTGACGGACAGACGCCGGACAAAAAAAAAAGGATTCCCTAAGTGCCTACCATGCTACGCAGGTGACACAAAAAGAGATGAAAACATTGTGGCAAAAGAAGAAATTGCTCGTTTTGAGCAATTTCTACTTTTGACACTATGTTTTCAAATGTCGTCTGCTGCAGAGTGACCTTCATCAAAACGTATACGAGTCAACACCTTCCCACATCTGCAACAGACAACTTTTGCCATAATATTTTCAACTCTATTCAACAATCTTACCTGCATTTATTGAGATTGTTTTGCTTCAATGTTTTAAAAAGTGCTGCAGAATAGTTGAAGGGAGGTTTAAGTTAACACTTTCTGACAAAAAAAGCTGCATCAGATGTCTTTTAAAACATCCATACAAACATATGAAAAATCTCTATTATTGGTAGTATAATATATCTATAGGTGCTACCTATTTACGAAAAAACGCAAGATAATTATAAACAAAAATTAAAGAACATACTTTGGCCATACAAAAAGGATTTATAAGTAATTGACTAGACAATAATAATGTTAATGTCATGTTTCTTGCATTATCAAAACATATTTGGAATTCGTATTGCTGTCGTCTATTATTACGAACAGAAAATAATAAAGTAAAAACTTTCAGAAAAACCCTTTCCCTATTAGATACGGTTTATGGGGCCTTTGCAACAGACGATTTAGGGAAAGATTGTCGCTAAAAGAACAATTACTCCTTATGAGAAAGTTATCCTTTTGCCACAATGTTTGATAAATAGCTCATGTATAGGAATTTGGGGTATTTCATGTTGATACCACTTTTTTGCGGGAAACGACGTCGCTCCATTGACGTTACGCCAAGATGAAGTGTTACGGAAATGACATCACGTCCTTCTTTGGCTACGATGCAGTCAAAATTTAGGTTCGGGCGTAGAAGTCTAATGCTGTCGGGAAAACATATTTCTTACAAAGTTCATTTATTTTTAACTTTTCGTACAAATGTTAATCCCCACAAAACACAGCACTTTAATGATCTTAAATGTCGATTTAAACAAAAAAAGATTAAAAAGACGACAATAATTTTAAAAATCCGTGTTTTTCGTGTCATTTTTATACATACCCAAAATATCGATTTAAAAAAAAATATTAAAAAGACGACAATAATTCTTTTTCAATCAGAGTTCCATTTATTTTTAACTTTTCGTACAAATGTTAATTCCCACAAAACACAGCACTTTAGTGATCTTTAATATCGATTTAAAAAAAAAAAAAAAAAAAAGACGACAATAATTTTAAAAATCCGTGTTTTTCGTGTCATTTCATACATACCCAAAATATCGATTTAAAAAAAATTATTAAAAAGACGACAATAATTTTTTTTCAATCCGTGTTTCTCGTCTCATTTTATACATACCCAAAATGGCGGCCCCCAAGGATTTTGCCAGTTTCATTTCAGAAAGCTTCATGGGTTATTGAAAAAAAAAAAAAAAAAAAAATTCTCACACCCGTTAACCATAAGCGAAAAAACCCATTCATGGGGTTTTTTCGTATTAATATAGTAGAATTGAAAACATAGAAGCAAAAGAAGAAATTGCTCATTTTGACAATGTTTTCAAAAGTTGTCTGCAAAAAAAACAAGAGGGCCAAGATGGCCCTAAATCGATCATCAAAGTGATAGTATTGTAGCAAAGGTGTAACTGCTAATATCAGGGAAAATATGATTGAAAATGAAAGGTTGACACTGTAAATAAAACAGCTTATCAGTTAGATATAATTGTAATCTGCATAAAATCTTTGAACAATTTGAAGGAGGACCACCAAAAGAATAAAGGTATAGGTCAAATGGTTTAGGAGGAGTTGACCTTAAGCTAAACATTCATTTTACACCATTTTCTGTTACCGCCTGGCAGCTTTCTTTTCAACCAATCAATATGGCTAGAAAAAGTTATGTAGAAGGTCAGGTTAGTCAAGGAACCGTTCTACCAAATTATCTTGGAAATGAACAAGCAAATTCAGAGGAGAAGTATATATGTATATTGAAATAAGGGCAGTTTATGGAATTCATATCTTCCAACAATTTTAGAAGAGGACCACAAAAGGTACATTTCTTTGAAGTTTGATTGAAATTGGTCCAGAGGAGATGTCATTTAAAGCGAAATGTTAATTTTACTCCTTTTCCGATTGCACCTGGATTGCTCTGTCTTTCAACCAATCAATATGACTTTAATAAAATATGTAGAGGGTCACTGAAGAATCATTTCTATGTAAGAACTTGAAATCAGAATAGTTCTTTCCTAAGAATAAAATTTTAAAATTTTGTCATTTGGCCCTTTTTCTGATTCCGCCTGGCTGCGCCATGTTCTTTCAACCAATTATGGATTGATTTTTTTTTTGTTGAAGGTCAGTCAAAGAATATTTCTACCCGATAATAACAGAGGAGAAGAATTTTAAACATTGGGCATTTTCCCCCTTTTTGATGCCGAAGCAACCAAAGTTCTCAAAATAATTTAAATATTTGAACGATTTTGAAAGGAGACTGACTACCCAAGGAACATTCTTGTGAAGTTAGGTTGAAATTGGTCAATTGGTTTAGGAGGAGATGTTGTTTAAAGCTAAAAATTAATGATGGTTGATGATGCAGACGACAGACAGAGCATGATCAGAAAAGATCACATTGAGCCTTTGGCTCAGGTGATCTAAAAAGTGTAAATCAGATCTAACTGTTAACATTCAGGACATGGACACAAACTATAACCCTTTTCCACATACAGACGCTTTCTGATGCCTCTGTTGCCGACGATATGAAAATATTGAAATTAATGTGCCAATGAGCCTTTTGACACAATATTTTCAACTTTATAGAATGAGTGTAGTGGAGCAGAATTATTTGGCGCCAAAACCCATAAATTTCATCTAGAAATATTGTAAACGTTAAGTACATTTTTATCGAAATAAGCCTCATAACTATAGAATTTCTGAAGAGTGTTTATTTATAATCACTTTTAATAAACTCCTTAACTAAGCTGAATACTTGAGTGTCATCAACTGTTACGTTTTGGATCATGTTAGAATCGCAATAATATATTCAGCACTGCGTGTGGTCGGTTGGTAGTTCAGATGCAATTCTGCTCCTCTCCACTCATTCTATCCCGCGAAACCCTTAAGGTGTCGCCTTTCAAGTATTCAATCATTGTTCTTTCATTTACAGAGAATTTCCATATCTTTGACAAAATGTTTATAAAGTCGTCTGCTGCAGATTTTTTCATATGTGGGATAAGGCTATATCCCATGGTCATCTATAGGTTAAGCTCAGAGATTTCACCAAATTTATTAGAATAGCTACTAATGGCAGGTTTAACTTCTTCCTCGAGGAACTTCTTCACCTGAAACACACAAACAAATTTAATCATTAACATCTAGAGGTTTTTCTATGTTTTTGTGGGGGAAAATGAATGAATACATGACCATACCTAGTTTACATCAACAAGTCAATTTATGACAGATGATGGAGCAATGCTTCCCTTTCTTATAATCTTTTTAAACAAAATAAACAAGTTCATTCATTGGATTGAGATCTTTCGCCAAAATAAAAATTGTTAAAAGCACTTTACCCACCTTGGTATACCAATTCACAAGTTCTTGCTAAAATTTGACGTAGTGACCTTGTTGTTGTTACAATTTGACTTGGTAACCTAGTTTGTTTACCAAACATAAGGCACATTAACCAGTTTCGAACCATACCGGGATTTATTTGAAATGAATGTTCTAATGATTTTTCAAAAAGATTGGATGAAATATGAGGCCTTAACCCTTTCTCTCAGATGTACGCTTTTTGACGCCTCTGCAGCAGACGGCTTTTTGAAAACTTAGTGACAAAAGAAGAAATTTCCATTTTTAGTCATAGGTTATTCAATTACATTATATTTTTTGACAAAATATGTTCAAAGTCGTCTGCTGCAGACTTGTTGTATGAGGGAAAGGGTTAAATGTATTCAAAAATTTGACCAAGTGACATAGTTTCAGACCCCACATGACTCAGTTTTGATGGAGATGAATCTTCTGATGAATCCCTTATGTTGATTTGAGGGAAAATGAGGCCTCTTGAGTGTTCCATTATTTTTTTCTAAAATTTGACCTAGTAATCTAGTTTTTTACGCCATGTGACCCAGCTTAAAGCTCTGATGAACTTTAGTGGAGATTTGATGTTCAATGTGGCCTGTAGAGCGTTCACATGGTAATTGTGATAAATCATGATAAACAGCACATTTACATTATAAATCAAGGAAGATATTGTAACAAGGTACACTATTAGTTTAAATTGGTATTTTTTACATTTATCATAACTGTTTTTTAGCAGAACACTTTTGAAAACAAGCAATTTCTCTGTTTGCCACATTATTTTCAACTTTTTCCAGTTGTTGCAATTTCATATAAAGAGAATTCACACATTTTTGCCTAGATGTTTTCAAAGTTGTCCACAGCAGATCTGTTGTATGAGAAAAGGGTGAAGAGAGATTTTTTCACTAGATGTTTTCAAAGACATATGCTGCAGATTTGTTGTATGTGAGACAGGGTTAACCAGCTGGTTACCTGTTCAGGGGCCCGCCCTGTAAATGAAGCTGGATCCAGTATCTTGGACAGTTGACTGTGGATGGGTATGAAATACGCCGACTTCTTGATTCTTTCCACTAGATCATTATCTCCCCCCTCCTGTTTGACGACATTGCCTGCTTCCTGCGACATCACTCTTATCTCCTCGTGACATTCCTGCAAAAAATAACCAATTATTTCATATGATATTGTTAACCCTTTCAAACATATAACAAAGCTGCAGCTGAAAACTTTTAAAAACATCAAAGCACAAATAGTGAAAACGACTATCAATAAATGTATAATTAATGAAATAAGTTGAAAACATTGTGGAGCGCCAAATGTCAAAAAACACGCCCGTCCTGTATTGTTGAGACCAAGTATAGTGATAATTGGTTGTACGTCAGGCAAATTTAGAGAGCGGACACTGTTAATACAGTTTTGGCAATTTCAAGGGACATAAGTGTGGAGTGACTAAGATAACATGGTTAGTTATCGAACCTGACCAAGATATTCTGCCAATCAACATATTGTCTAAATGATTTAACTCAAGTGATATGGCTGATTATAGCACGTGTCCGAGATATTATGCCAATACACATTCTGACCAAATTTGGTGATGATTGGATAAAGGCTTCAAAAGTAATTGATCGGACAAGACTGATTTGAGGTAAATTCTATAATTAAATGGCAATAACTCTCCAGTGAATAAAGCGATATGGCTGGTAATCATACTTGTCTGAGATATTTTGCCAATACACATTCTGACCAAATTTGGTGGTGACTGGACAAAGGCTTCAAAAGTTATTGAGCTGAAAAGACCGATTTTAGGTAATTTCTGTCATTAAAGGGCAATAACTCTAGAGTGACTTGAGCAATATGGCTCGTTGTAGAATTTGTCCGAGATACTATGCCCAAAAACATTCTGACTAAATTTGGCGATGATTGGATTAAGGCTTCAAAAGTAATTGATCGGACAATACCTATTTGAGGTAATTTATATAATTAAAGGGCAATAACTCTCGATTGACTACAGCGATATGGCTGGTTATCAACCTTGTTCGAGATATTATGCCAATACACATTTTGACCAAGTTTGGTGGTGATTGGATAAAGTCTTCTAAAGTTATTAAGCAGACAAGATCAATTTTAGGTAATTTCTATAATTAAAGGGCGACAACTCTCGAGTGAATAGAGCTATATGGCTTGTTATCAAACTTGTCCAAGATATCATGCCAATACACATTCTGACCAAATTTGGTGATGATTGGACAAAGGCTTCTCAAGTTATTTGGCTGACAACATATTGGACGCCGAACGACCGCCCGCCTGTACGCCGCAAGACAAACTATAATACGTTCCGTTTATTATGAGCTATTTTTCCGTTTGCTACAATGTCTTCAAAAGTTATCAACTGGAGATGCGTAAAAATGTGTTTGAAGCATGGAAAGGTTAAAATTCTCTGCCTCTCCCGCAGAAGAACATATTTTGTCAAAAAATAGAAAATCTCTGTAATTAAATGGATAACCTATGACTAAACGTGGGAAACATTGTGGCAAAAGGAGAAATGCTCGTTTTTGAGTCAGTTTGAGAATTTATTGTAGCATCTGGAGTTATTGATTTGATATGGGGATGAAAACATTGCACGAAAAAGAGAAAACATCAGTAGGGCCTCTACCTGTATAGTACTTTGAAAACATCTAGGCAACAGTATGAAAAATCGTCATATATTAAAGTATAAATTTTATATATAGAGTTGATACATTGTGGCATAAGGAGTAATTGAGCAATTTCTATTTTTGCCGCAATGTTTTTCAAAAGTCCTCTGCTACAGCTGCGTAAAAATGTGTCTGCAAGTGAGAAAGTTTTAAGCTGTAGTGTTAAAATTTCAGAGAAGTAGGAATGAAATACAACTTGCCATAAGAATTCAACATTTTAACAGTGTAAGTGTTAGTACACTTGTGACCTTGATGTTGGGAGATATATGAGCCGTCCCGCTAGAAAACCAACATAATGGCATCTGCGTAATGTATCGACCCAGATCAGCCTGCGCAGTCCGCGCAGACTGATCCGGATCGACACATTCCGTCTAAGGGGATAGAGGTATAAAGTAATGATTCCTGAAACAGTAAATCCACGGAAGGTGAAAAGTGTCTATCCAGGTAAGTAGCATGCTTAGGATGGTACGGGTGGATACTTTACCCAGAGTTCGCAATGTTGGTTTTATTGCAGGACGGCTCATATGTGCAATTTAAAAACCTAGGCATTCATGGAAAAACGCTGCAGGGGGACTAAATGAATCTTCAGACATCATAAAATATTTAACACCTCTCAGTTGACTGCTACTGCTAGTACAAAGTTATCTGAGAAAAGGGTGAGAATAATGACGTCATGAACTTAGGATAATCACGAATTTAGAATGCTCTCTAATATATGAATTCCTTAAGAGGTGATAACAATTTTTAACTGCACAGTTTCATCAACAGTGCTGCAATTCCTGCCAACATAACACTTGTAGGTTACAATACACTAAAAGAAAATCCTTCTTTGTTTCCATGTAAATCGACCAGTTTCTGTCCTCGATTGTCAAACTTTCTAAGCGTTTCTCATGTAGAACACCATATATCATTGAAAAGAGTTACCTTCTAGCTTTAAAACAATCCAAAGAAAATGTGGGGTCATGCATTATGCAAGGAAGGACTCACCAGGCGAAAATGGTAACCGTCATTTGGTACCAAATCGGGCCCGGACAAAACCGGTGTTTAGCATTCTCTACTTTCACTTTCAAACAAGGTCAAAATACTAAAGGCGATCAAATCAATCATTTCCAGTGCATCCTATACACATTCACAATGCATTTAAACTCAATGTCATATATTCAATACATTCTTGTGATGGTATACACTCATTTCTACGCAAACAAAGGTTTTTTTAGGGACTATAGTACTGTAGATCAGCAAGTCAGAGGATGTATTTAGCGTAATTTGACCTTGTAAACCTAACTTACCCCTAACCCTTTCCAAAATACAAACTCTTTCTGACACCTCTGCAGCAATGACTTTGAAAATATTGTGGCAAAAGGAGCAATTGCTCATGAGCAATTTCTCCTTTTGCCACAATGTTTTCAAATTTTTCGTGCAATTATACCATTCTTTATAGAATTTGTTCATAGTTTTCCTAGATGTTTTCAAAATCGTCTACTTCAGAATTGCTGTATGTGGGAATGGGTTAAAGATTAACCTGATAAATGCAACAACATCGGTAAGCAGAATCATTCTTTTGATCCTTGTATAATCTAATAATGTAACTTATAAATAGGTACATATATTCTTACCTGGCGATTTGCACCCAACTTGACCATTGCCATGATTATATTTTCTGTTGCCATAAAAGGTAATTCCAGATTTATCCTTCTTTCAATAACCTAAAAAAAAAAAAATTAACCACTTCGAAATAGGACAAATCTGTAGCAGACAAAAACATGGACAAACTGAATAAATAAAGGTACAATTACTGAAATAATGTAGAAAACATTGTTGCAAAAGTGGCGTTCAAAAACCCCTTTTTAAAAAAAAAAATATGGCAAAAAAAGAAATTTCATATTTTGAGTAACTTTCTTTTACCACAATATTTTAAAAAGTTGCTTTGAAGCAGATGTCAAAATGCATCTGGAAGTGGGTATATAAGCGTTAATATCAAATGTGTAAATGTAAAATAAACGATATTTGATTTTATGCATATAACATGTATCTATTTTCAATCCTTAGAAATGTCACACATTAAAAGTCAATAGATTTAAAAAGATTACTCGACCTATGCAGTAGATAACTATTGCAAAGATTCTTGAAAAGGAGAAATTTCTCTTTTTTTCAACAATTTTTTTAATTCCGATTTGAAAGAATATTACCAATTTTCCAGATGTTAAATTTCAGCTTCAGATGATTTCAAGGCATACGACTATGAATATATCATATTGGAATATATCATATTGGAATATATTATATCAGTTAAAAAATTAAATGAATATAACCTTGAGGAACATACTTTTGGATATACAACTAATCCCTCAGAAATATTCTGTAGAGTTCCTAGCAAAATATCCGCTGTTAGAAATGCTTCAGGAAGGCTTATTCGTCTGAAATAAATGCAATAAAAAATAAAAGTCCATTCGTATTCCATGAAACAGGCAAAAAAAATTGATCAAGAGCGGCAAATGTCACAAAATACGCCCGTCCTGTTTTTTTGAGACCAAGTATAGTGATAATTGGTTGTACATCAGCCAAACTTAGAGAGTGGACACTGTTAGTACAGTTTTGGCCATTTCGAGAACATAATTGTGTAGTGACTAAGATAGCGTTGTAAGTTATCAAACCTGACCCAAGATATTCTACCCATCAACATATTGTCTAAATTTGGTGATGATCGGATAAAGGCTTCACAAGTTATTTAGCTGACAAGACCAATTGTAGGTAATTTCTATAATTAAAGGGCAATAACTCTCTATCGACTGGAGCAATATGGCTAGTTACGAACTTGTCCAAGATATTACGCCAATACACATTCTGACCAAATTTGGTGATGATTGGACAAAGGTTTCTTAAGTTATTGAGCTGACAAGAAGTTGAAGACCAATTTTAGGTAATTTCTATAATTAAAGAGCGATAACTCTTGATTGACTAAAGCGAAATGGCAATGATTGGATAAAGGCTTCTAGAGTTATTGAGCTGACAAGACCAATTTTAGATAATTTCTATAATTAAAGAGTGATAACTGTCAATTGACTAAAGCGATATGGCTAGTTATCAAACTTGTCCGAGATATTATGCAAAAACACATTCTGACCAAATTTGGTGATGATTGGACAAAGGCTTCTAAAGTTATTGAGCTGACAAGACTAATTTTAGGTAATTTCTATAATTAGAGATATTATGCCAATACACATTCTGACCAAATTTGGTGATGATTGGACAAAGTCTTCTGAAGTTATTGAGCTGACAAGACCAATTTTAGGTAATTTCTATAATTAAAGGGCAATTACTCTTGATTGACGTTATCGAACTTGTACTAGATATTATGCCAATACAGATTTTGATTAAATTTGGTGATAATTGGACAAAGGCTTCTTAAGTTATTGAGCTGACAATACCAATTTTGGGTAATTTCTCTAATTAAAGGGCGATAACTCTTGATTCACTACAGCGATATGGGTAGTTATCGAACTTGTCCGAAATATAATATTATCCCAATACACATTCTGACCAAATTTGGTGATGATTGCTTCTAAAGTTATTTAGCTGACAACATACTGGACGCCGACCGCCCACCTGTACGCCACAGGTAAAACTATTATACGATCAGGTTTTTTATAAAAACATAAAACAAGAGGGCCATGAGGCCCTGGAATCGCTCACCTGAGAATGGGCTATTTAAGACATAACTCTCTCATGCTCAAGCCAAACATGTGCCTTCCAGAGTGTTAACAAGATTTCCCTTAAATTTGGTCTAGTGACCTAGTCTTTGACCTGAAATGACTCATATTCGAACTTGGCCTAGCTATTGTTTAGACAAACTTTCTGACAAAGTTTCAACATGCTCAAGTTTAAAATGTGGCTTCCAGGGTGTTAACAAGATTTTCCTTCAATTAAGCCTAGTGACCTAGTTTTGGACCGGACATAACCCATATTCGAACTTGGCCTAGATATCATCAAGACAAACTTTCTGACAAAGTTTCAACATGCTCAAGTTTAAAATGTGGCTTCCAGAGTGTTAACAAGATTTTCTTTCAATTTGGCCTAGTGACCTAGTTTTTGACCCGACATGACCTATATTCGAACTTGGCCTAGATATCACTATGACAAACATTCTGACAAAGTTTCAACAAGCTCAAGCCGAAAATGCGGCTTCTAGTGTTAACAAGCTTTTTTTCAATTTGACCTAGTGACCTAGTGTTTGACCCGACATGACCTATATTCGAACTTGGACTAGATATCACAAAAATGCGGCTTCAGGAGTGTTAACAAGATTTTCCTTAAATTTGACCTAGTGACCTAGCTTTTGACCCCACATGACCCAGTTTCGAACTTGGCCTAGAGTTGATCGAGATATATGTTCTGATAAACTTTTATAAAGATTGGATGCAAAATGTTGCCTCTAGTGTAGTAACAAGCAAATGTTGACGACAAACGACGGACGATAGACAAAAGGAGATCACAATAACTCACCTTGAACACTACGTGCTCTGGTGAGCTAAAAAGCTGTCATAATTTATTCATAGTAAACGCCTTATACCAGAAGCTTTGAGCTATCATACCTCAGGACGTTTCAACTAGGACTGAATCAAAGGGTTGTTAGTTCGAACTATACAATGTATAGTACATTGTACTTCCATATTTCCCTATCTTAGAACTTTTCCCTTTAAAGTTTTCAAGGCAGATGACTTTAAAATCATCATAACAGCAAAACGTTTAAACATGTCTGTGTTAACCCTTTCCCATATACAGAAGTTTTCTGACCCCTCTGCAACAGACGACTTCTGAAAACATTGTAGCAAATGGAGAAAAATCTCATAATGAGCAATTTCTCACTTGCCACAATGTTTTAAACTCTATTAAGAAATAATTATACCATTTGTACATTTTTTCCAAATTTCTGCCCAGATGTTTCCAAAGTCGTCTGATGCAGATTTATTGTATGTGGGAAAGGGTTCAATCAATTATGTTAATTAATAACTCTCAATGTTTGAGGGCATAAGAAGACTTTTTAAGATCAACTCTTACAGTTAGTTTTCACATATCTGCAGCAGAGGACTTTGGAAAAACATAATAGGAGTAATCCGTCCAACAGATATTAAAGCTGTATTTCATTTCTTTTACCCTTTCCCACATACAACAAATATGTAGCAGACGGCTTTGAAAATAGCAATATAAAAATATAGAATATCTTTATAAATGTGAGAAAGCAAGTCTAACAAGAAATATGTGAGCTACTGCTCACTAGTGATACCCCCGCTCATGTTTTGAAAGACATATGCGATGGTGGGGTAAAGGGCCATAACTCCGTGAAAAATCATCCAACCGGAACGCAAACATGATATGCGCATCTACACTTGGTGGTGATCCTCCTATGAAGTTTCATAAAATTCCAAAAAGCGGTTGCAGAGAAATAGCCCGGAAATGAATTTAGTCATACATAGCCTGATGGTGGAGTAAAGGGCCATAACTCCGTGAAAAATAATCCAACCGGAACGCAAACACAATATGCGCATCTACACTTGGTGGTGATCCTTCCTATGAAGTTTCATAAAATTCCAAAAAGCGGTTGCAGAGAAATAGCCCGGAAATGAATTTAGTCATACATAGCCTGATGGTGGGGTAAAGGGCCATAACTCCGTGAAAAATAATCCAACCGGAACGCAAACACGATATGCGCATCTACACTTGGTGGTGATCCTTCCTATGAAGTTTCATCAAATTCCAAAAAGCGGTTGCAGAGAAATAGCCCGGAAATGAATTTAGTCATACATAGGGGTAAAGGGCCATAACTCCGTGAAAAATAATCCAACCGGAACGCAAACACGATATGCGCATCTACACTTGGTGGTGATCCTTCCTATGAAGTTTCATCAAATTCCAAAAAGCGGTTGCAGAGAAATAGCCCGGAAACGAAAGTGTTACGGACGGACGGACGGACGGAAGGACGGACATGGGTAAAACAGTATACCCCCCCTTTCCTTCGGAACTGGGGGTATAATTAGAGAATAGAATAGAAAACATTGTGGCAAAAGGTGAAATTGCTCATGATGAGCAATTTCTCCTTTGGTCACAATGTTTTCAAAAGTTGTCTGCAGCAGAGGCATCAGAAAGCGTCTATATGTTGGAAAGGGTTTAAATCAAATTCCCTGTTGCTGTGGATCATCCCAATGAGAACCAACAACATAGGATTAAATTCCTTAGATACAACAAATCTGTAGCAGAGGAGAAAGCAAGTATAATTAGTGAAAAGAATTGAAAACATTGTGGCAAAAAGTGAAATTGCTCATCATGAGCAATTTTTCCTTTTGCCACAATGTTTTCAAAACTAGTCTGCAGCAGAAGCGTCAGAGGGCATCTATATGTGAGAAAGGGTTGAACTTAAATTTCCAAACCTGTTGCTGTGGATCATCCCTATGAGAACCAACAACATAGGTTAAAATTCCTTCGAGAGAAACATGTATTTAACCTATCCATCTTGCAGATGCATTCTAATGAATCAGTTCAGTTCCAATTTTACCACTATGTTTTCACCATGATTCCTTAATTATACTTTCATTAATGGAGATTAACTACAGGTTTGCCTCTTTGTTTTTGCAGTCGTCTGCTGTAGATTCGTTGTATGTGGGAACCTGATTACACCTCCTTATAAAGATCTCAGAGACCAAGTACCTGTTGGCGCTGTCATCCAATGTCCGCTCCATCCACTGTGTTGAGGCCGTCATCAATGGGTCCTGTATCAAACACATTAAATGGCGGGCTAGAGCACAGCAACGCTCACTTCTCATGGGATTTCTCTTGTATGGCATTGCACTTGAACCTTAAATACACATTGAAGTATACAAACCGTGTACCTTCTGTTAACCCTTTCCCTTTATAGACGCTTTCAGACACCTCTGCAGCGAACAGCTTTTTGAAAACATAGTGACAAAAGAAGAAATTGCTCGTTTTTCCTTTTGCTACAATGTTTTCCACTTTTAGACATAGGTTATCCATTCAGTTATAGAGATTTTCCATTTTTTGACAAAATATGTTCAAAGTCGTCTGCTGCAGAATTGTCGTATGAGGGAAAGGGTTAAGCTTTTCTTATCATTATTCATCTTTATATTCATAGAATCGACTATAGACTATACCAAATACAAACCTCAACAAGGTAGCTTTTCAAACCATAGGTTGAAGATATAAAAATATAAGAAGACCACCTCCTTGTGGTTAGTATGAATATAAACATGACATTTGGGAGAATATGAGGGGAATATTAGACCAATAACACCTCCCTACCTAGGCCCCTGAACAGGGTTCACGCTGGGCTTCGCAAACGGCGCCAATGGCGCAATTAATAAGAAAGTGGCGCCAGAAAATAAGATTCGGCGAAAATGACTGGCGCCAACCTATTTTACATCAACTTTCGATCGAAACGAGTCGGCCATTTTGACTGATTCCCGCATTCAGCGATACGGCTTTATCAGTCAACGCATGTAGCGAGTACCAGCATTGTTTATCGATGTCCGATAGCTTTACGATACGATAATGGTTGTTTTTCACACCTTGTCGATCAGTTTATCGGTAAGATTGTTAGTGATGACACGTTCCTGTGTATATCGGCATCGTCTTATGTATCAATTATATGTTAATGCGAGATTTAATTAGATGTCTTTAACTGGAAAGTTTAATACTTTAATTACAGTGCAAACCGTTTTATTCTCTCGCATTTTTGCAGCTGTTTTAGATATAGCTACAACTACATTGTTTAAAAATATATCCCAGTATGTTTAAAGTACCGACAAGGCTGTATATAAGACCCGTAGTTTTTTTTAAAATGTCAGTCAGACTTTAGAAATTCTAAGAATGGCTAAGCTATCTCTTGAGTCCGTGGATTTTCCACCTGCTAAGAAAGTTAAAATATCTGAAAATCGACTGTTCAAAGAGTCTTGGAAAAATGGAAATAGCTGGTTAAGATATGAATCAAATGTAAAAGCCATGTACTGTGATGTCTGTTTGAAATGTCACATTTCTAATAGTTTCACAACTGGTTGCTTTGTTCTGAAGAAAGAGTCTGTGACTAAACATGCCAAAAACAAAGGTAATTGCCTATAAATTAATTTACATCACTTCAAGTCTTGATATCTAAATTACAATGAATGAATGAATGAATGAATGGTGTTTTAAGGCCCGTCGACAACTAAGGTCATTTTGGGCGCTTAATAATTTACTTACTGTAAATTATGAAATGATTAAAATTGAAATATAACTAACCAGTTTATTAGACAAAACAATCAAACATGATGTACGCGATATTTAACATTAATATAAAACGACATGTAAAACAATGTAAAACAGAATTTAGGCAAAGAAGCCAAACACTACTATGTAATACTTAACATAAAGATAAACAATATCTGAGAAAATGCATGTGCAAAAGCACGATTTAAGAAATAATCATATTTTATTAAAAATATTAATTTCCCTAAGGAAATCAAATAGAAGTTCAGGTTTGACAGACTCAAAGAGCTGACGCATACTTTGAGCCCTGAAAAATCTATCACGTATTGGAGCGAAATCAGCACATTCCAGAAGAATGTGTTGTATTGAAAGTTGTGTAAAACATGGAATACACTGAGGTGCTTCCTCACCCTTCAGTAAGTACGCATGAGTTAACCATGTGTGCCCAATGCGTAAACGAGCAAGGACAATTTCTTCTCGGCGACAGGATCTATAAGCCGGCAGCCACTCACCAAGTACTGACTTGATCGAGTGCAGTTTATTATTTACTTGCTCATTCCAATCACTTTGCCACTTATCGTGATGTAAAACATTTATTAAAGGTTTAAAATCGGAATAAGGTATTTTAAAAGGTGAAATATCTTGTAAAAGAGCAGACTTTGCTGCCAAGTCAGCATGTTCATTACCGTGAATGCCCATATGACTGGGGATCCAGCAAAACACCACATGTGCTGTTGCACAAATACGCGATAACTTAGAAAGGAGGTTAACAACAATAGGGTTATCTATTTTGTCATTCTGAAGTGCCTGCATAGCAGACAATGAGTCAGTAAAAATAATATATCGCCAATAACCGTCGGATTCAATATGGTCCAAAGCCAAATGAATTGCCTTTAACTCGGCAGAAAATATAGAAGCATTATTTGGCAACCGAAATGTTATCACATCGCCATCATGAACTGCAGCGGCAGCAGCCTTTTTTCCGTCCTTAGAACCATCTGTATAAATATGCTCAAAGTTATAATATGTATTTTTAATTTCCATATACTTGGATTTAAAAACAATAGGATCTGTGCAGGCCTTTTTATCAGTCGCAAGATCATAAATGAATGATGGACTATTTCGAGTCCAAGGTGGAGAATCTGAAATCTCCTGCCTCGCGATGTCCTCAAGATCAACATCAAGCTTAGCGACTTCGGGACCGTAACGAATACCAAAAGGCGGTATTACCCGTTCCTTCTTTAAAAATAATTCCTTGTATAAAGGTTTAAAAACAACTCTATGAGTGGGATTTGAAGGGTTAGACTTAAGTTTTAAAAGATACTGCATAGCCAGTTTTTGTCGACGTAAATATAAGGGTGGTTCATTGGCTTCTACATAGAGACTTTTGACGGGCGAAGTTCGAAAAGCGCCCAGGGCTAGCCGTAAACCCTGATGGTGAATGGAATCAAGTGATGCAATGTATGATTTTCGTGCTGAGCCATAAACAATACATGCGTAGTCTAATTTAGATCGTATTAACGACCTGTAAAGTCTCAAGAGAACTTTACGGTCAGCTCCCCAGTCCATATGGGACACAACGCGCAACAGATTTAAAGCCTTCTGGCATTTATTTTTAAGGTAATTTATATGAAGAACAAAAGTCAGTTTCGGATCGAATAATAGACCAAGGAATTTAAATTCAGACACAACGTCAATACGAGTGCCATCTAGTGTTAAATCAGGATCTAGGTGGTGTTTACGAAGTTGACAAAAGTGCATACATTTGGTCTTGCTTTTAGAGAATTTAAAGCCATTTTCGTTTGACCATTTTTGCAAATTATTCAAAACTTGTTGCAGTTGTCTTTCAATTGTATGCATATGTTTTGATCTGTAGCAAATACAGAAATCATCAACATATAGAAAACATTCAACTCCAGGGTTAACAGATTTGATAATGTTATTAATCTTTACACTAAAAAGTGTTACAGAAAGAATGCATCCCTGGGGAACACCCATTTCCTGTTCATGTGGATCAGACAAAGTATCACCAACACGAACTTTAAACTGACGTTCATTTAAAAAAGCAGAAATGAAAAAAGCAAGGCGACCTCTTATTCCATAATCATAGAGGTCATTCATAATACCATATTTCCAGGTAGTGTCATATGCACTTTCTAAGTCAAAGAAGACGGAGACAACGTGTTCCTTTTTAATGAATGCTTCTCTAATAAAAGTTTCAAAACGAATCAAATGATCCATTGTGCTTCTATGTTTACGAAAACCAGACTGGAAAGTAGTAATAAGTTTGTTCTTTTCGAGAAACCAAACAAGTCTGTCGTTCACCATTCTTTCCATGGTTTTACATATACAGCTAGTTAAGGCTATAGGACGATAATTCCCAGGATTAGTTGTATCTTTACCAGGCTTGGGAATTGGAATAACGATGGCCTCTTTCCAAGATCTCGGGAGATTTCCCGTTCGCCAAACCTGATTATAGACGTCAAGTAAACAAGAAAGGGATCGGAAAGGTAAATGCTTAATCAGTTGATAGTGTATATCATCTGAACCCGCAGCGGTATCATGGCACTTCTTTAGAGCCGATTTTAATTCTTTTAACGTAAAAGCTTTATTATAGGCCTCTTCATTTTTCGATTTAAAGTTAATTTTCCGTTTCTCCCTCTGCTGTTGAAATTTTTGAAACTTTGGAGAATAGTTTGAAGAGGACGACTTCTGTGCAAAGGAATCTGCCAACGTATCGGCAATATCCTTCTTTGAAGTAGCAACACCGTCCGAGGTGTTCAGATGATTCACACTAAGCGAACTGCTCTTTCCTTTTATTTTCCTTATCATGTCCCATGTCTTTTTGACAGACGATCTAGAATTTAATCTAGATACATACTGTCTCCAAGACGCACGTTTACTGTGCTTAATAGTTTTACGAGCTTTTGCTCTAGCTATTTTAAAGTATACATGATTTTGATGGGTTGGCCTCAGGTTAAACTGCCTTAAAGCCGATTTGCGTGTTCCTATAGCCTTTTTGCAATCTTCATCAAACCAAGGTTTGCGAGGGTGCTTTGGATTTGTCGAAGTTTGGGGAATTGCCTCTTTAGCAGCCTGATACATTAAAGATGTAAATAGTTGTGTAGGGTCATCACATTCCAAGAAAGCATCCGGATTAATGGAACGTTCACATCGCATCTGGAATAAATTCCAGTTCGCTTTGTGGAGCCTCCATCGTCTCGGTCGCCCCTGGACAGATGGCCCGGTTTCAGTGATAATTATAGGGAAATGATCACTTCCATGAAGGTCGTCTTCCACCTTCCACTTAAAGTCAACAAATATATCAGGACTACAAATAGAAAGATCAAGAGATGAGTAAGAACCAGTAGCAGGATGCAGATAGGTGTGAGATTTATTATTCAAAATACAAAGGTCATGTTTAAAAATAAAATCTTCTAATATTTGGCCTTTGTTATTGGTGTCACTACATCCCCACAACTTATTGTGTGAATTGAAGTCACCAACTATCATAAAAGGTGTCGGAAGCTGACTGACAAGCTCAACCAGCTTGTCGGTATCAAGAGGCTGACTTGGCGGAAGATACAAAGAACATAGGGTAATTGTTTTGCTCAATGAAATTCTTACCGCAGTTGCCTGCAGAGTTGTAGTAAGTGAGACTAAGCTATGGGGAACAGAGTTGTTAACACATATTGCTACCCCACCACAAGCTCGAGCACTTGCGTCGGAAGTTTTATGATAACATGAATGATATTTAAGAGAAAGACTATCATTATCTTTTAAAAATGTTTCTTGTAAGCATAAAGCTACTGGTTTCTTTTCATTAACTAATTGAGACAATTCTTCAAAATTGGCTTTAAATCCACGACAGTTCCACTGGATTATGGAATTCATTTCGATACAGGTTCACAAATTTTGATTTCAGGTATCGCATTATGCCAGGAATCAATGTTTTGATTCCAGTCATCTGTTGTACCCGACCATGGACTCGGAGGCTCAGTTTCCTGTGTCTCCATGTCATCCAATGTCTGATAACGATTTGTAATTTTAGGTTTAGAGTCACTAGCTCTATCTAATTGGACCTTATTTTTTTTAGTTTTTTGTTTCTCGAAGCCTTCAGAATCGGGCTTTGAGTGTAATTTTAACTTTGGTTTGTTTTGTTGGTTTGGTTTAAGTGAAATAATTGAAGATTTTTTCGTATCAGGTGATTTACTTGTATGGTTTGAATTATTTTTTACAACTTTAGAAGATTCCTTTCCTTTTGAAGAATCAACTTCCCTGGAAGAGGACCCAATCCCTCCAGGAGAAGACTCAATCTCTCCAGAAGAAGATAATTTAATTTCTCTAGGAGAAGACTCAACCCCTCCAGGAGAAGGTGACCTAATTTCTTTAGAAGAAGACTCAATTTGTTTAGAAGAAGACTCATTTTCTTTCGAAGAAGATGCAGTATTGCTACAGGTGTCTTTGTTCATTGATGGTAATGAAGAAAGGATAGAAGTAGAGGGCTGTTCATTTGACATAATTGCTTTTAACTGTAAACTGATGTCAGGAAACTTTTGAGATAGAATCTTCAAAAGGCGATGGCATGTAGTACATTCTTGTGAGGGTGGCGGTGTATTGACAACAGGCCTGATAGTAGTTGGTCCTGAGTTGTTTTTGGTGACATTAGCATATGAAACAGTCAAATTGAATCGGGTTTCAACAATTTTCTTCGCCTCAGGAAAAGAAAGACCTTCTTTACACTTGACGGTAACAATCTCCTTCTCCCGTTTCCACACAAGGCAGGAGCGGGAGGTAGAATAATGCTCACCACCACAGTTTGAACATTTAAGTGCATTTTTACATTCATTCACATCTGCATCATGTTCTGAACATAACGCAGTGCAACGACGGCAAACCTTTTCTTCTGTAGTTTTTCGGCATTTTGATTCATGATGGCCATACTTATAACAGGTGTAACATTGCAATGGGTTAGGGATGTACATGTCAACAGGGACATTCAAGTATCCAACTTTAAGGGATCTTGGCAAAATGGCTGTATTGAATGTTAGCACCAAGGTGTTTGTTGGTCTCTTGATACTGTCCCTGTAGGAAGTCATCCTTCTGACATGGACGACCAGTTGGCCGGCCAGTTCAGAAGCAATTTCCTCCTCAGAAACTCCTGCAAGATCTGGGCATCTTATAATTCCTTTTGACGTATTAAGAGTATTATGGGCAGAGCATTTGGCAGAGATATTGAAAAAGGTTTTTAATTTTAAGAGGTTGTCTGCATGTGCTTTCTTCTCAACTTCAATGAGGAGAGCACCTGATTTCAATTTTTTAACAGACTTAGGTAAACCAGCAAGAGAAAGAAGGCATTTCTGAATGACGAAAGGTGAAAGGGAAGTTATAGCTTGTTCAGGCAAATTTGATTCAATCAATAAGAATCGGGGGAATGAAGGGTTTGAAGTGTTGCCATTTTGTTTGTCGATATCGGAGTCCGAGTCCATTTCAGTACAAGTGCGTTTTTTGGTTTGAGGATACATATCCAAGTTTTTATTTTTCGTCAACCGCGGCCCCCACCCGCCACGGAGTCCAACAAGGGAACACGATATATGGAGCGGAAATCCAGCTCCTCGTGTCAGGGGTCCACAGATGGTATAACTAGATACCGCAAATAAGTTAGCGCGACAAGGAAGAACATGGATGTGTCCCCCATATCAGGGATCCGCCATGCAAGTCAGTGCCCCCGACCAAAACATCCGCGACACCCAATTAGCCCATTAGCCTATAAAAGACGAGGCACAATAAACTGTAAACTTTATGCAAATTAAATATGACACATATAATATAAAGTTGGTGTATATGAAATGAAAGAAACGATCGGATGGAATATTTTCAAGTGAAAAAAACAAACTTATACGTAGATACATGCACAGATATTTATGACATTTTAACACCCTTACAGTTAACATACATGTATTTGTAAGAAAAGAAAAAGTGTGCCTAAATCTAATATATGACCAGCCGTTTGCACTAGATCGGGCTCATCTAGGCTCCCGTTTACACCGAAGCAGAGGCCAAAGCAGTGTGTTGGAAAGCCGGAGATCCCTGCGCTTCCCTCAACTGCCAGGATCCTCGTTTCCTGCTTACGAGTATCCACCCACGGCAAACAGGCGGGTCCATTAGGGGACTTCTACCCCTTGTAGGACGGACAGCCGGCGTATTCTAACCCCCACCGGCAGGGGGTATCTAAATTACAAATAAATCATAATGAAAACATCATGTAAAATTTTAAAGAAAATGTTTGTTGATGAGTTATATCATGATTTTCAAACGTCAATGATGTACCAGAAGAAGGATATTGATTTCTCAATGGTGACACCCCTCTTAACATCCACAATTGAAAGTTTGGTAGAAATCCGTGATTTAAGAAATGGTCAAATTTTGAACAGTTTTCTGAAGGCTGCACCTTCTGAACCCTTTAAGGACTCTGATGGATTGGTTACTTTTGAATGTTTGGGTCATACGATAAGGGATGGGAATAAGCAACGTTCGGAATCAGTTACGATCTGTGACAAGTTTATTACTGATGTTATATCCATGATAAATAAACAACCTAAAATGAGAGTACCAGTATTTCCCAAAGTTTTCTTAATTTAGGTTTTTAAGAAAAAATGGTCTGGCTCCAGTTTGGCTCCAATGTCTTGAACATGGCACCAACTTTTTGAATTCGGCGTAAGTGTTGGCGCAAAGGAAAAATGAGCCAGGGTCAACCCTGCCTGAACAACTAAACTGCAGGCTCTTTACTGGTGGAACAGGCTTATCACACAAATCAGTTTTAGACGTCAAACAGTTAAACACCCATCTTTTCAGAATTTCTACCTAATTATTATAAAAATGTTACTCACCAATTTGGTCTTTCTCAAAAGGTTCTTCTAATTCTTTAAAACTGGCCAACAATCGTATATCAGTGCAAATCTGAAAGACATAACATTATAACAGAGACATTGAGTATATACATTGTATATACAACTTATCATTTCTCAAGTAGTTGCCACAGTGTGCATATGAGCCCAATCGCGAGAAAAGGTACAAGCTGACTTTTGTAAACAGTGTTGATCCAGTTCAGCCTGTGCATCCACAACACTGATCACCTTTTACTAACACAAGCTTGTAAGAAGTTTCCGTCTACTCGTCTACTTGTGTAGATTCTATTAACCCTTTCCCTCATATAGACGCTTTCTGACGCCTCTGCAGCAGACGGCTTTTTGAAAACATAGTGACAAAAGAAGAAATTGCACAAAACGTGCAACTTCTCCTTTTGCCACAATGTTTTCCACTTTTAGTCATAGGTTATCCATTCATATGGCTTCCGGCCAACTGACAGACAGCCAGCCCGACATAGTGACTCCTAGATACTCCCTCTTCTTAAAAGGGGGTATAATAACTCATTTTGCAGTCAATTAGGCCAATACAAGAGGCCAAAGAACGAAAAAACCCACTTCCCCCGATGTTTTTAGTCATAAATTAACCTGCAATAAGCGAGATCCTGCTGTCTGCAACCAACGGACACTAAAACCATTCCCTTTTTAATAAAAATCCACGGTTCAGCGACCTTATTATCAAGCTAAAGGTGTTACATGTAAAATTACCCGAGGTAAAATTCTGCAGACGTGTATTGGAGTGGGTAAAAACCGATAATTGCGTTGTTAGCAGTTTGTATTTAATACACTTTAGCTACAGTTATTGTCTTTGTTACGACTCTCAAATACTGCAGATGCAGACAATTTTGGTCCGACTTTTTGATCTCTTTAATTGGATCTGTGTTGTTTTTTTGCTTTCTAATGGTGATAGCACGTTTATTTAATCGGCTCTTTTATTAGATTTAATTAGCGTCTGTGGACACTCAAACATTTTAAACGTGACAATGTCTTTAAGTGACTTAAATAATTTGTTTTTAGATGGACAGTCTTTGAAACAGAATACGATCAGTGACTGTTTTAGTAAGAAGTAGTGCTCTAATTCTTCTACCGAACATACATGTACATATCCTTTTCATGTTATAGTTAAACAAAAACATCAAATAATAAATAACAATCAAGTTTGTGATTAAATGTATATATGTTTTATTTATCAACTTACACTTTTGCAAATAAATATTATTAATATTGAAATAAAATATAAAATTAGAAGAACAACAAAATGTTTATTGTTATTTATTCTTTAATACCAATACATGTATAATGCAGTATACATAAGACCCAAAAAAAGAAAAATACATTTGTACCTCAATAAGAGACCACCTGTCTTAAGAGACCACTTATAGCATTTCCCTTGGGCGGTCTCTTAATACAAGTTTAACTGTATATCTCTTTATAAAACAGGTGACCCCTGGAGTGGGGTCAGTTTTGACCCCAGAGGCATGATTTGAATTATTTTGGTAGAGGACAACTAAATAATGCTTAACACCAAATATCTAAGCTCTAGGCCTTTACGGTTTCAGACAAGATGATTTTCAAAGTTTTTCCCTATATATCTATCTCTATGTAATACAGGTGATTCCGGGATGGGCCAATTTTTAACTCAGGGGCATAATTTGACAATGCTAGACACCAAATATCTAAGCTCTAGACCTTTTGGTTTCAGACAAGAAGATTTTTAAAGTTTTTCCCTATATATTTCTATGTAAAACAGGTGACTCCGGGGCAGGGCCAATTTTAATCCCAGGGGCATAATTTGATCAATATTTGTAGAAGAATATCGAAGCTCTAGGCCTTTCAGTTTCAGACAAGAATATTTTCAAAGTTTTTCCCTATATATTTCATTGAAAAACAGGTGACCCCCAGGGCAGACCCAAAGAAGACGATTCTTTTGAGTACCCACATCATAGGGTTTGTTCGATGATAATCAAGATATTGTGAGGAAGGATATTGTCCCTTATCTGGACCTCTGTTTTGTTTGTCTCATTACTGTGTACATCTATAAATCTCTGTAATATAATCATCTTGTTTGATTTATGTTTATTGACACTTTATCAACTCTTTCCCACATACAACAAATAAGTAGCAGACTACTTCTAAAACATATTGGGAAATATATTTATATATATAAAAGTATAATTTAAGAATATGTTGGCAAAAGGAGAAATGCAGATGAGTCAAGATGTACATGTTAGCACTTTTTCCTTTTTGCCTCAATGTTTCCAACTCTATTTTATGATTACATTCCCATTTACATAGATTTTTAGATACTTTTGTCTAGATGTTTTCAAAGTCGTCTGCTGCAGATATGTTGTATGTGGGAGAGGGTTAAGTAGAATTACCTTATGTATAGTTGCTCCTAAACTAGCTAATGTATTTAAACTGTCAACATCCACCTTCCTACTGTAGGTTTGTCCACATATAAGGAAATGTCTGTAATTACACAATACAGTATTAACCCTTTGACACAGACGCTTTCATATAGACTCTGTAGCAGATGGCTATTTGAAAACATAGTGAACAAGATGTGTTTGTGAAACACTGATGCCCCCGAATGGCAACATCTAGGTCAAAAGGTGAAGGTCGCAAGGTCAAAAAAAAAATTTGACAGATGGGGGCATCTAGGTCAAAGGTCAAGGTCGCAAGGTCAAACATTTTGGTACTGACAGAAAGGTCATGTCACAAGGAATACACATGTGAAATATGGTAGCCGTACCCGTTATGGTTCAAAAGTAGTGGTCAAGGTTAAAGTTTTTTTCGACAGACAGACCAAAAACTAGATGCCCACCGAATCGGTGATTCCGGGGGCATAAAAAGAAGAAATTGCTCAAAACGAGCAATTTCTCCTTTTGCCACAATGTTTTCCACTTTTAGTCATAGGTTATCCATTCAATTATTTTACCCGTTATGGTTCAAAAGTAGTGGTCAAGGTTAAAGTTTTTTTCGACAGACAGACCAAAAACTAGATGCCCACCGAATCGGTGATTCCGGGGGCATAAAAAGAAGAAATTGCTCAAAACGAGCAATTTCTCCTTTTGCCACAATGTTTTCCACTTTTAGTCATAGGTTATCCATTCAATTATTTTCTATTTTTTGAAAAAATATGTTCAAAGTCGTCTGCTGCAGAATTGTCATATGAGGGAAAGGGTTATCTCAAAATCATCTGCTACAGATTTGTTGTATAAGGGAAAGGGTTGAATTTAAATATGCCATAAAAAAAAAATAGATATATGACATAAGCAACAAATGTAGATCCAGATCAAGCTACATATTTGTGAAATTTCAGCTGACCGCTGTCCCACAAAAAAAAGTCTTAACAAACATGGCCAATTAAAAATATAGTAAACTTCTATTAATCAAATTTTAATCATTGAATAGAGTTGATAACAATGTGGCAAAACGAGAAGAAATTGCTCATTGTGCACTTTCTACTTTTGCCACCATGTTTTCAAAAGTCGTCTGCTTGAGGGGATCAGAAAGCATGTGATTGTGAGAAATCATTAAAACGATCAGTTTCATTATCTTTGGGCACAGTTCATAAATCTGTTCAACCTCTCCCACATATAGACACATTTTGACGCAGCAGCAGCCGACTTTTGCAAATATTGAAGAATAAGGGAACATTTTGCAATTTCTCCTTTTGCCACAATGTTTTCTACTCTGTTCAATAATTAACATTAAATTGATAGAGATTGTCCATGTTTTTATCCACAAGCGTTCAGTGTCGTCTGCTGCAGATTTATTGTATGTGGTAAAAGGTTGAATATAAAGTTTTCTCTTACAGTCAGCAATGCGCATTTTTTTCTTTCTAACTATTAAGAGCAGCTTCAGACATATTTAAGTGTAGTTATACCTTTCCCACATACTCCAAATACTGCAGCAGACAACTTGGAAAACATCTAACTAAAAATGTGGAAATTCTATATAAGGGAAGGGAAAGTTTAACCATTCAAAAGTGTTGTAACAATGTGGCAAAAGGATAAATTGCTAATCATGAGCAATTATTCCTTTGGCTACAATATTTTTGAAAGTTTTCAGATGCAAAGGTGTCAAAAAGAGTCTATGTGGGTAAGCGCTTATCCTAGTAGTCTGCATGTTGTTTAAGCCCTGATACAGACACTTTTCTAAGCTATTGCAACTTTTGAAAACACATTTTCTACTATATCTCAAAATCAAAGTGAATGCGTCAAGATTTTCTATGCTTTGTGACAGATTCTAATGAAAAAGATGACTTAATTTCTCAATTATTTAATTTGTCCTGGTTTAAGCAAACGTTAACGAATTTAACACTGAAAAAAACTTGTTACATGCATATAAGCAAAATGAAAACCGACTCACTTTTGAAAGCCAGCCATTTCTGTGACTAGTTTATCCAATATTTCTACCTGCAATTAATCAAACGAAACACAATGATTACGATTTAGTTTTAACGTATTTATTCTACATTTATAGCGAAACAAGCTTTCCGCTTATATCAACCATGCACAATGATAAACATTAACATGATATGATAATCAGGTATTATTATATGAGTTATGTTCTTCAAAAAAAAAAATGCTAGGACAAAGTCCAGTCTCTGGAAACTTTTGATTAAGAGTTGTGAGTTATTTAACACTCTCCCAATTGCAGATGCATTTTGGAACATCTTCAAAGGGCAACTTTTGAAAACGTTGAGGCATTGTCCAAATACACCAACTCTACAGTAGCTGATTTCAGAATTTTCAAGGGAAAATAATAGAATATCTCTATAAATGAAAGTATGATTATTGAAAAGAGATGAAAACGTGTCAAAAAGGACAAATTGCTCTATATGAGCACTTCCTGCTTTGAATGCAATGTTTTCAAATGTCATCTGCCTCAGATGTATTAAATTGTGTCCCTGTGACCATAATGATTAAGAAGCAATAATAGTTATCTTTGGCATTCCTACCTTACTATCTTCCCCTTCAAACAAAGCTAAAAAGCTGGCTTGAGTTCCTGTGGTACCTTTCACACCTCTAAAGCGGAGATCATTTCTTGCTCGATCGATATTACGGAGATCCATCAACAAGTCTTGAATCCAAATACATGTCCGCTTGCCCACAGTGGTTAGCTGGGCAGGTCTAAAAAACACATTTATATTCTTTCAACTTTTTTATGAACACTACATGCACCCTTAGCTCGAGTTCTGGATAAATGCAGTTTTCAATTTTGCTTTTGTCAATGAGCATAACACGCGAGGCGTGAAGATAGTGCCCCTGCACATTTAACAGTTTTTTTACATCTAAACTCATACTGACCGACTACTTACACCTTTGTAGCAGACAACTCTTGAAAACATTGTGCCAAAAGCAGAATTGCTAGACTGACCTAATAGCAAGATACAAAAATACACAGAAAATATGTGATGGTAAGGAATATATAAGAAAGTTTTACAAATGTTATGTTATATGATTGATTTATAGATCTGTAGATATTTTCCAATTCCCTCCATGCAGATGCTGTACAATGTGAAGTAACTGGATTCAGATGAACATATGACTGTTGAATTTACCTCTATAATTCCTTCAACAAATTGAACTGCTGCTGTCACTTTACAATTATACATTAACCCTTTCACACACACTACAAATCTGCAGCAGAAGACTTTGAAAACAGTGACAACTAGAACTATCTCTGAAGATGATAAATACCCCCTAAACAGCACCTTGACCTACACCATAACTTAATTAGTAAAAGGGCCATAACTCTGTAAAATATCATGCAATTGTAACCCCTTTAGGATATGCACATCTCCTCTTGGTATAGAAGCTTCATGTAAAATGTTATTGAATTCCACCCAATGGTTTGTAAGAAATAGCCCGGACAAAATATGGCTTCCGGCAAACCGACCGACCAACAGACAGACAGACTGCCCGACACAGTGACTCCTATATACCCCCTCTTCTTCGAAGGGGGTATAAAAACCTGAAAAATCTCCATAAAAGATAGTTAAATTGTTAAATAAAGTTGAAAACATTGTGGCCAAAGGAGAAATTGCTCATTATTTCACCTTTGGCCTCAATGTTTTCAAAAGTCGTCTGCTCATATTGCGCCAAAATGTGTCTGCAGGTGGGAAAGGGTTAACCCTTTCACACATACTACAAATCTGCAGCACTTGGAAAACATCTTGGCTAAAATATGGATAATCTTTATATATGAAATTATAATTATTGAAAACAATTGAAATCATTTTGACAAAGGGAGACAATTTCTCCATTTGCTGGAATTATTTAAAAAGCTGTCTGCTTCAGACGCACCCTAATGCATGATGTGCAAGTGGGAAAGGGTTAACTGTGCATTTTCAAGAATTCAACATGCAAAAAATTGAATAGAAAAGGGATGACGTGCTTACTGTAAATGTGTGTATGCTAAACATGGAAGATTCTTATACTTCTCAGCAAATACAGCCAGCCTCTGGATGCATCTGGCTAACTATTCAAAAATAAATGTCACAGATAAGAAAAAAAATGTTTACCAACTATGAATTTTTTTTTAGTTGTCTGCATTGAAAACTCTTTCCCACCTTTAACAAATATGCAGCAGAGGATTTTGAAAACATCTAGGCAGAAGTTGGAAATTCTATATTATATGTAAAATTATTGAAAAGAATTCAATAGTTGTCTGTTAAAGATGCATCAAAATGCATCTGCATATCAGAAAAGGTTAAAGAAATTTGACAAATCACCTGGTATAATCAGTTCTAAAGATAAGGGGAGTTTTTACATTCTAAAATCCTTATTTGACCCTCTAACCCTATGATGTGGGTACTCAGTGAGACGATTCTTTTGAGTACCCACAGCATAGGGTTTGGTTGGATGATAAGAGTGATATTGTGGGGAAAAAGAGATTTATACTCCTCCTTATCTGGACCTCTGTATAATGTTTTTCAATCTTATGTAAATGGAAATAAAGCCATGTTTCACTAAGATGTTCATACTTTGACATCATGTGAACTGCTATTGTGATGACAGTGTATAAATGGAGTTTTATGCAATGTATCTTTCAGGTATTTTAGCTATGTTGAGGCAACAGGATCACTTATTCATGTTCCCCGAGTGACAAACTAGTACTAGGGTAGAAATTGTACCTAGTTAGTGGGAATCAGCCTAAGACTTAATGGATTCCGTCTTAAAGTAGAAAATCCCTCGAAGAATTGAAGGATTCCGCCTAAGGGTAGATAGATTCCATCAAAAAGAAATATTACGCAGACATTATCTGCCTCGTATGCAGATTCCCCCTAAGATGGGTAACATATTCTTATTATAGATATAAGACAGAACCCACCTTAGAAACCTTAGACTGAATTCGTTGACAGTCAGGATGGAACTTTTTGTACAGATTTACCACCAAAGACATTTCATTTTGACTGCCAAAAAGCAAAGATCAAACTAGGGACTGCCAGTTTCAAATCGACTACTCCAAGCTCACAGCCATGGCGGGTTCTACCATTATCAAGACTCTGCGAAGCAATGTGGTAGATCGTTTTAGGTCACTGATATTTTTCTGGCATTTCATTGCTTTGTATAAAATAAAGTAAAGTATATCTAAACCATCTTACCTTCGGTAAAATTATATCAAATGCATCTCTCATCACAATCAAGTCCTGAAAAATGAACCAAACATAATTCATCAAATAGAAGTATGCCCCTTGGACACAGATGCCCCAACTTTTACATTTTGTCATTCAAGGGCCGTTAATGTGCAAACATGAATGCATGTTCTGTAGGCTACTTGTAAGTAAATCAAGGGCAATAACTTTGCACATATTTGTGCAACACCAATCAAAACCGCAGGTGCACAATATTTTAATCACAAGATTTTGTGACAATGGAAAGATGCATGACATACAATGTGAAATCTATATGCCCTCCCTCTTCAATTGATTGTTTGGAGTATTACGCCGCTTTCAACACTTTTTCAGTTATATCACCACGTTTCCTGGATAAATGACCAGTACAATTGGTCCACTTTTCCCGATTTCCTGACACCAGCCAGTCATTCTTTGTGCTAAATTTGCAACCCTGAACTCCAATGAGGGCAGCCATACCATTTTTAAAAACTTTGGTATGACCGACTGGTGATCGAACCCACGGACTCCTGCACACAAGATGGACGCTCTACCACTTCACCACCGAGGCGCTCTCCCTTTTCAAAGAAGGAGCATTAAAATCGCTTTTAAATTGAACTGAATCATGCTAACTAATAGCATTACATGGTAGCTTAAAAATAGTTTCGGTAAGGCAGAAATAGCTTATCTCGAGTAATTTCACCTTTTTGCGAAATGGCTTGAAAAAGTCATCTTCTGCGATGGTATTTAAAGTGTATGTATCAAGAAAATGGTTAACCATTAACCTCATATGATATTTCATGGAATAAATGCTTTGAATACTTTCATGGGGAAATTAGAAGGTACACGGTCATGAACAAGAGTGTTGAAAGGAACACATGTATGTCAATATTAACCCTTTCCCTTATATATACGCTTTCTGAAGCCTCTGCAGCAGACAGCTTTTTGAAAACATAGTGACAAAAGAAGAAATTGCTCAAAACGAGCAATTTCTCCTTTTGGCACAATGTTTTCCACTTCTAGTCATAGGTTAACCATTCAGTTATAAAAAAATTCTATTTTTTGACCAAATATGTTCAAAGTCGTCTGCTGCAGAATTGTTGTATGAGGGAAAGATGACCACACAGAGAATTGGACAGCCAACAGAGAAGTGATCACCATATTTTCTTTCTGCCAAGTCTGGAGACACCACAATTTGACAAATTACCAGATCTGTCAAATATCTTCTATTACGAAAGGTTTAAAATAACCTACTGTGTTATCTCCAACATATGCTGATGTTGCTCCAAGATGAATAATTGGTGCTGCTTTTGTACAGCAGGCAGCAAATGTATGAACATGGGCCATAACATCATGCCTACAGCGTTTCTCTTCAGCAGCAGCTCTCTCAAAGTCAATACTTGTAAGGCTGGCCTCCATCTCTGCTATTTGTTCTTCTGATATGTCTAAACCTAGAGTCTGTTAATAGAAAACATGTTGGATGTATGTAGAAAGGCCTGGTTTCAATTAGTTGCATTGTTAAAAATAGCACTGGTTGCAATGATGTCATGATGGGCTTGCCAAATAAAGCAGAGTAAGGGTTAATGTATGCAAACATATATTGTACACTGGCACCATTACTATATAGAACTATGTTTGTTAACCATTTATCTGATATGATAGTATTAGTTGATTTGAACATCTCTGAGGCAAAACATGGGGAAAATGACAAATAATGCCTGATTTTTAGCCTAGGTACCATTTAAAAATATATATATACTATTACATACTGATAAGGGCTCTAACTTCCTTGTCAACTGGATTTGACCCATGTTTGCATCTTGATCCGATACAATTGAATAAAGCTCTATGCAGAGCTCCAGATAAGGAACGTTTTGCATGTTCTAAAATCCTTATTCGACCCTCTAACCCTATGTTGTGGGTACTCAAAAGAATCGTCTCAGTGCGACGATTCTTTTGAGTATCCACAACATAGGGTTTGCTTTAATGATAAGAGAGAAATTGTGGGAAAAAGAGCTGAATACCCCCTCCTTATCTGGACCTCTGTCTATGTGCCAACATGTAGTCAAATATCTACCCTAAACGCTGGTCACAAGGATTTTATCTGCAAACAATCGGTTAACGATCGAACACCACTCCTGACTTAAACTCACAACACTAACGGTAAAATATGACAGAACGGACATAAGCCTGCATCCTCTCTCCCTTTTACAGGGGAGATAAGGTGAAAAAAAAATTCTCTATAACAGTGTTTTCATATCTAGGAATTCAGGAGTTGTCTGAATCAGTTTACCTTTTCCCACATTATGTGACACCAGAGCTCCAGATAAGGGACGTTTTGTATGTTCTTAAATGCTTATTTGATATTATAGCCTAATGTGGTTTTTACCCTTTCCCTCATACGACAATTCCGCAGCAGAAGACTTTGAACATATTTTGTCAAAAAATGGAAAATCTCTTAAATTGAATGGATAACCTATGACTAAAAGTGGAAAACATTGTGGCAAAAGGAGAAATTGCTTGTTTTGAGCAATTTCTTCTTCTGTCACAATGTTATAAAAAAGCCATCTGCTGCAGAGGCATCAGAAAGCGTTTATATGAGGGAAAGGGTTAAGTACCCACATCATAGGGGTTGGTTGGATAATAAGAAAGATATTGTGGGGAAAAGAGCTGTATACGCCTCCTTATCTTGACATCTGTGAAATATAACAAACTTGCAGCTGATGACCTTGAAAATATCTTCACAAAAATATGGAAAAGTCTCTATTAACGGAAGTATTCTCGCATTCAATGGAGTTGAGTTGAAAACATTGTGGCCAAGGAAGAAATTGTCATGTTTTCAAAAGTTATCTGCGTCATATGTGACAAAATATGTCTGCATATTTGAAAGGGTTAAAGGAGTGTAATGTGAAGTAAGCTTAGCTAACTGGTAAGTTTGCTGCCAATACACAATGTCGTTATACCCAATGCATCAATGTGTAAAATTCCGGGTACTGGTAATGTCCGAAATACCCTACTATTCAGGTGTACCGTATTTCCAAGTATTTTCGCAGTGACACGCGAATTAATTCACATACCCTACACTGTTATGGTAAATATTAAGGATGTGTCGTGAATCAAGGTATTTCATATGTTAAAAGTCACATTTTCACAACGATTTAACTTGAATCATCTGTATTTTCATCAAACTGAAAGTAAGACAGTTTACCTTTTCTGCTTTAGCAAGCCATGTCCAAAGCTGTCTCCAAGTCGAGAATTTTTTCAAGTCGCTGAATGTGTAAGCCATTTCTGGACTAGCATATCTAGACACTAAAGGTGTTCGGTACTTTGTATATTCGACAGGGACACCTTCTGCAACTGATCTTTCGCTGCTTGGACGAGAACCCGCCATTCTTCCAACATGTGTGTCCGCCGGGTGATAATTGTAGTAGTGGTTAGTTTGTGATGATTTCCGCATTTTGAATCTGCCAATTTTGAAAAAAAAACTTTTTCCCAGACTTCTTTTTTATCTTATCTAAATAAGTGGTATTTAAAGATTATTCACTTTGGTCATTAGATTTTTTTTATCAAAATCAAAGCGTTGGAATTACTGTAATGGCACTCATTTTGGTTGCATATATGCAATATATGCAATACAGTGATAAATTGCATGTGTCTCAAAATGAGTACTTCTGAATAATGCAAAAAGACAACAGCGATTTATTTAGCCTTGATATAACTTAAGAGTTTTTATATGCTTTAAAAATTCTAAAAGAAAGTGCATTTCATCTTCGATAGTTTTAAATAATTTACATTTTCTTTCATTATAAGGCATTTTGCTTGATTCGGCTTCCTTCCAGCTGTTATTTATAATCTATATAGGTACAGAAACACGAACTTTTTAAAGAGCGATTTTAGATGTATCGATTTTAATTGCATTTGAATATAGTTGGAAATCGAAAATCAGAATGAAGTCAATATATGTTCAGTCTTGCTCGTGAATAGTTTTATAAATCAGCATTCAATAATTATCATAAAGCCTTTAAAAAACAGACAATTCTTATAATTTCACCTTTTCAACATCTTGGTTCAACCATATAATATTAAAACCTAAGGTTTCTAAAATAATTTCCAAGAACAACAATACTGCTCCCTATTTTGATAGATATATCTCTTGTATGTTCAAAAGAGAAATATCAAATGAACTTATTTAACAACTACAAGTTCATAAACAATAAAATCAAGAAGCTGATCAAAATATTCAAAGAAATAGGGTTGTAAAAGTAAAATATCCTAATTGTAACATATTCTTTTTGATATGTGCTAATAATTGTTATAATGTTTGCCTATCAAAATATGGCCAACAAGGGAGGTAGCTATTGCAGTTCGGCGGTGAACTCAGTGTTATATACACCTATCGGATTGTTGTACCTGCTGTACGATATCACAATGGGCATATAGAAGTTATTTAAAAGCCTATAGATGCTCAATCTGAGCGCTTGATCACTTTGTATACAGATACACATAAACATGAAACCAGTGTGGTGTGACCAGAATTTTAAAGTAGTGTTCAGCTTTTCCAGACAATTGGCTTGGAACTTCGGCACAAGATCGGCATGTCAATTCAATTTCAATTGCTTTAATACTAATTTGTACATTGACAAAAACATGTTGTTTACAGGGTTTTGACAACATTTCAGACATATTTGCTTATATATGTATTATTCTAATAGAAATAAATAAGTCTCTGAACAACTACTATATATATATGTATGTAAATGCAAAGCAGAGTATAATTCACGTTGAAGAATGTATCACTCTTTTTACAATATTCGCCTTGTACAAATGTAACTACCCTAATTAAGATCAATAATGGAGACAGTGAACTGTGTATATTAATTAACAGTCAGAGCAGAATATAATTATTCTACCCAGTTATGATAAAATAGTCATTGATTCCATTTAAGTCATCAAAATAGAACAAAAACAACTTTCGGAACTTTGAAACCATTGTTTTACCTGTCCTGTTCGCCAGGCAGTAATACAACCAGTCTGGTCAAGTAGCCTCCGGACATTGGATTTGAATGAATATCAGAAGGCTGGCCCAGTCTCCTTCGCGAGAGTTGTCGTTCCTTACACTCATGTTCACGGTGAATGTAATGTGTCGATAGGTTAGAGAGTGAAGCTGCCCAAGTAGATACTTGTGTGAATTATCGCCAACACTTAAGTCTGTTTTCGCGTGGCCTGACCCATTTCGAATAACAAACGCTGAATTATAATTGTAAATGCAATCACATTGATACTCGTATCGATTATTCAATCAGAATTTTTCAATACGAATATTTCTAGGATACCATTTATGACCGTTTAACCCTTTACCTCATATAGACGCTTCTGACGCCTCTGATGAAGACGGCTATTTGAAAACATAATTACAAAAAAAGAAATTGCACAAAACGTGCAATTTCTTCTTTTGCCACAATGTTTTCCACTTTTTGTCATAGGTTATCCATTTAATTATGGAGATTTTTTGACAAAATATGTTCAAAGTCGTCTGCTGCAGAATTGTCGTATGAGGGAAAGGGTTAAACATTTATAGAGGAAATAAAAATCCATCGTGTTTTAACCCCTCCGCAGATTAGACGCATTCTGAAGTATCCGAAGCGGACGACTTTTGAAAAGATTGTGGTAAAAGGAGACATTGCTGAAATTTAGCAATTTCTCCATTTGTCACAATGTGTTGCAACTCTTTACATTTTTTAATACTGATATTTGCAAATATTTTCAATAGTTTTGCCTAGATTTTACAAAGTCGTCTGCTTTCAGATTTGTTGTCTGTGGGAACGGCTTAAATGTTATCCAGTGGGGTAACCAGATTGTCCTTAACCCTTTCCCTCATATAGACGCTTTCTGACGCCTCTGCAGCAGAAGGCTTTTTGAAAACATAGTGTCAAAAGACGAAATTGCTCAAAACGAGCAATTTCTTCTTTTGCCACAATGTTTTCCACTTTTAGTCATAGGTTATCCATTCAATTATAGTGAGTTTAATTTTTTGACAAAATATGTTTAAAGTCGTCTGCTGCAGAATTGTCGTATGAAGGGAAGGGCTAAACACCGAGTGCTCGTCGAGTGCTAGAAAAAAACCTGTAATTTGATTGGTCCGCTATCTCATGCTCGAGTGATCGCTGTGTAATATGCTCCTGTTTGGCGAAACTTTACTTGCATGCAATATGTTGTAAAGCATCCTCGGAACCCAGGCTATTCATAACATATATGATACCCTGGGCAAATTGGCTAGCGAAACTTCGTAGTCATGAATAATTCATGAGGTGAAATCCAGCCGCTTGATTGGTTGCATGCTACAAATTTCAGGCGATGTACAGTAATAACAGTGTACGAGGGGTGTTCGGAAAGTATCGGGACAAGTGCCTTAACATTCTTATTTTTTTATAATTGAACACAATTCTTTAAACATACATAGCTTTATATACCATTTATTCATTTTCAAAAGCAAAATTACAAAATTAAAAATAAGACGCTAGTTATATAGAGCTATGTATGTTGAAAGAATTGTGTACGCATATTTAAAAAAAAATGTTACGGCACTTGTCCCGAAACTTTCCGAACACCCCTCGTAGTTACGGAGAAAATCGAGGTGCACGCTTTACGAAGTTTCGTTAGCCAATTTGCCCAGGGTATCATATGTGTTATGAATAGCCTGGGTACCGAGGATGGTTGTAAAGATGTAGACCATAATCAGCCAGCAGTCTAGGTTTAACGAAATAACCCGATATAATGCGTTACATCTATTCAAATCTATTGAACTAAGTTATTAAAAAAAAAAATCAATACTTTTCCCCTTTCCCACATACATACGTTTAAGAGGCCTCTGTAGCAGGCGACTTTTGAAAACATTGTGACAAAAAGAGAAATAATGGTCATAATGAGCAATTTCTCCTTTTGCCACTATGTTTTTCAACTCTGTTCGTTGATTCCATTTCCATATTGTTGCTAGGATGTTTTTAATTTTGGTCTGACGAAGATTTTCTGTATGTCAGAAACAGAAAATACACGGGATTGGAAAAGTGTCTGTCCGGGTTAGCCTGCGCGGCATGCATAGACTGATCCGGGTCGATACTTTATTCCGTGTCCACAATGTAGGTTTTCTCAAAATGCCCCCAAAATGCAGCTGCGGCGATAGACATCTGCGTAATGTATCGACCAGATCAGCCTGCGCTGTCCGCGCAGACTGATCCGGCCGACACATTCCGTCTTAGGGGGATAGATGTATAGAGTAGCTATTCCTGAAACAGAAAGTCCACAGGAGGCGAAAAGTGTCTATCCGGGTAAGCCTGCGCGGCATGCTCAGGCTGATCCTGTTCGATACTTTACGCAGAGTCCACACTGTTGGTTTTCTCGTGGAACGGCTCATATGTAGATACTTGTCCGACTCCTTTTCTTCTGACGACGGTCAATATTATATTCAAAGCCACAGACAATGGTTATTATACTAACGTAATGCAGGCAACACGAATATGTGTCAAACAAAAAATGATTAATATACCCAAAACAATATAAATGAAAAGTGAATAATAAATGTGTCATATCACACAAACATTTATCTTTCCCCGTACAGACGCTATCTACGAAGAAATGGCTTATAATGAGCCGACTTTTAAAACATCTGGGCAAAAAATATGGGGAACCTGCAAAAATTAAAGTTTAATTACTGAAAAAATATGAAAGTAAAAATATCTTACTGTGAACAATTGACCCCCCCCCCCCCCTTTCTCTCTCTCTCTCTCTCTCT